>VZRX01010004.1:19012-80643 GCA_013398075.1 Notiomystis cincta
CGGGCGGGCGCTGCGGCGGCGCGGGCGGGCGGGCGGATGGCGGCGGAGCGGGGAGCGGGGCTGCGCATCTTCCGCGATGTGAGTACGGGGCAGCCCGGCACGGAGCCCGTCCTTCCGCACAGGGCACCCGCGAGTGCTTGGGGAGGGGGCACCTGGCTTGTTATGTCTTGCCTTTTTCTCTTTTTTCTCTCCATCCTTTTTTTTTTTTTTTTCCCTTTTTCTTTTTCCTTCTTCTTCNTTTCTCCTTTATTTCTTCCTCCTTTTTTTTTTTTCCTCGAGCTGTTATCTCCTCCCTCGCTGGAAGGAGGTGAAGCCCAGTAAGACTATGAATTTTCCCCCTTGCCTTTCCCTTTCCCTTTCTCTTATTCTTTCATTTCCCCCTTTCCCTTTTCCTTTCCTTTTCCTATTTTTCTCATTCTTTCCTTTTTTTCTTTTCCTTTTCCTTTCCTTACCCCTTTCCCTTTTCCTTTCCCCTTCCCCTTTTGCTTCTAATGGCTGCATGTGTGAGGAGAGCAAGTTAGTGTTTAGGGGTGGCTAGGAGAGATTCTGGGTGAAAACAGTCACCTTTCAAAATAAGTTGCTTCAAATTTTATTGTTTTAATTGGGATGGGGGAGGAGGGCGCTCTTCACTAGAGTTTCCTACCCTATAGAAGTTTTTTGGAGTTTTTTGTTGGTTTGTTTTTTGTTGGGTTTTTTTGGTTTGGTTTTTTTTTTTTTTTTTTCACAAACTGTGTAGGTTCTCCCCACTCCATTAGACGCTGATGAATTTGAGGTGTCCAAGATCAATATACAGAGAATCCTGAGCCCCTCAGCCCTCTGAGAGTGAGCCCAGGGAGGTGCCCTGATGAGCATCTGGCCACACAACCCCCCAAGAGTGCTCTGCCAGACTGTCACCAAGGGCTCAGCACCTTGCAAGGTGCACCTGTGAAGTATTTTTGTCTAAACTTGCAGCACAGAGCATTTCTTTGTTCCAGGGTAAATCCTGGTAAAAGGCAAGCTCCCACCCAAAGATCTTCAAAGTATCCCCTGACCTTGGTGAGAGCTACAAATCTCGAGACCAACTCTACCACCAGCTCTGATCTGCTTCAGACCAGCTCTTGTGCTGGCATGATCCCACAATATCAGCTGGAAATGGCATGTTCTGTATTAAACTCTTTATCTAGGTGTTTTCTCTAATGTGCCCACTTTAACTTGCCCAACCTTTCCCCAAATTATTTCAAGTAACCCTCATCTGCTCATCTCCTGATTTCTCTAAGCCTCCACAGGAAATCATTTAAATAAGACCTTTTGTTGACTTATATTATTTCAATTCAAGTGTATATTGAAAATGCAGGGGGTTTTTTGTCTCAGAGAAACCACTTTTAAGAGAAATGGAAGAATTACAGTCATACATCACAACAACAGAAGACAAATCTAAGTTGCCAGGAGAGAGTTAAAAAACATTAAATGGAGCCAACTCCCCAGTTTAACTCAGCACACTGGGTTAGGAAACTGCACATGGTCAGATTATCTGATAAACTGAAAACTTTTGATTTTGCTAAAATAAAAAAGGTAATTAAAAATAAAATTATTTGTTTCATTTTCAGCATTTTCTTAAACCAGTGTCATGTTCCTGTTTATAGGAAAGCAGACACCTTTCACAAACCCATGAATAGGAGGGACGGTGGCTGCTTCTGTGATTCTCCTCTTACATCTGGAGGAAAACTTTAAATCCAAACCATGCCTTCTTCAAAGCAGGGATTAGACCCTGGGGGCCCTTCTTGTTGTGGGAGTACATTCATGTCACAGATATTTTAGATATTTAGGAGATATGTGATTGCCCCTCATTGAAGTACCCTCACCTATATAAACACTTACCTTTAAATTAGACCGGGCAGCAAGAGGTTTGTTTTAAGGCTGCACAGAAAGGGCAGCCACTGAGGTCCTGATCCCACTGGGAACAGAATTACAGAATTATAAAATGGCTTGGGTTGGAAAGGACCTCAAAAATCATCCAGATCTAAACCTCCTGCCATTGGCAGGGACACCTTCCAGTAGACCAGGTTGCTCAGAGCTTCATCCAGCCTGGCCTCAAATACTGCCACCCACAACCTCCCTGGTTTACTGCACCCATAGAGTAAAGACTTTTTTCCTGACATCTAGTCTAAACCTACTCTCTTTCAGTTTGAAGCCATTCCCCATTGTCCTGTCACTATGTGCTCTTGTAAATAATCTCTCTCCAGAGAGAAAGTGGTATATGATTGCTACAGCAACCTCCTCCCTGGTCTTCTGTCAAACTCCCTCTCAAGTGTCTAAAGGATGTTAATATTTCCTTAAGGTTGGGAGGGTTGGTTTAATTAATTAAAAAAATTACAAACTTTAAATAATAATAAAAAATACATAAAATAATTGATTTTAAATCAGTTAAAAATTACTTATGCAGAAACTTTTGCTGCTCTTGAACCATGTTTATGAGACATTTCTATTTGATTGAAACTCTCCTGCTACATCCCTTCAAAAGTCTAATCCTTATACTAAAAATTGAATGTGTGATTTATTTGGATAAATAGGGAGGGGAAATGTCATCATATTAAGTATATTTCATACTTTATGTGCTGTAAACTTGGTCCAACACAAAGTTCAGCTTAGAAAACATCTGTGAAGTCCTGGATGTGGGTCATGACTTTTTTGGTTCCCTGCCAACCCCACCCTAGAGAAAACAGTCAGAAAAGTTCTCCAGCAGAGCTTGGCACTTGGATCCATCTTGTCTGGTTTCACTTGTAGGAGCAGAGCAGTTGTGGCATGTGCTGGAGGAGCTCTTTAAGTGCTACTAACATTTTAATAAACCAGGGAACGTTTCCGCTGCTGTCAGCTCCCAAAAATATGTGTGCCCATTTTGAAACACTTCACTGATGTTCACAGCAGCAATAGAAAGCACATTTGGAAGATCTGCTTTCTTCCCTTGCCTACACTTGTTGCAGCATTGCCTGGATGAGCCCCCTTTGCCCTTCAGGCTGAGGCAGCCTGTGACACTGAGTCTGATCCCCCCCTGCCACCCAGCTCCTCTCCTGACTTACCCCTTGGCTTCCTCCACCCACACGAGTCTTTCTCAGCACCTCAGATGCTCAGCACCTCCTCCCAGCCATCATTCTTGCTCTGCTTCTTTAAGGCACTTCTCTCAAACCTGAATCCAGTGTCGTGGTCACCGTATCAGGTTTTGTGCCTGAACATCATGCTCACAATCCATAAACAAGCTAGAAAATAAAGCTGGTTCTTGTTATGGTCTTGGTTTTTAGTGCACACAGCAAGGGAAGAATTAAAAAAAGCAATACTCTGAGGGAAGGATGGAGACACATTAAGAATTTTAAAATTCTATGTGGCTTTGTGAAAATGTGATGTAGAGCTCAAACTATAAATGTGCATTGAGAAGAACATTGTTTGTTATTAACCCATATTAAAAAAAAGTAAAAATTGACCATGTTCTCTCTGTCTCTCTTTTTGTTTAGATACTAAGAAGAGCAGACAAGAATGGTAAGATTGCTCATGTCTTGCCCTCTCCCTTTGGAAAAAGGAATCCATCATTAATTCATCATTTTAAGTCATGTTTTAAACATCCTAACAGAAAAAACAGCCATCCCTCATGTCATTTTATGTTTTCTGCAGATTCAGTGCCATGTATTATGCTGTGTTCTGATCTTCCTTTCTTTAAGGGCAGATCTTATGCCTTCACAATGTGACATGTGAGTTTGATTTGCACTTTAGGTGCTTGTGGGTGTTTTCTCAGTGACCCTGGCTCAAGAAGGTTTGAAATACTTGTTAGTATCTCCATCTTACTACTTTTTAAAAACACCATAGGCTACATCCAGAAATGAGACTTGGTTTTATATTTGTTCAGTGTATCAGTAGGAAGAATAAACCCTTGAATCCAGCTCACATATTTATAGCACAGAAGTCATAAGGTTTTTATTAACAAGAGAAGCATTGAACAGTGTCAAACACACAGATCAGACAGGTTTGACCCTGACAAGTAATTCCCAGTCCCAGCTGATCCTCAGAAAACAGATATTGTGTGCAATCAGTGAAGAGAAGGCAAATAGATACCATGGAGAAAATCATTGATAATAACTTACAAGGAAGAACTCCTGGGCAGCAAGTGGCTACTGTACAGTTTGGTGGTATAACAGAGCATGTTGAATAACTGTCTACTTTTGCTGAGAGAGAAATCTGACCTCCAGAGCTCACTTCTGGTTGCTATTCCTGGCCCAGCTCAGGTGCAGCAACTGGCACTCCCCACGAGACCATGGTGGGCTCCTTCAGAGAGCTCAGAAGCCTCAGAATCCATCACTGTGGGAGTGTTTTGGTAGTGTTTTCTTTGTTATCTCCCTCAGTCAGCCTGCCAGTGGTTTGCATGGGCAGTGATGCTGCAAGCTCAATTCCAAGGTGAGGGCTGGCATGGAGAGGGGAAGGACCTCCCCTTCAGTGGTGCATCTCTAGCTTAGTTAGCTGCCAGCCCCAGCCAAGCCCTGCTGGCATCCCCTTAGACCTCCTCATGGTATTTGGAATAATGTGTGTGTGTCTGTCCTGAAGATCAGTGAAGGTCAGAGCACATGGTACAGAGCAGAACTCATCACCCCCCAGAGTCCAAAGAGACCCTAGAGCTCTGTGTCCCTGCCCTGGACTTTGGGCTGTCCCTGCCCTGGACTTTGGGCTGTCCCAGCCCTGGAGGATCTGCAGCACTGTGGTGGTGGGAACACTGCCAGCCCTCATCTGGGTTTCCCCACAGCTCATTACTGCTCTTTGCTATGAAAATAGGGGGCACAGCTCACACCATCAGTGACAAACTTGCTTGTTCCACAACAATACAAAACCACATCAGCCCCAGAGACTTTGGTCACTGGTGTTCCTACCTGTGTATGGTTTCTTTACAACATATTGACAGAAAAGTGGCTAAGTTCAGTCACTTCAGTTCTATTAATTTAAGTCCATGAACTTGAAATTATTTCAGCACTTAGGCCTTAATTGTGTTTGCTCAATCATCAGTTGCCCTTGGGACTTCCACTTTGCTAATCTAGCAATGCACAGGCTTTGTGCCACATTGATAGGGAGATTTGTTCTAAGGCTGTAAAGTTAAGTACATTTTCAGAAAGGTTATTGGATATGTGAACTCTTACTGGAAATGTTTACAGTTTTCAGCATAAATTATTAGCTTTGGTTAATGACAGGTGTACTTACACTTTCAATGTCACCTTTCTGTGCTACAGGAAACCAACCATTGGCTTTCAGTGACAAATACTACATTACTGAATGACACAGCCCCTTTCAATTCTCCCATATACTTTTAAAAGAACCTTCTCTGCTGTATTCACTTGCTTTGTGAGATACCTTCAGAGAAAATATCACCAAAAGCTTTACTAGATTCTTGCTAAACAGCAAGGGAAAAAATATATCCAAAAAAGTGGATCAAGCTGATAAATAGGAGTATTGTATTAGGTAGCATTTTTACTATGAATTCATGGACTGTGGGAGTTCAGGTAAGGCCTTCCACAGCAAGGAAAGACAACAATTCTTGCAAAGGCAATATGAAATGAAAGATCAAAAGAGCCAAGAAATTCTGCTGAACTGCTGGTACTCAAAAGTGCTACAATAATTTATGACATCTGTGTTCAATTAAGAAAGTCCTCTAGCAAACAGCCATGCCAATGAAGTCATACAAATGGCTTCTTTCTTTGCCAGCCCAGGAACATAAATCATTCTGTTACTGTCCTGTTTCTGGAAATACCAGCTATGCAGAGATTCCAGGAGAGGATCAGCTTCACAAACTGTCTGTAATTCTGATTTCATGGCTGTGCAGCTCTGCTTTTTGTTGAGCAGATCTATACTCCTCCCATAACTGAAAAGGTCGTATGAGTTTTTTAAAGGGAGAACAAGGCATAGAGAAGGATTTTTAAGAACGAAATTGTTCATAATATTGACAAAAGCATCAGAAAATCCCGAGAGGAAAAAAGCAATTTCATAAAGGTGAGATGCTGCACACTGACCTTTTAGGAAAAGAGAAGTTTCAGGTCTGTATGTCAAAATGAAATTTTGCCCAGGTTTACTTTACAGAACTCCATGTGCTCAAAGGAAAGCATGTGGATTTCACACAGAATTAATTTGGAAAAAATTCCAGCTAAAAGGAAAAATCTTCATTTGTTTAATTTCTTTTGCTATTTAAAACAAAATCAAATCCATTCAGTTCTTCTCAGAAAGTAAAATCTTGTCCCTATCCTGCAAGGGAGGGAGTGAAGGAAAATGGGAAACTGGAACTTCCAAATGCAGTCTTTCCTAACCAAGAAAAAATTTTTACTTCCCTCATGTCACGGGCAACAGTGGTGGCCTCACATACATGTGAATGCAGGACCTGTACTTGTGCTTGTCTGCATGAGGTGTATCTTTTATCTCCTGATAAAGTGGGGCACCCCCCTGGCCTGGCAGTGACCTGCAGTCAACTGAAATAACATCAGTTGTTGGTGAATGTCACCCAGGGGCCTCTTCTGGCCATGCAGCTGTGATGTGTGCCCAGTTAGAATTGCCTCCTGCCAGAACTCCCTCCTCTTAGCACAGGATCTACATTGCAGATATCCAGTCACAAGCAGTCTGACTCAAAATGGATTAAAAAAAAAAGTAATAATCTACTGAGAATGCCACCCTTGGTCTTGCAAGAGGAACAGTCTTCCTTCAGCAGGGGGAAGGTTCAGCACTGATGGTTCAACACAGACTAAAGACAAGGAGCACCACAAAATAACTAAAGAAAAGTGCCCTGCCTTTGCTGGCATCATGGTAGGGGTCATTTCTCTTGCCATCCCTCTGGGGAAGAGGACCTTTTACCAGTCTGTCTATCATCTCCAGCTCTGGGTCTCCTCTCCTGCTCTGGAAACATGGCATGCTCTGGCATTTGAGACTCCCCTTGGCCCTTTTCAGTGTGGAAACATCCATCCAGTCACACCTGGGGGGAGTGACTCCTAGCCCTGTCCCCCCTCTCAGCTGTCTCTCTCCTCCACCAAAATTCAGATTGATATTTGATTATGGCCTTGTTCCAAACTTAACAGCTCCACCCCCAAGCTCTTGGATACCTCTAAGTTGTTCTCTAAGGAGAGCAACTCTAATATGCCTAGAAAAGATGCTTAGGATATGCTTAGAAAAGATGGTTTGTATATAGATGCTTTCATTGATTTGCAAATACAAATCAGCTATTATGACAAAGCACTGAGTATAACCTATATCTCAAACATTCTTAAAGCTCCTAAGAGGAAGATATTTGAAAACATCACTGGTAATATCTGCTACAGAAGCAGACATTTTCAGAATAAAAACAAAAAGCATGAACAGTAAGGAACACTGTAAACAGTATGCTGCAGGCAGTCAGGAATGACTGCAAACAAATGAGGGTAACTGTATAAAATTGACTAAACAAAAGAAGACTAAAGCTCCATAGATTGACAAACCTGAATATCAAACAACCAACAGACTTGCAACAGAATCTCATTAATGTCAGAGTCACTGCATTTATGTCTGGTTTCATTTTTTTCCTCTGACATTTCAAACAAGCACTCACTGAAAGCTTTTCCCCCCTCAAAAAAAAAAGTATTTTTTAATGTGTTTGATCTAGAATCTATGAAATGAAAAATAGTCAGATGGGACTAATTTTTGCATTCTGTCATATGCCTTCATTGAGTACCCCTGATGTCCATTATATGGAGCAGGGACACCAGGCTTTTAAATGTGGAATTCTGAAACTGTATAAAATACTGTGAGAATACATGCTGTATGCTGATTACAGTGATCTGGGGATTTCAGCCCAGCTCTAAAACAGTGCAAACATTGGCCCAACAAAAACTGTGGGTCATAAATAAAGGATTCCTTAAAATAAGGCAAGTGCAGCAGCAGCACCCTGTCCCTTTCACTGCTGTCAGTGACCAAAGGATTGATTCACAGATCATAGGATTTTGAGTCACCCAACAAGATTTCCAGAAAATAACCAGAACTCCTCTGAACTGCACCTGTACAATCATCAGGAGGAAGTCTTGCAACACCTATTCCAGAGTCAGTTTTGCAGTGATCAGAATAGGTGTGTTCCTACTCATTATTTATTGACAGTGCCATTGCAGGATAAACTGTGACTTTGCAGGTGAGTTTTCTACCATCTGTGTTGGCTCGTGTGTCTGTGGGTGAACTCTGGCAGGTTGAAAGCTGCCTCACTGCAGCAGTCCCCAGACTGTGACTTCTCAGTGGCTCTAGCTTGTTTAGCAGAGTGCCAGTTTTATACCATGCCAGGGGATTAAGGGAAAATGCCTCTGAGAGGCAGGGAAAGCACCTTGGGAAAGGGGTCTCTTGAATATTCCCTAAAGTGAACTGTCAGAGTTGGCCTGCAGGCTCTCAAGATTGCCACTTAGTGGATTAAACTTCTTTCTGAAAAAAGTTTTGGAGTTATAACAAAGTAAGGAATGCCAAGTCCCTGATTTCAGCATTTTTTATCCAGGCCAGTATCTCCTAACCTGGGGCTAGGACATCCTGACATCTCATGAGGTCTTCAGCTGGCCCAGAGACTGCCCCAGGAGCTCTGCTCAGTGGCAGCTGCGTCAGTGCCAGATAGATCACAGCATGGCAGGGTGGCCTATCTCTTGTGTGACCTCCCTGGAGAAAAACAGCAATGTGCAGGAATCCCCTGGGGGAGCTCTGTGCACCTCAATACCCAGAAGAGCCAGGTCTGAGTAGCCCAAAGTGGCTTTGAGCTACAGATTTACTGAATGACTTTGCAGAACACATTTTCTAAACAGAAGCCAGAGGACAGAAATTCTCTGAATTGTAGCAGCCCTGATTTAAGCTCCCAAGTTACTCAGTGAATGGATTAGTAAGGCAAAACCCTTGCAGTACATCCCATAAACTCTCACCACACTGCTGTTTGCTTCCTGACCATCTGGATCCACTGCAGACATCAACCTGCATCCTGTTTCAGAGCCCAGGATTCCCCATCCCACACCCTGGGTCCTTCAAGTGCTGCAGGACTGGACTCTGTGCTCCAGATCCCCAAAAATATTTCTAAAGAGATAACATAAACCCTCTCCCTATTAGCCTTGGAATCACTTGTGTGAAGCTTTTCCAGCATAACAGATGAAATAATGTCTCAAAATTTCTGATTATATCAACATACAATACAGATCAGAGTCAATACAAGCTTAGTGCATTTGCCCAGAGTGTTTTGAATCTTCATTTGTGTCTGTGCTTTTTGTGATGCAGCCCCTATGACTGGGACCTATGGGTATTATTAGCATGCTCACTTTGGCACACTGGAATTTGTTATTCTGGCAGATATTTCTTGGTCTGATCCCTATGTGCCATTGGCCAATAAATCATGTGGGTTCTTTTGTTTTGCATCTGGTCCCGTCCATCTCTGCCTGTTGTGATGTGTGCCCCCACACTACCTCCTTTTCTCTGTGCACGTGGCAGTATCTTACAGCACTCAAGTAACCTGATCCAGACCTTTCACAGCAGACTGTCAGTTCCTTCCAGAGCACACAAGTCCCACAGCAGGTCCCCAGGAGCAGGTGAGCTGGCAGGAGGCCTCACGTTTGCACTGCCTTCCCAGTGTGTTTGCTTCAGCCACGCAGGCAGCTGTGGCTCAGGTGAGACTCTTGAAGGCTTCAGGTTCTTCAAAGGCAGATGGATCTCAAAAATCCATAAAGGGCTGTCACAACACCCACAAGAGATTTAGAAACTGAGCTTGCATTGAGAATTGTGAGGGCCTGGATGGGGCTTTCCTGTGGCAGAAGGGACTGCTTCATTTTGAGCACTGTCATTTCCTAGTCCCTGTTGTAACTTCCTGGTTAATAAGTACTTTCTGCCACAGGGAATTTTTCTATTTAATGGTTTCACTTGTTGAACCTTTGCTAACTGTTGGCTTACAAGAGCAGAGATCTGTGCCCATAAAACCCCAGACCCTGAAAAACCTCACTGCTCTGGTAGTGTTCATGTTGCCAGCCTGGAGGCAGGCTTGGCACTGTCTGGTTGGGCCAAGACTTTGCTGAGGGCTCGACTTCCCAAATCACATCTTCTAAGGTGGGCCCCAGGATGAGCTTTAGCCAAGTGTGGTTTTCTTCTCTGACTGCCATGAACTCTTACATGTGGTTCTTCAAGTGCAATAAGCCCCAGGGCTGCCACTCAGCCATATGAGCTCCATCTGATGTGGCTCCTGCTATGAAGAAAAAGACATCTTTTTAACTGCTAAGAATGGCTCACAGTCCTAACAGGATGACCAAAACAAGGGGCAGGGCAAGTGGTTTAGTTGTCCTCTAGCATTTGCTGGCATGTCTGTGAGACGTCCATCCTTCTTCTCTACATCACTGTAGCTTCCTTCACTGGCTGTAGTCTCCATTTGCCATTGTCTTTGTGCACTCAGACTCCAAGTATGTCTGTGCCCTTGTCCATTATTCACCTGATACCTTTTGACCCACTGAAACCACCTTTGAGCTCAGTGTGTGCAATTTTCCTCTGTCAGATATGCCATTCTCTACTGAAGTCATCAGCTATCCAAAGCTTATCCTGGAGATTATACCAGTGTTTCTGCAGCAGACTGGCTGGAGGGTATCACTTGGCCCTATTTTACACAGAAAAACCCCATCTATTCAATAGACAGGTGAATTTTACTGAAATAAATGTGAGAATGCAGTTGTAACCTGAAGGAAGGCTCCTGTAAACCACTGTGTGAATCTATTTCTAAATTTGCAAGTGCAACGTGGGAAGATTCATTTTATTGTTTATATTTTCATTTTATTTATTTATCTGCCAGTTGGGAGATAACAGAGAACAGGTGACTGTGCATATTTATGAAGAAGCCCTTCTTTTGAAAGATGTCAGAGAAGTCAGACAAAAGCAAGCAAATCTTGCAAAACAGCTTCTTAAATAACATTGCCAAGGCAAAGTGCTGGGGAAGCTTGAAGAGTTTTGCTTGTTGACTGTCAGTATGAAATTAATTTAAAGCTAATAGTTCCAAATGTAGCTGATTATGAAATTGAGCATCTCCAGATTGCCACTGTCTCTGAACAAGCAGTAAACAAAATAATTGCTGACATCCCTCAGACTACCATGGTCACAGTGTAGCAGTGCAGTTGTTGAATGGTTTTAATGGTGTAGTTTTCATGGTGGCAATTCAAGGGGGCCTTCAGGATGCCTTGGGAAATGCATGGCCTGAATGCTTCCCACATACAGGTGTAAGAGTGGGTGTGGGTGTGGAAGATAATCAATATGCCTTGCTCCTGTTAATCACCCCAGTGTTTCTCTTAAAGCAGGTAATCTTCAAAGGGAAAAATTCATGTTGATTATAGCTGAATGTAAACAGCCATTAAAGTATTGTAAACAAAGTTACTGGGGTCAGGCAAAACCCAATAAAATCCTCTTGCAAACTATAGAGCTACTAGGGTGCATTCCTGCATGTTATTATGGATCTCCAAGACTTAATGAGAAGTTTCTTCCCAAGGTTTTGTCATATTCCTTAATAATCACATTTCTTCTTCTTGCTCATCCTATAAGCAGCAGGTTATATGAAGGGTTTTTTTTCCTGTGTGGCTCCAAATCAACAGATGCTGCTCTCAAACTGAATCTCAAACAGAATTACTCTTTGGATTGCCTTGTCAAGCATTATTTAACTGAGGCTGGATAAAATGATTTTCGGTAGGACTCACTTTCAACATGTGTCATATTCCACAATGAAAACTCCTTTTGTAGAGGGCCAGTATGCAGGGAATCAGTTACAGTAAGCATTAGGTCAGATGACTTTCTTTGACTTTGGTCCTAGATCCTGTTTTATGCTTTCCATAAAATCAGTGCCCTCAGTGCCTTTCCATACAACAAAAGGGACAGAGCCAGCATCACTCTTACAGCTTAAGGTAGGCCATGATACTTTTGGCTGACAGATGTAGTAAATACAGACTCTTAGAGCTTCTGATCAAGCCCTCAGACAAGGACCTAGACTCAGTCTCATGATGTAGTACTCTATCCATAACCCAGATCTGCACCTGAGATTGTGACCCATCTCTGCCTTATACTATGGATAAGAACTGCTCTCTGCAAAACAGAAAATCCTAAACAGAAAAATCAACTGGAAAATTACATTAATTACTTGTAGGCAAAATAACTTGCTAGCTATATTGATAAGCCAATCTTTCAGAGAGGGGCCTTACCTTGTTCTGACTACAGGCAGGCCATTTTATCTGAGAGAACAAAACAAATGACCTGTTTCCTTGTGTAATCCACTGCCTGGTGTGTGTCTTTTACCAGACTTCCAAGTTCAGGGGCATCTTCTCTCTTTCTAGAAGAGTGTCAGTATGAAAAAGTGGCAAGGCCAACATCTGACCTAGGCCACTGACCTCTGAACTCTGCTGTTTGTCACGCTGCCTGCTCAGAGGAGCAGCAGTGCATGGCAGGCTGATGCACCAAGGGTTCCTCATTTGCACCTGCACGAAGACAACAACAGCTTGTGCAGACACAATTCAGCATGAAAGGGAATTATTTACCTTAAAGCTGCTGTTGTTCTTGATGTCAGCAGTGTAGAGTTCATGGTTAACCCTCTGTGCCCATTTTCTTGCTGCCTCCAACAGCTTCAGACCTGAATTACGAAGGAATAAGGACCAGGTGGATCCCACTGTTTTCACCTTTGCTTAGAAACACAAAGAGGTGAGGCACACACAGTCAGCAGCACCAGGCTAGAGGCTCTTCTGTCACACACAGGATGTGCTCACACATCTGTAGGGTCATCCTGGACCCTGATTCCTGCTACATCCTGCTGTCATTTTCTAGGGGAAGAGTGAGATTCCACAGCTGGGCACAGGAGTCACTCTGCAAAAGCAAAATAAATTGTGAAAGGAAGAAAACATTGTTTAAAGGGTAAAGGATGAGGACACAGAATTTTTGCAGTTTGATGGATGACTTGTTTTATTTGGCTCTGCATACTGCTGATATTCTCTCCTAAAATTTATACTGAACATTCTTTGTCAATACTTTTTGACACTATCAACACCAGTAATAAATCCTAATCTTTCAATCAGTCTTTCTCAGTCCCCATTATTTCTGCTACCAAGAGGGAAAAGAGCAAGTTTATAAGTATACCTCTAGCAATTTTCTTACTTTTTTGAGCTCATGAACCCTTTTTTCTCTGAGTTGACAGGAGGGTGAGTTATGTGATCCCTGTTTCTGTTTTCTTTTTTCAGCTGTTTCAGGTTTGCTGGAAATTATTCACATGACCATAGACATGTATTTGTGGCTTGCTAAGAGGAAGTTTGCAAATCAGCTCTGTTTCAGTTTGCTCTTTTTAAAGGGAATTAATTAATCCTCCTGCCTCAGGAATACATTGGGAAAGGGGCAGACCAGTTCCTCTGTGTGGGTAGATCACCAAACTATGTCAAATCTTACCAAAGTTGTTAGACATCCATATAATCCTTGTCATCATTTGTACCACAAAGAATGCAGAGAAGAGAATCAGTGATTTTTGAGGCCATCATGGGACAAACTGGGGCTCAATTGATGTGTAAATCCTCAGCTCTAGTCCTACAGTAATTCAAACAGTTAGGAAGTGTCTTTAGCTGTCTCTGAACATACCAGACTCAAGTTTTCAGCTGGTATTAATTTTTTCTTTATTTTGGGTGCCATGGTCAGTTAGACAGCAAACAATATCTTTTTTCTTTGCTAACAAGCTTGCCAGCATGAAAAAAGGCCTCATTTTTTAGAACTAAGATTTGTCTATTTGTCTCTAAAATGTGTTTTTCAGTTCTGGAGGACAGAACCATAATTTGAAAATCCTTTTATATTTTGTCAACTTGAGACCTGCTGGCACATCTTGTATTTATGGACATCTCAGAGTGAACTACACATAATATTTAAACAAAAAAAAGTCAGTGTTCTAGCCAGCATCAGTGCCACAGTGAAAAAGAGACAAACTAGAGCAAAAGCAAACATCCAAGGATGAAAATGCTTCTGGTATGGTCTGGATGATGAGATAGGAAACAAAATGTCTGTTTTTTAACACGATAAATTTTCTGGGACGTTGTTGTTTTGGGGTTATTTTGGGGGTTTTGTTTGTTTGTTTGTTTGGGGTTTTTATGATTTTTTTGTTTGGTTGGTTGGTTGGTTTTTTGTCAGTACAGGTCTGGCCTTTGGTGGATGAAAAGTGACTTGCTAAACCATGGTTCCCCCTTCCTGCTTCCTCCTTTCTCTCCAGCGCTGGGATTTATTTGTTTTCTCTGTTTGAAAGTTATATATAGATCAATTGCTAGAAGTCTTTAATAGTAAGGGCCACAAGAAACAAGCTTTTGAAAAATATTCACTTTATATTTGTTCTTAAACATACAGGAACAATGTTCTTCAGTTAAGAACTTTTGTTTCAGTTGCAAAGTAAATATTTGAATATTGAATTAAGACTGTCCAGCCTCTTGCTTCTCCATTCTTCCATTCATACCATGCCTGTGGGAAATAACTTCCTTGTGTTCAAAATGGTACTATCTTTACTACAATGGCAAATTATTTTATTTATAGGAACATACCTCACCTGGAACATGTCCAGACAGGTGAATAAGTGAGCAGCTATTCAATAGACTGCTTTATTCTTGCTTAGCATAAAGCTCCAAGGTCTCAACATCACCAGCCAAGCCCTAGTAAATGGACTGTTATAAATTTTCCCAGGGGTTATTGCTGGCAGTCATCCCTACAGTATCTTGATGAATCATCAGCATGTTCTGGCATAATTTAAGATTTTATAGGTCTGATGTTTTGTGACTACTTAACATTGTACTGTCCCATTGATNAAATATTCACTTTATATTTGTTCTTAAACATACAGGAACAATGTTCTTCAGTTAAGAACTTTTGTTTCAGTTGCAAAGTAAATATTTGAATATTGAATTAAGACTGTCCAGCCTCTTGCTTCTCCATTCTTCCATTCATACCATGCCTGTGGGAAATAACTTCCTTGTGTTCAAAATGGTACTATCTTTACTACAATGGCAAATTATTTTATTTATAGGAACATACCTCACCTGGAACATGTCCAGACAGGTGAATAAGTGAGCAGCTATTCAATAGACTGCTTTATTCTTGCTTAGCATAAAGCTCCAAGGTCTCAACATCACCAGCCAAGCCCTAGTAAATGGACTGTTATAAATTTTCCCAGGGGTTATTGCTGGCAGTCATCCCTACAGTATCTTGATGAATCATCAGCATGTTCTGGCATAATTTAAGATTTTATAGGTCTGATGTTTTGTGACTACTTAACATTGTACTGTCCCATTGATTGCAAGTGTAATGCTGTAGCACTTTCACATGCCAGTTTCCTTATGCAAGGCACTTAGAAAAATCAAGAGTGCAAATATGCAACTGTCTGTGAAAAAGTTGACTCACATTTCTTAGCTCACAGGAATCTGTTGAATAAGCAAAACTGAGTTATTTGGTATCATATTTATCTTTTGTTTATCTTTTAGATAATTAAAAAGATTAATAAAACTGAGGTCAGTCAAAGCCTCCATCCATCCATCCATCACTCCATCCATCCATCCATCCATCCATCCATCCATCCATCCATCCATCCATCCATCCATCCATCCATCCATCCATCCATCCATCCATCCATCCATCCATCCATCCAGTTCTCTGCCTTAACAACATATGAACCTGCTGGGCACTTTCAGCCCAGTGTCACAGAAGGTCAGTGCTGTCAAAGACAATTAATACTCTCCAGATCTGGCACACTTGGGTAGAGCTGGGGACCTGGAATGGGCTCAGACACAACGTGCAGACATTTGCTTAGGCAAATAGGGAGGTTACAGAAGCAGGGGAAGGAGTTTGAGAAAGGAGCCCTTCTTCTGAAAGATGTCGGAGAAGACAACAGCAAGAGAGTCTTGCAAAACATCTTAAAGAACATTGCCAAGGCAAGCAGAGCTGAAGGTTGATTTCTCTGGAGGATGCATAGCTTCAGAGAAGTTTGCCTTTCCTGACTCATCCTTCCCCTGTCACTTTGCCAGTGGCAAGGAGTGAAGGATCTCTCATAGAGGTGTCTGCTCAGCTACTCTGCAGCACTTAAACCAGATAGTGTTTATCTGGGCACTCCAAGGGCAGTGAGGTGTGCCCAGAGCAGGGTGCTGAGGACACATGACACAGCCTTTAAAATAAAATTTCTTCTTGATGCCTTGGGGGGAAAAAACCTGGACTAGGCAAATGTGTAAGAGCACAGGGAGTACTTGTTCAGTGTTGGGTCTGAGCTTCATCTGAGCACTGAGGAAGCACAAGGGTGGCTTGTGGCAGCTGAGCCCTCCCCAGCTGCTCTGGCAGAACAGTTACACCCATACAAAATCAGAGAAAAGCCCCAGATAATCAGCTCTTTTAGTAATGGTAGCTGTATGAAGTCTGTAAGTACCAAACAGGTTTAAAAGTCCTTGTGTTTTGCCAGCAACAAGCTCAGTGATTTGTCACTCAATGTCAATAACATTCAGAATGCTATTAAGAATAAACAGCAATAGACCAAAAGGCAGTGTCTGCTCTTGGATGACAAAAATTTAAAGAAAATAGCTAAAGTACCCAATCTGTTGGTGGATCAGTGATTTTCTGGATTGAGGTAAAGCCAATGATCCTGAAGGACTGAAATAGACTTGTTTCATATTTTGTGTCATACCCCAGGCTGTTCTATGGGTAAGCTCATATGTTTATCTCAGGAAAGTTGCCAAAAGTCACTAGTTTCTTACTCTAACTTGCATGCAAATCAGCCTTCCCAGCAAAGGATAAAGCTGCAGAGGTGGTTTGATTGAGCAATTAAGTGGATCTATAAGGGCCAAAGGAAGCATAGCTGTGAGAACACTCAGCTCAACACACTCAATATTTGATATTCCTTCTCTGTAACCAGAGCCAAATGTATTTAGATTCTCAGCTAGGGAATCATTGCAGTTTTGTGCCATCTTGGTTTCTGGCTCTTGAAGATCTTGAAATTTTATTTTGATTGTAGTGATGATCATCTCCAGCTACAGTCTGCCTTTTCATATTAAACATTTCAAAATGGTTTTGTTGAAGCAGACGTTTAATTTGTACAATTTTGAAAACTCTTCAAGATACCTGAAGCCATATATTCCAGTCAAAGAAATTACTAAATAATAGCAAGTAAAAGCAGAAGGAAACTTCTCAGCTCTACTCTTCAAATCTGCCTGCATGTAGTACAGCATGTAGTCACAGGAATTAGATACTGCCTTTATAATAGATTTTTCACCATTATAAAATTAAGCCAGAATACATTGTAGATTAGTCTGATGCTTGGGACATCTTAGTCTTATCCTCTACAGATTTTTACTGCCCTATGAGGGATTCAGTATGTTACTGAAGGAACAGAGAGACACATGTGAAATTAAATTTAGTGCCAGCCAAAAAAGAGTTATGAAGTGTTAGGCTATAAAAACATTCTTTGTTCTTCATAGAAAAAACTCGATTTAGATAAATTATTATTTAAATACAGTTTAATTTTTCAGATTTCTTCTAAATAACAGGAAAAGTTGAATCATTGACTTTCATTTGCTGATTATCACTCTTGCATTTAAAATGTAAAGTTTCAACATTTGAGCTGAAAGCCTCGAGGTTTTTAATACTTTCCTCTTCTACTGCATGAAGTAAACAAGAAAAAATATGAATGAAATTAAGGCAATTTCCATTTCTTTATTGTTTCAGATGATGGAAAACTGTCCTTTGATGAATTCAAAGCTTACTTTGCTGATGGAGTTCTGAGTGGAGAAGAACTGCATGAACTTTTTCGCACCATTGATACACACAATACTGAGTGAGTGCCCCCTTCTCACAATTCCACTGCCACTTTCTGTACCTGAGAATGGAAAATCAGGCTGACTTTAGGAAAGAAGTTTATGTAGACAGCTGCTTGAGGGAAGCCAGGCTGTGTCATATGGCTATACACCATACAAGTGAAGTGTTTTGAAAACCTGTTGAAATATTTGCATATTCCAGTAGATGTGATTTGGGTACTGAGAACACAGGGTGGAAATTTCTGCTTTCTGTATTCCCCCACCATGGAAAGAAAAGGAGCTGGGGCCTCCCTCAGGCTTAAATATGAATTTCTCAATTCCACTGAGTCATACTGAGATGAATACTTGGAGCAGATGTTGGGAAGGAAATAAAATAAATGAAGCAATTATATATAGTAAAGAGTTGATAAAGCCATCCTGTCTGGTAGCATGGTACTTGTGCTGGTGCTGTCCCTTGGGATATTCCCATTATCGCTGGGTTTAACAAGGCCACAGGGGAGTAAGCTGACAGGAACTTCATGAAGTTCAGCAAGGAGAGGTGCAAAGTCCTGCTTCTGGGGGGGAACAACCTCAAGCTTTTGTGGGAAATTTAATCAATTTAAATGTAGTTTTGTAGTAGAATTCACAAGATTTTAGAGTTTGTGCTAGAATAATGTCCTGAACTAAGCAGAAGAAATAGCACTCAATCTGTTGGACTCGTGGGGAATAAACAATACTACAGGCTTTGCAAGGTGATTAAGGGATGGGGTGGAGACAGGGAGGTGGAGTCACCACCCTGAAGGTGTTTGGGGGATTTGGCAGTGCTGGGTTAAGAGCTGGACTCGATGGTTTTGGGTCGATGTAACCCAAACAGTTCTATGATTCTATGGTTCCATGCACCAAGATATGTTGGGGCCCACCATGGAAAGCAGCTTGGCAGGAAAGGATATTGGGTGAACACCAAGTTGAACACGAGCTAACAATGACCCTTAATGGCCAAGGAGGTCAATGAATGGGAGGAATGGCCCAGAGTCAAAAACTCATTTCAGAGCCAGACTCCTTCATACAGCTTTGGACTCCCTCATTTGTACCACATATCTGCACAAGTGGTGGTATTTTACCATAATTCCATTTGTCTGCAAGCATCCTGATCAGGGCAGAAATTCTTGATACTGATCAAGATTTCTATGAAAAAAGGCAGATGTTCTACATCTATTTTTAATTTCTTTTTATTTTTAAAGCTTTTTTAATTTGTAAAATATTTTAATTTTTATTATTTTATTTGTACATAATTTTCTCTTTTAGAGAGAATGTATAGATCTGAAAAATATGTAGAAAAGGGAGGACATTATGTTTTTCCTCCTGGTAGATAAGCACACCTGAAGAATTGGTGCAATTGTTGAATGCCTGTGCTATTAACTTTAAAAAGGTTATTAAACTGTCTTGGGAGCCAACTGAGAGAGTCCATTCTCACTGTCCAGAAAAAGGCTGGCAAAAATCTGGGCAGAATACATACTGTAAAGGGTTCAGTTTTCATTTATTTCAGGGAATGGATCAGATGGAAGATTAAGACAAGGTACTAAATTACCTTTTCGAAGAAAAGGTTCTCTGTATTGATAGATTAACATTTGTTACAGGAGGAGAACTTAGATATAGATAAGAAAATGTACTTTAAACTTGGATTTAAAACAGCAAGAAGCTTTTTGAGTGGGTTTTTTTTTCATTAAGTCTTTAACTGATAAAAGGCTTTAGGATGACTTTGCAGCTGAAAAGTGTTCTACCAGGCTTGATATTTAACAGAGGCAAATACATTTTAAAGGCTTTCCCTCACCCCTTTGTAAGCTTTTGAGAAACCTGTCAGCAAGATGTCACATGCCAAGTATCAGATGGATATAGCAAAGACAGACAGGTTGGACACTATAATATAATTTCCTTTTTAGCATAGCTTTCAAAAAAAAAATCACATGGAGCAGATATAATGAAGCAAAAACTTGATTCACTGGCATTTCCTGGAAAGGGCAGGTTATGTAAAAGTCTCAAATTAACAAGCTAGCTAAGAAAAGTAGCAAAATGTTCATTGAACCTTGGGAAGTGTTTTAAAGTAAGCATTAGGAGAATCATGTACCTATCAAACAATCCCCAAACCACCTATTTTTAGGTGTTTTCACTTCCAGATTGTCCAAGGGAATGAAATGAAAATGTTGCAAGTCAGAAATGAAAATGTTGCAAGTCAGAGGTAGTTTATAGCTGATTTTTAGTAGAGGAGGACAAAGAATTCTGCTCAGTTTTGTAGCTGGTAGGAGGACACTTGCGCAGATTATTTTGTCTCTCTTACCCAGTTAAAATGCAGACACTGTCAAACTCTGGGCAAATCTTTTATCTTCTCTCTGCTTCACTTCACAATTTACAAACTGCAGACTGGAGTTACCTAGCCGAGGAATATTTCGTAAATATTGGGATTGTGCAGTGATTTACATCACACATAAATGCCCAGGACAGATGTCTAGGGAAGAATGTCAGGATCCCTTAGTTCATCTCTTGGAGTATCTCAAGATTGCCTGACCAGCTTGGCTTTGGGTTGTTTCCACCTGTGTTAAATCCTTTAGCTCTGCCAGCATTCAAAACCTCGCTGTCTGTGTGCACAACTCTTTGTACTTTAAAGCCTGAGTATGAAAAAAGAAGTGTGCCTTGGGGTGTGTCGTGGGATGATCTTGTATTCCCCATCGCCTGCTGGAAGGTTTTTTTGTGCCTTCGGACTGCAGCCGGGAGGACTCTTCACGGCGGCTCGCCTGACCTTGCAGCCGGAATGTTTACATACTTTTGCCCGGCTGGAGACTTTTTTTTCCCTCTGCTGGTGGCNTAGCCATGGGCCACAAACTCAGGCAATTTGAATTCCCTTCTCAGCTATGCTGCAGCAATTTTTCAATAAAATATTCAAAGCATGAACTGGCTTAACACTTTTAAGGGAACTAAATTAAACAGGTGTTAAACCCCACTATTACACAGGCCCTAATGTCAGTCTTGTTGAAGAGAGATTTAGATTATTAACTTTTAAAAAGACTAATCCAAGCTAATGCAACATGCTTGTCACAAAGCAGATAGGCTGTGGAAGACTGCTAAAATGAGTAATTACCATTTCCAAGGTGACAGCAGGGCAAATAACAGAGGGTTTAACTTCCCAGTAATTCAAGCTGTGTCTGCCTGACTGACTAGGATCTCTGCACCTTGGTATTTGAAGCAGTCAGGTGTTCTCTTTTTACAAAATAAAAAAAGAGTCAATTAGAGCATAATCAGCAGGAAAAACAGATGAGTAAGAATTAGTTACTGCCACATAAAGTTTCCAAGACATAGGTTGAATAGGAGTTTTGAATAGTGAATATGATAGAATGAATTTTAATGTGTAATTTTTCTAGACCCTAAAGTGCAGGTTATTCACTCAGGGCAGATCATTGCTTTTACTGAAAATTTGCATTAGCTAAGGGTATTTCCTCATTTCTTACTTGGACATATATTTTGGAGTTTATGAATGTACTTGCATGTGTACTATTTTTTCCTTCTGTTTAAAAAAAAATCTACCTTACCTTTTTATAACATTCAAATATTAAACACTAAAGACACAATGTACAAATTGATTGCTTAAATGTTTTAACTTCCCTTCCTTCTTCCTTTGGATATAGCCAGAAACAAATGCATAAGGCAACCAAATTAGATGAAGTAATGTATCCATACAAAAAGGAATTTATTTTTCCATCTTTTAGTGCTGCTATGATGTTTTACTGAAGGTAAGCTTTCATTAGGCTCTACAATGAGCATTCCTGACATGTAAATACTACAAGGTGACTGTTTTAGGGAGGGTAGCAGTTAACCATTCTTCTGTAAATGCAGTTTCCAGTGTTTTCATTACTTCAAGATGAAGCTGAAAGCCAATTAGGTATTTCATTGCCACTAAGAGTCACTTCTGTTTGTGCTTTCCAGGATCTCATGAAACCTTTGGGCACTCACATACCATTAAATGGTGTAAAGAAGCAGTTGTGGAGGGTCCACACTCAGATGCCCTCCCTCTGCCAGTGT
Organism: Notiomystis cincta; assembly: GCA_013398075.1. NCBI lineage: Eukaryota > Metazoa > Chordata > Aves > Passeriformes > Notiomystidae > Notiomystis > Notiomystis cincta. The sequence continues at coordinate 40,858 of VZRX01010004.1, forward strand.
GATGCAGCAGTGGTCAGGTCTGGGCTGTTACAGCCACATCTTCAGGTTCTTGTTTCCTAGCATGCATTTGTTTCTATTGCAAAGTAGTGTCTTGTATTTGGAGATCCTTAAAAAAACCCAACCAAACAAGGATAGGCAAGAAATCAAGAACAGTGACTTCAGCCTGGAATTGTACAGTGATTCTCCTCCCCTTATTCATAATGGTTTAAGTGTTTTGCAGATAGCCCCAATATAAACACACTATAAGCATCTGGGCAACATCTTAATCTCTTTTTAAGTTATCAGGAGGCCAAGGTAGATCCCCACAGTTTGTTGAGTAGGAGCCAGGTGCCCAGAGTAAGAGTTAGACCAACATGAGTGCATGTCTGTGAGCAGGGAAGGGGCAAGGGTGTCCTGGTTTGACATACATTTGTGTCCTGATCTGACATGTATTTGACATGACCTCCGTGTTATACATCTGTAAGGTCAGTCTGGACCTGGTCAGTGCTTGTCCTAACACTTGAAAAAATCTCAGTGCACTCTATTTGAAATCTGAGTTAACCTTTTTAGAGGTTTGTGAGGGTGAAGGAAACCCAGTGTGGTTCCTCACCCCTCCCTCTTCCCCCAGTCTCAGCTCCAAGATACACAGTGCTCAGCAAGGCTCTGCAGGGCTGATGGGAGCCATGGGAAGGGTGTTGGAGCAAATTTGAGTGCTGCAAAGGCACCAGAAGTTTTTCTTTGTGCTGACAAGGAGGGTCATGGACAACATGGTCTGCAGGTTGGAGTAATTTTGGAGCTGCAGAAATTTCAGAGCTGAGGACCCACATGGCTCTGCTGTCTCAGAGCATTCTGGTTATTAACTGAATGCAAAACATCCTTCATGCAAAACAGTGTTGAAGCACAGTTGAGGTAGCTCCACAGAAATACAGCTGTTTTGTTTACATGTGTTATTGCATGAATAATTGTACTGGAAGTAGAGAAAGGTATCAGAAGCACAGGTCTTTTTATGCATGGAGAGAAATATACTGGATAAGTTTGAAATTAGTGGTTTAAGAGGTGAAGCCTGTTACAACTCATTTCCTTGGTAAGTCATCTCCTACTTAATTTTAATGCCAACTCTGAGAAGCTCGTGTTTCAGCAGAGCAAGAATCCTTGACATGGTTAATGGTTTAGCAAATAGGTCTTCACAAAAGTCATTGCAAATGTAAACCTCCTTTTTACTCCTTTACCCTTCCCTCCCCCCACTCATGACTTCCATGGAAATTGCTTTAGGATAATGGCATCCTCTGGGAAAAGGTGTGAGAAGATAATGAGAATATTTGGCAGAGTTACAAACTAGGAGACATACAGAAGGTCTCAATGGGATTTGGTCTGCAGCACTGCTGGAGAGACAATGCAATAAATGCTTCACTGATTACTGACTCACTGGAGCCTGTGGGGAGTCAGACTTGTTTTCCTCACTTTGTTATGGGTAAAATGAAGACCTTAGTCAGGACCCTAGTTAAAGAGAGGAGGGACTTTAGAACTGCTGAGGACCTGGGGCACAGGCAACCTCCTAAAGGTGGACAGGTCCCATTTAACCTTTGTGTGGGGCATAAGTCAAACTGTGCACAAGCCAGGGATGAGTTTGGTGAGGATCTGAGAGCCTTGGCCACCTGCAGCACAGAGCTTCTGCTGGGCATTTGGGGAATGTGCCATGCTGCAGGGACAGCAGAGGTAGGGATGGGACATGGCACTGTGGAGACACATCTACACTTGATACCTGTGTGCCAGCAGGGTGTCTAAGGCTCCCTCATGCTCAGGGAAGTCACTGGCACCCCAAGACTGTTCACATGGGCTTCATCTCAGTAGCCCAGGCATTAGGCATTTAAGAGGCTCACTTTTGAAAATCAGCCCAAGGTGGAAATGATAACATGCAGGTAATTGGCATGTGGGTAGTGGGAGAAATGCTAGAGCATTTGAAGCAACACTGGATGCCTGTGTTACATCAAATGACTCCTGAGTCTCCTCCTGGCTGGTCTATTAAACCCTCTCAATTCCACTGGATACACTGGGGCTCCTTTCCTGGCAGGGGAGGTTGGACACCCGGTGCACATTAGGACTCATCCCCAAAGTGAATAAACCTTCCTCCCACCTGCCCAGGTCTTCATTAGCAGAGCCCCAGTTCCTCCCTTGGGTCAAGAGAGAAATGCTGAGATCATCTTCCCTAGCAGCAAACTCCAAAAGGTGACAATTGGGTTTGAGAGTAAGAGGCTGGTTAGCAATCCTTGCAGCCACAGGAACCCATGGGCCTGGAGCCCAGTACTGTGCACTGAAACAAGGAAAATAAAACAAATTATTAAAAACTATATGAGGTACAGACAGGATATTTAATTAGGTGAACTGCAGTTGAGGATTTTTTTAAAGGAATTTTTGAATGCAAAAATTTCAAGAGGAAAATAATATCTTGAGGTTCGACCATTTTTAAAAAACTGATTCTTTGAGATTAAATTAGAATTTCAGGCACATGGTGCAGCATTGGCATCAGAAAGGTGTGTTTGCTAAATATTTAAGACATGTAGTTACTGCTATTGGCTTTAATGTTCAGATTTCTCAAGACCATAGCTATAGAAATCAGTTTGGGAATGAAGCACACAGACAAAGGCAAGATACTCATCAGAGTGAGCTGATTATACATTTTAGTATTTCACAACTGATCAAAACAAGTTCACCAAGAATGATTAAGAAAGTCCTGATGCTAACAGATCCTCTGGTCAGATAGACAAGCTGCAGATAGAATTTTGCTTGGAAATTTTCCTTATGAGTGGTTATTCTTAATGGGAAATTCAGCTTTCTGCAGAAACAAATGACAAACTCTCTCAGCCAAAAAATCAAACAGTAATGACTATTTTCAGTTGCATTTAACTAAATGGAGCTGACTTAAAGTGCTTCATCTCAGTTCTGCAGTAGATAACATTGGCATCCCTGCAGTAAGCTCATTGCTTAATGGTAGGAGTAGTTTGGAAGCCTAGTCCCTTCCATAGTCTGGGTTTCCCAGAGAACAACAGGAGTGTTAGTACTGCTCAAAAATCACTTATGATGACATCAGATAACCCTGAGGATTCTCAGATGAGTCCCATCAGGCCCTATAGATTTGTAGGGATCCAGCTGGAGCAGTAGATCCCACACAAGTTCAGGTCAGCTGGGAGTTGATCATTCTCACAGCCATGGTCCTCCAGCTCAGGGCACTGAGACCCCCTTGGTCCATCATCTGTGTTGAAGACAGAGGCAAAGGATGTGTTAAACACCTCTGCCTTGTCCATGTCCTGCTTGTGAGGTGCCCATCCTCATCCTGTAACAGCCTGATGTTATTTCTTTGCTGCCTTTTGCCAATAATGCATTTAAAATACTATTTTATTCTTCCACGTATTTCTGGCCATCTTCAACTCCAGTTGATCTTTGGCTGCATGAGTTTCCCCCTACAGTGGCAAGCTGCATCTCTGTGTTCTTCCCATGTCACCTGACCTTGCTTCCACTGGGTACACAGCTTCCTTTTCCAAAAGAAGATATCTGCTCAACAAAGCCAACTTTCTGCCTCATTAGCTTGATTTCTGACATTTTGGAATTGCCTGCTCCTGTACATTTCCAGGAAGTGTAAGGAACCAAAGTAAACATTTTATTTTGTATAAGAATAAATAATTTAATCTTGGTGTTTTTTTAAAAAAAAACCCCAACATTCTGTGACAAACTGAAACATTATCATCTCCTGTGGGATGAAAACTCTGGAACTTGCTCTCTGTGGCAAAAGAGCCACCGTGATGCTGCATTTCATCTCCTCATTTAGGTTTGTGTCATTCAGAGTCTGCAAAATATTATAGCTCTGCAGCCCTTGTACAGTGCTCTACAAATTTTAGCATACACCACAAGTTTTAATAGCATTATTAAGCCTCTTTTAGCAACACAAAGGCTGTTATAGCAGGGATGATTAAGGTGACTTGTCAGCTGTGTAGTCATTTCATCCCTGTGAATCATTGCTGCATGCAAAGGACTAGAGGATTGTTTTTTCAGATGACTTCTTAGTCAGGAAAAAAAAACCCTTTCTTCTCTCCTCCAGTCCTGCCACAGGCAGAGCAGTAAGTGATGATTCTGAAGTTATCACTTAGCCTGGAGCTAAGCAAACTAGGCAATTATTTAGTGAAGCAAAATGTGGGATAGTAAAAGAGCCGTGATCCCGCTGTCGTGACCCCATGTCAGAGCCCAGAGAGCCAAGCTGGCTGCTGCCTTTGAGAGCCCAGAGGGGGCACAGTCCAGATGGAGCTGGGATTGAAGAGCAGCAGTGTCCTCAGGGCAGCAGGAAGTTTGTCTCCCCAGAGCCAGAATCTCTGTCCCACTTCTGCCCCCTCTTCCTTCTCTCCCTTCTCTGTGACCAGAGGCCAATGCCTGGGCCTCTTGCAGCACTGCATCCTACTGGAAGGAGTTTTGCCTCCACTGGTAAGAAACCTTGAAAAACATGAAGAAAAAGTTGTTGTTTGCTGTTGCAAAGGAGCTGTGAGGCAGAAAATCCTTAAAATGGAAGTGCACACATACTGGGCTCCTTTGCCAACACCCTCTGTAGTGTTGGTGCACTTAACTCATTTTGCTGACTTAAAGTGAGATGTTTCACAGTTCACAGACAGTACACAGTCCTTCTTGTTGCAAAGAGCTTACAGCTTTTTGGCTGAGATTGTCCATGGATGCCTATTCAGTTACCCTTCCATAGCTTAAGTAACACTTAATTCCTTTCACTCACAAATTATATGCTTCTACTTAATGATATGTGATACTAGCTTCAAACTTTCATCCCTAAAACCAAATTTAGCAAAAAGACATGCAAATGGGACTGAAAAGATAGTTAGTTCAAGCTTCTGAAATAAATCCTTCTCATGTCTGAGAATGAAGAGACATCTGAAAAAGAGTTATCCTTCTCCAGCCATAATTCATAGCAATGATTTTCCTAAATTAAGTTAGTTCATAAAGTCTTTCATATAGTATTGAATTCTTCAATAAAGTAGATGCTTTATATTTCAAATTCCATGCTCTGTAAGATATTGCCTCTTCTTGTGGTCAGGTAAAATATGTACATCTTCTGCTGGTTCCTCTGCCTAGAGGTTCCTTTTGTACCATAGAACAATGTGTGGCAGGTCAGTGGATGGATCCATGGACCCACAGCAGTGGATGAGTGGAATAGCTCTAACCTCACCTCCTCCCTGCTGCCCCCAGTCCACAGCTAACTGTAGTGGGCAGAACAAGAGCTCAGCTGCTTTGAAGTTCTACACTTCAGACCACTTCCAGAGGTACCATGAATAATCACTTTTGCCACAGTTCATTCAAGTGAATTTTCTTATTTTTCTGTCACTGACCAATCAACTTTTCAGTGATCAGGACTGCTTACTGTAATAGTCCTTCAAAAATAGTTCGTGTTTTTAGACAGAGAACATTTTAGACACAGACAGGTGGAAGGACTGCAGATAGTAGCCAGAAAGCAAATTGAGAATTATCATGCTGACATGATGTGAATGCATTTGCCTCATCTCATGCTTTGGTTGCTTATTGTGAGTGAAGGGCTGGTGCCTGGATGTGAGTCATCCAGCAAATACTGTTAATAACATGTTCAGCACTGCCAGATTATGGGTCTAAGCAGAAGCATCCTTGGCATATGTAACCACTGCAATGATGAACAGGTGCCTGCTGTAAACCTGACTTACAGAAACAGCCCTCTGGTGTGCACCTCAAGCCTCTACTATGAAATATTGCCAAACTTCTTTAATTATTTCTGTAGCATCTTGCAGGGAGCCCAAAATTGTTTGTATGCAGCAAAAGAATTCCTAGGTTTATTCACAACTCTTTTTGAAGCAGAATGTCATTATTTCTGAGAGAATGAAATAATCACAGACACAAAATTACAGCTTCCCTGCCTAGAACAGCATCCCCTTCAAACAGGATGCCAAGAACAATGAAGCCTCCAAGGGTATTTATAACAGAAGGAAATACTGAGTGTGCTAGACAGAAATCCATGTTCTTTATGTCTTTTCTGTGCTTTTTCGCAGGCTGCACAAAGTGCCTTGGATAATATTTTCTGGTTATTCAGGTGTCCAATTCTAACTGAAAATGGGGTCAGCACCTAAATACTTTTCCATTTTCACTGGTAGTCCATTTGCAGCTGTGTCACTCCTGTCAGTAGGACAAACAGCATGTTGAACACAGGGATGCTGAAAGCCTCTGAGCCACTCCCAATATAACTAACATGGTGCCAAGGATGTTGCAAAAGAACAGGGACCAGAGTGGATTTAAACATAAAATTTGAAAAGAGAGGATGAATTTGACTGGCTAACAATGTGGAAGGCTGTTTTAAAGACAATTCTCAAGTACATTATGAAATGCAGACCTGTCTGTTACATCAAGTCATAAAGAGAGATGATGTGAAGGATCAGAAAATGCAGGGATGATGAAAAAAGAGTAGGCATTATAACAGCAAACTCCTGTCATTTAACCTCATTGTATCCTGTCAAGGCTCCTTGACTCAGGCAATTTTCCAGCTTTCAGGGTTTCAGTTTTAGGAGGTGAACATCTGGACTGTTCCAAAATCGACTGCTGAACTGAAGAAGTGTTAGTCAGACACATTTGACCATAGATGCCTCTGTGGCAAAAAGCCTTAAGGAGTTGCAGACACTTTTCCCCATCACATAGTTTGTTTACCTAAGAGTTAAGTTCTACAGCTTCTGCACCAGTCCTTGCAGACTGAATTCCTTTATATCTGCCACCAAGGTCATTGGAAAAATCAGGTGCAAGTCTCATTTGCAGCCATCTAACTTGGTCTATGTGAATGCAGGTAAGATCACCTTCAATTAATAAATGTTGTGTGAAAATCTCATTTACATTATCAATTAAAAGTGTTCAGAAGTTTTTATAGCCCTGAGTATGCAAGTTTGTGATAATCTAGGATCCTGCAATTTCTATCAGTTTCTCTCCCTTGTGAAATAAAAGCCAGATGTATGGAAGTTAGCAGTGGAGAAAGTGATTTTAAGATAGCAGTGTGTCATCATTTTATTAAAAGGTCAATTAAAAAATCCCATTAAAAAAGATAAGTGAAAAAATACTGAGTGCAATCAGCCGTTCGGTATTCACCCCTCAGCAAGATTCAAAGAGGACATTCATGCTTTTAAGTTTCTTTAATAATCTATTTCTTTTCCTCCTTGGAAGAAAGGCAATATGCTAACTTTCAGTAATGAGCTGTAGGTCAAATGTTTTTTTCTTTTAACTAGTAAGGCCTTGCTTATGAGAGAAAATATCACTTTATCACTTCAAAGGTGATCAAGATGAAATCTGCTTCAAGCAAACAGGTTTGAACTGAATAGAATACTTCCCTGCATTTAAGCATTTATATAATGTTGGCATGGGAATATGGCAGTACATCTGTACTTTTCACATCACTGATTTTGCCAAAGTTAGTAGAGGTGAGATGGTCTTGCATGGCCAGAAAGTCTTAGGAATTATTTGTGCTCATGGGCTGTGTCTGGTTTTATCCTCCTTCTGTCCTGTCTCCCCCCTAGAACACTATTGCACAGGAAGGATTCCAAACAGGACAAAGTTATTGGGTTTTTTTCTTGTTTAGTGTGGAAGACCAAGCTCTCTCAGCCTTGCTGTCCAGTGTGACAGCCACAGAAGAGGAGTACAGGCAGAAAGATGGAGAACAAACCCCAAGCCCAAACATTCCTGGTGTTCAGATAAATTCCTGCCAGAACTGGGGCCAGGTGTGTAAGGCCTGAGGAGCAGTGACTGCATCCCGAAGCACAAGGGCTGAACTTCAGAGTGAGTTTGCAGTGAGCAGGAAGGTGCCAGTGGGATGTGAGCAGGAAGGGAGGCTGCACCTGCAGCCAGCTTTGGAAAGGCTGCAGCCTTCTGCTTCAGAAAAGCCTCCCTAAGGCAGCAGAGCAAGGCCAGCAAGAGCCAGGCACATGGGGGCTTGATATCTCAGTCAGGCTAATATTTGAGTTGCACTGTTTACCAATACAACAAAAAAAAAAACAACATTACTAACTTCACTAACCTTCTGTACTCTTATCTTTTCAGCAATCTTGACACAGAAGAGCTCTGTGGTAAGTTCTTTTTTGGGAAAGCACATAATCTATGCCTGCAGCAGCCCTGTGCAAATAAACATGCCATGTGATTATTTTTCTCTGTTTAATCTTTGTTGCTCAAACAGAAAATAATTTCCACTCAGAGAACTCCTGGGAAAATGCAGATGGCTTATAATCTTTTCAGACTCTGTCATCCCCTATGTGCAGAATTTACTTGGAAAATATTTTTCCTAATCAGTTGTTCACACTCTGAAATTCACGATCTGATTCAAGATCCGTTCTGACATAGAGATAGACAGACAGACAGACAGACAGACAGACAGACAGATAGATAGATAGATAGATAGATAGATAGATAGATAGATAGATAGATAGATAGATAGATAGATAGATAGATGACTCGTATTTTATTTTCCTCTAGTGTAAGATATTTTTTCTAGTTAGTTTCTCACTTTTAACACTTGTCATGCACCCCACTAAAAGAAAATTCATTACTTTCCTCCTACTTGAGCCAGGGAGAACAGCAAGTTTGACAAGTTCTATGATCCTTTGTCACAATAAAACTCCTGTAAGGCCTAGATTTTGGCCCAATTACCCATTTCTGCACTTCATTCTGGGCTGTGAGTCATTTCCCCAACACCCTGTTTGCTCTCCAGCTTATCTTACAGCACCTGATTTTTAGGAGTGCTTCTTGCAGCAGAAAACAATTTGCAAAGGTTTTTGCAGGTTCTTCCACTAAATGTCAGAAAACAAAAATCGTATTTGTCAACACCAGCCAATTTCTGAGGGAAAGATGGTAGCCTGATAAGTTTTCCAGTGGTCAGCAATGTTGAAGACCTTTAAAAGCTGAACAGGTTGAATACCAGCTCGTTTGCTCACCCACAGGGTGGCATGGCCAAGAACCCACTACAATACACCTCTCCCTGTGGCTTATAAATATATAACAGGAGGCTCATCTGAAGTGAGCTGGGCTGTGACAGCTTCTGCTGGTTGAGCACCTGGCCAAAATTGAGCGAGCTTGGCTGAGGAAGAGAGGTGGTTTTGTTCCAGAGGGGATTTCTGCAGCTGATGTTGCACGTACAGGCTCGCTGGGCTGAGGGGTGTCAGTCCAGCACTGACTCTGCTTGCTGTCTGCTCTGGTTAAATCCAGCCTGCTCCAAGTGCCTTTTGAACCTTTCAGATGCTGCCACTAGGGTGCTTCTCATCCATGAGCCTGGTACTGAGTCCACTCAACACGTGTTTAAGCTTGTGATTATACAGCTCTTTCTGAGTTATATCAGTTCACCTCAAAAATGAAGCTAAAAAACATCCAGGGAACTAATTCACAATATGTTTTCATTCTAAATAATTTCATTCCACCTCTCAGCAATAGCAGGTCATGTCTCAGTGTTCCTGGTAACTTATGTTTTCATGATTCTCTTGAGAAGCTCGTGCTGACCTCTTAAAGGCCCCAAAGTGTTGCTATTTATTATGTCAAAAAGCTCCTATTGAATCCTGTTCTTCCTGTCTGCCATTTAGATGTTGATTTTTGTGCTCTTACAGGTGATCTGAGGTCTAAATGCCTTGTCTAACACATTCTCTAAGCTTTAACATAATTTTATTTATTTATTTTTCACACTTCTTCCTTCCTGTGCTTCCCTCTGTTGTATTTCTCCACATCAGCCAAATGGGAGCTCGGGTCATGATTTCCCAGGTTTGCTTCCTCCTCTTGCTGCAATCCCTCTGATTTCACATCAGCTCTTTATCTGTTAGAAACTCCTTTGCTTTGAGAAGCTATGCAAGGACATCCTGCAATTTTTTACTTCCATGGTTTTCATTAAAATTAATTTGCATGCATCATATTTGTTGAAAATATCACAGCACATGGGACTGGAAGCTTATCTCACCAACTCCTGGTCTCTTCATTTCTCAGAGAAACAACTGCTAACCCTGACTCACTACAGCTCCCACTTGATATTATCTCTTCCAAAGGCTTTACCAGAATTATACATTTTTCTATCAATATAATCAAATTCACCATACAAATGAAAACTTAATTTCCTGCTAGTAATTGTAGACTATTAGACTGAATACTCAGTTTACAAAGAAGATGTAGATATTTTGAAAATGAGTTTGTTTCAGCTGTCAAATTGATATTTTACATTTTTTTGTGAATTTGGCAACTCATTTATTGAAATAAAGTGTTTTGAAATACTGATTTAGGTATTTTAAATACGCCAGGAATGATTTTGCAGAGAAAAAGTAGAAAATTTAAAAACAAAATTATTCTTTTCATTGTAATTCCTTTTCATTTTATATTTAGATGTTTAATAATGCTGTAACTGAAATCAGACTTGGTAAAGCTGATATTTAAAGACATACTGATTTTTGAAGTAATTTGTAGGTGATGTGGGATTTTGTCTTCTTTTAGATTATTTTTCAAAGCACTTAGGAGAGTATGAAAATGTTCTATCTGTCTTGGAAGACTTAAACATAACCATACTGAAGGCAATGGACAAAACAAAGAAAGTAAGTAAAAACCATTAAATTTTCTTGACATTGTATATTTTGTTTGTTTGGAGTATTCCTGGTAGTTTTCTTATCTGAATTTACTAATTCATATTTAAGTTCTTCCAAATATACATATTTGTAGTAAAATCCAGTAAGAAAAGTCTTGTCAAAATGTCTGTATACGAAATTTTTTAACTCAAGTCTGCAAACTGTTACAGTTTGGATGTAGCCAAATTTGTGTTTGTGAATGGTCTGAGGAATGTTCTTTGCATTGTTGTACGAAGAGGGTTCTGTGTGCCCTGCCAAATTATCAGTAAGTTATCAGCACCAGCATTCAGAAATAGACCAAATTTGAAAAATTTGGTGGGTGGGGCGAAAGCTCCGGATCAAGAGCAAGATTGCATTTCCCTTTGAGGCCTTTTAAGTGGTCAGAGAGGCTGCCAGGAGGAGGTGTTAGGGCTGTTCCCCTCAGGACAAGGAGAGCTTTGCCCAGCGGGAGGAGATGTTGCTCAGGGCAGCAGGGTCGGTCTCTGCCCGCACATCTGAGCGGGACTGTGGCACGCTGGACGTGCCAGCAGACACTGCACCTGGCCCTAAATTCAGTGATTCTCTGTTCACATCCCAGCTGCATGTCTGACCAAAGTGCATCAGCACCTTGGGTCACTCACTCCTCTTCCCTGGCTGAAATATTAAATAAATTAAACATTAAACGTTAAATATTCTGAGCGAGGTGGAACGGCTTCGAAAGGTGAGGGAAGGCACAAACCAGGGAAGTGAACCCAGAGCCTGCAAACCCAGCCACAGATCCACACCAGGCTAGGCCTCAATTTCAGCCCTCAATTTCAGCCACCAATTTCAGCCAAAATTATTCAGTCAGATCCCACGGGGTCAAAAAGCCCTGGGAGGGGGGCAGGTTCAGTCAATCATTGGAAAGATCAGTGTGCAGAAAGCTGTGCTTCTTTAATATATCTGTTATCTTTGGTATTTGGGTGTGAGCAGGAGTAAAGTTCTCACACATTTTACATAACCTGCCAAAATAAAACCCCAAAAAGTGTAGCTTATTTAGATACAGCTTGATCCAGGAAGCTGAATGTCTCTTCATTCATGCTGTGCATCTTCCACTCCCAGTGAAATGAATGGGGGCTGACTCACTGTCTTGACGAGCTGGATATTAAAAAGCAGCAGATTGGTTCATTTTAGCTGTGCATTTTTTAAAAATAGCCATGTATATAAAATACTGCTGCTACAGGGCAGGACATCATCTCAAAACAACTGGAAGTAAATAAAAGACAGCATTTAAGAATTACTTCAGAAGTTAATTACAAGGAGGACTTCCAGCAGACTAATAAGATTATAAAATATGTGTACTGGTCTGACTAGAAATATGGATAAAAAATCTGGAACATTAATAAGTGTTTCATCTGCCTCTTTGAAGAACCCATCTAAGATATAATCAAACCACAGTTTCTTTGAATTTTATTTTCTTAACTGAAGATTCAAGCCTAATGGGTTTTCCATTTTTCAGGAATACTTCAGCTGACTATTTATTAGAGATGGAAGAAATGGAACAAGGCAAACACTGGAAAAACAGTTCTAATTCCATTTAGTAGAAACTGTGGACACAGTCAAACAAAAAATATGTCTTAGAATATTCTAAAATAGAGCTTTCTGCCAAGGATATGCTCAGCCTACAGCTTTGAATGGAAATTAAATTTTCAATTCAAAATTTGGATTATTTTCAAGAGGAATTCAGTTCTCAGGAAATAGATTATGTGATTTCACTACCTGATAAATCATTGGAGTGCAAATATTAAAATTTTTATCTTAAATAGTTCAAGTTTTACTGAAGTTGTGGTCTAAAGGCTGGACTCCTGCAAACAGGTGCTCAGAAATTCTTGGTCTGGTTTTCAGTGGATGTTAAAATGCATCCCAGGCAAGACTTGGGTTTCCTCTTCTAGTGCAGCATAAAATTTTGCCAGCATTCTGCCACTGCAGCCACTGAGTCCCTTGAACAGCCACTGAGTAGTGGCAGCATTTATTGCTATCTTCTAAGCAATGACTTAGTTGGAAAATTCATATATAGAAATGGAATATATAGAAACTCTGGACTGTGAGACCCACCAACACACAGTGTATCTCCAGTGGCTGAGTCAGTTTCCAGTGACACAGACCCAATGTCCAAGGACTAAATTGTCCTATTAAAAACCAAAAAAAATTGTCCTATTAAAAACCAAAACTGCTGAGATTGAATCTGAAGTCCACCCTGCAAAGCATGAGGCTGATTACAGACCTAATCCTCAGAGCTGCCAGAAACTTTCCATCCCCTCTGACTTTGTGGATTAAGGCAAATTCAGCACCTCTATCAGTCTCTTCTAAACTTCTCCAGAGTGTGTGCCACTTCAGGTGCAGAGCTCATCCATTCTTAAATATTTAGTGGGGAAAGTAGCATCTTGGTACTTAGTGGTCTATCCAGCTTAGAATCAGACAAAAAAGCACCACCCAGTCCTTCCTATAGAAAATCCCTGCTTTCCTATCAATTAAAGTTACCCATACTCAGTAAATACTTTGCACACGAAGCAGCTGTGGAATTGGAGCACTAGAAAAATTCTTCAGCTCCAGTTTCCAGGGAAACCCTAAAGCAGGAAGATGTGTCAGTCTTCAATGAAAAGCATGGATTAGCAAATCTGAAAAATCTAAATCCCTAATCTATCACAGGGTGCAATCCTTCAGGACAGGCTGCTCCAGCATGGGCTGCTCTATCCATGGGGCCACAGGTCCCACAGGATCAGGGCATCCTTTGGGCACATCCCCCTGCTCTGGTGTGGGTCTCCTCCAGGGGCTGCAGGTGAATCTCTGCTCCCCTGTGGATCCCCAGGGGCTGCAGGGGCACAGCTGCCTCACCACGGCCTGCAGAGGAATCTCAGCTCCAGTGCCTGGAGCACCTCCTGCCCCTCCTTCTCCACTGACCTTGGTGTCTGCAGAGTCCTTTCCTCACATATTCCCACTCCTCTCTTCTCTGGCTGCAATTTGCTTCTCTGCAGTAACTTTTTCCCTCTTCCTACATCTGTCATCCCAGAGGCAGTACCAGCAGCCCTGATGGGCTCAGCCTTGGCCAGTTGGCCCAAATTGGAGCTGGCTGGCATTGGCTCTGTCGATCAAGGGGGAAGCTTCTGGCAGCTCCTCACAGAAAACATTCCTGAAGTTCCTCCCTTCCCCCCTCCTCAAACCTTGCCAAACAAACTGAATACAATATTCCACTTGGCTTGGCTATGGACTCCTGGATTTAAATCAAGATCAGCCAAATTGTCCCCATCACTCTGAATGATTTCCATGTGTAGATTTTTTACCCCAACAGATCAGCAGGAGCCTTGCTCCTGCAAGGCAATTTCAGAATTATTTCTGTGTATTTTATTGCCCTCTGTAGTTTGAAAGAGCTGTCAGCACAGCTTTCTTGAAATGAGCTTTTCTCCAGTCTTCCAGTTCTCTGCCATCTGAAAATTAAACCCTCATCATCTGTGGCAGAAAATGTTCCAGTGTGTTAGCAGGTTCCAGAAGCTTTGACTTCCTTCCACTCTTCTGGGGCCAGATCCCTCCCACTAAACCAAACAGCACCTGGGAGACAGGAAGCCCTTGGGAATGCAGGAACTGTTCATGCTCCGCTGCTTGATGGGAAGGTGCTAAGCTAAAAATGCAGAGAAGTGGATTTCTCCAGGAACATCTTTCAGGAGGGAAAAGGCTGAGTTGTATTTGCAAGCCATACACTTCAATACAAGCCCCATCTAACCAGAAGATGGTAGGGCAGCTACAGTCTTTCTGTTTTGGTACTGTTTACTTGTGTTTTATCCTCACAGCAGGAAGGAAAAACATCAGAGGAGTTTTAGAGGGATTTGCGGCATTTGATATTTGATCGTTTCTCTCCTTAGGATGGAGAGTCTGCATGAGTTCCTTATACTGGAGTGGTGAGGACAGATTTATCTTTGGTGTCCCTTGGTTTTCTTGCACCTGCCAAGTTGATGCTTTGTGGATCAAAGTACTATCTGGATAGTTCTGTTTATTGCATTTCTTCTTCATCTCATATACAGCAAACATTAAAAATTAAACACTCAGCAAAACTTTACAAATGTATTCTTCAGGCCTTTTTTCTGACATCTTTTATAAAGCATGTTTACTTAAAATCCTTAATCATTTTTATTACCCACATAAACATAAGACTTTCAGCAAGCTGCATTTTTATTACATTGTCTAATTTGCAGTCACATATAAATATAATTAAGAAACATTTTGCAACCCACAGCTCTGAAAATAAAATCTGTCACTGAGTAATGATGTAGATAGGCGAAAATAGACCATTTGTTTAAGGTGCTCAACATCTCAGTGCTATTGACTTGTGAATATTGAAAATTAGTAACTTAGAGATTAAAGAAGATGTCTTCCCTAAGTTACCAAGCTGTAAGGTTGTTGCTGTTTGTCAGCTATTTGGTAAGAACAAGTTTTGCTCTATCATTTTGATTTCTGGTATTGCTACAGTTTATTGCAAATGCAACCTTCTGCTGGTGGTGAGCTATTTTGTACTCAATAACCAAGCAAAAGCTCATTTAATCACCAAAAATCTAATTTCCATGTGAAATTAAATTGACAATATAAAAGTGTTCAGGGGTTTAAACGCTTATCTAATGATATTTTAGAAGATCTGGGATATTCAGGATGTCCAAGGTGCCTCCACAAATAGCACACAGGACCTCTAGGAGACCCAGGGGCAGGATGAGACCTCCTCCTGGGGCAGCAGCTGGAAACCAGGTGGGTCTTTGTAGGGCACCAGCTCCAGTTTAGATTCCTGAATACCTCTGAAGTCTTTTTTCCCAGAGGAGCTGTCTCTCAGAGGAAGAGCTGGTGATGCTGACCTGATCCCACAGTATCTTTTATCAGTCATTCCACCCACGTGGAGTTCACTTTTTCATTGGCTGAAGAGCACCCCCATCTCTTCCTGACTCCTGCCTGCAGTTTCAGTGATGGTAGAAGTCTAACCACAGGGGGCTGGTGGCCAAGTGGCTGTGCCAGGGGGATTTCAGGAAGGGACACACTTCCTGCTCCAGGATTTCAGTGCTTGTTGGCTTGAGCCTCATCTGCTCGTCTGTTGTGGACCTGACTGCGGTCTTGACAAAGGGACTATCAGCCCTTAAATTACTGGGGCAGCAGCTGGGATTGAGACTCTGCACTGGCACAATGGCAGAGTGCTGGGAGCTGGGAATCACTGAGAGTGACTGAATGTGGCAGAGCTGCTTCCTCAGGAGAGCAGCACTAAGTGCCCATGCAGTTGTTTCTTTTTATTGCAAGTGCAGTGTCTGTTTGGCACTCACACTCACTCAGCCTGTGAGCTGCCTCAGAGTGACCCAAGACCATCACAGCTGTCATAAATGTGATCCAGTCTCCAGCAACAAAAAGCTTCATATCTGAGCTGCTACTTACATTATATTGGTTGTATTTATTAGATAGTGTATTTTAACTTCAAAAGGAAATAGTGCTATAGAGTCTAAGGAAAAAAAAAAACAACCTGAAGCTGGTTTTTACAGTCAACACTGCTAATAAAGGCGAAACTTTGATCCAGTGAGTAAGAGTGTAGCTTGGTCTGATACAACTTTTTATCTCAAGTGCAAATGCAATGACAACAATGCAACAGCAATCTCCTGGATAGGCTTGGGCAGGACTTTTGAACAGGCAATGGAAAACATTTCTTTCTTCCACAGATTAAAGCCAGAAGGTGCTTTGGCCACAGCAGTTAATGCACACTTTTTCAAAGTGATGACCTCTGAGTGCACACTACTCCTGTTAACTCTGAGCTACAGCTCTTTTGGAGACAAAAGCACAGCAGGCTTGCATGGAAAGGAATGGCAGGAAGAGAGGGATGAGACACTGCAAATTTTCTCCTTTTCAGACTCTGCAGAAGTCTGATTCTTTGCTTTGGAGGGACTTTCTTCCTTCCTTTGCAGCTCTTATATGAAATACACCTAATGATCTGTCTGTGACCAGACACAATGACCTAGCAAAATGCATTTGAGCAGTATGGTTTATTTAAGACTGGTTTTCATGCAGCATTTATATACACGAACCATAAACAATAATTTTAGGATGGAAACAAGAAAATTCTTCACTAGAGAAATTCTCTAATAGCCTTCCAAGTCTTTTTTTGGGGAAAAATCCCTAACTGCTTTTTCCATGTTGCTTGCAAAAACATAAAAAGGGTGTGTGTGGTGTGCAACAAGAAGATGCTGGATTCAGTGACCAACACAGCAAGTCTAATTATCTGCTTCTATGAAATCATTAATTTTTCTGCTTTGCTCAAAAAACCCCCAAAGCTAAGCAAAGTCAGTTCAGCCTTATTATTACTTGAAAATTCTTTGAATAGTCTAAAAATAGGAGCCAGTAAAGTAAAAGAGAAGATTATAGGAGCTGAGAGAGTAATACAGGGCTTGAAATTTAGTTACTGATGGTGCATTTATGGTAATTATGTAAATCACTGCACTCTTGAGAGTTGATACCCATTATAAACCAGAATACCTAGATTTTTTTAATTGCATATTCGAGTGATAGTAACAGTAGCATTTATGTAAATTATATCTCAAAACAAATCAACTGGGAAGAAAGTTTGATAAGCATATGTTGACAATAGTGTTCCACAACTAAAATTCTGTTTGAGCAAAAATAAAGTTTCAGATTGCTTTTTTGTTTTCACAAAAACTGTGTTAAATTGGCTGGCACCCATTTGTACATGTGGTTAGAATTTATTAACATTTTTCACAGAATCTAGTCTTGCTCTTTTTGAAATCACACTTTTTACAAATGCACTTTTCACAGAACTAATGCAATGAGTAGGTGCTGCACAAGAATAATAGGTACTACTCAGTTTATCTTGAGTATTAATTTTCATGCACTGGCTTTGAAAACAGCTCATTTGTTCCTTGAGATTTATTCTTTTTTTTCTTCATGTCAATCAAAAATCATAGACTCATAAAGGTTTAGAATAATTCAAGCTGGAAAAAATCCTTAAATTCATCAAGTCCAGCCATTAACCTCCTGCCACTGCCAAATCCACACTAAACCATGTCCCCAAGTGCCACATCCACACATCTTTTGAATACCTCCAAGGATGATGACTCCATCACTTCCCTGAGAAGCCTGATCCAGTCAGTAGCTGAACTGACTGTCTCTCAACTGAAGAGAGGAATGCTGGTGATAATGCTAAATAAATCACCAGTTCCCCTCTGCTACAAGGCAGAGAGGACTCTATGAATAAATGCCATTTTTATCTGGGAACATTATTAAATTATGTTTTGGAGTTTTTATTTTTATTTACTTTTAAGACTGTGACTATTAGTGCAAGTCAAATCAAAGTAAGATAAATTCAAAAAGCTGCAAGCAATTAATTCTGAGCAATCATGCAAGGATATTCCGGAGATTTACACCTTTCCTCTTCTAGCTCCTTATCAGAGTAATGAAAACTCTTGGGAACTTCTTTGATCTTTTTTTTTGTGGAAGTTCTTTATCTACCAGGTCAGAAAGACACAATGCTTAAATTTTTGCCAGTAGCAGAGAAGATGTGTTTAGTCAGAAATAAAGATAAAATGAACCCCCCCTTAATTTAATATTCATATCTCTAAATAGAAATTACTTCACAGCAGAAAAATAAACATTTAACTGGCCATTCTCCTCTTGATACCTATCAAAGCCACCAGCAGCTTTGATGTTCTCTATGTATCACTGCAACCTTCTCCCCAGAGTAATGGCATTGCACATTTCCTTGCTACCTGCTAATATCAAACACAGCCCAAACAGATTCTTGTCTCTAAGCTATGTGATGCACCTAATGGCAGTTAAATAGGAGTTACTCTTTATCCATGCATGGATTTTGTACATACTATTATTGCATCAGCAGTGTATTCCTCCTTCAGTAATCCCAGTGCAGGAGAGTGATAGACTGTTCTGAGAGATGCTGCTACAAATGTGTGATGATATTCTTTCTAACCAGCTATTTTATTTCATTGCTGTTATGTCAGCACTGCAGAGGGTTAGTAGAAATTGTCACTGTTCCAATTCTCCAGGTAGAATTTAAGCACATACTTCATGCTAAATATAATACTTGGATAAGCTTGTAAAACTTGTGCCATATTTAAAGTTGAATCTAATAATTGGGCACATCCTGCCTTTGATCACTTTTACAGTGAGGATGCTGTGAAGGTTACATTTGTGTGACATCAGTACATTGAGCATCTCTCAATATGGCTTCTGGTGAAATTATGATTTTATTCTGATGCTGTTTTGATTTCTGCTTACAGCCTGAAGAATTAGATCCTAGGGATTTAATTTTATTGAACTTGCTCTGACTAATTTTATATCCTCAATTTAAAGTTGTAACCCATGGCATTGTCCCTCTAATTTGGGATCTAAACATGCAGGGCAGGAGACATTCCATGATAAAGGGAAATTTAAATAGATTATTCCTTACTCAGTTCTACTCAGTGATAACTGTTTTTTCAGTTGACTTCAGGGTATTTTCTGTAAAGATAAGTATGGGGTTTTTTGTGAAATTATGTTTAATATGACATATAAATAAGAAACAGAAAATTCTTAAGTAATAAATCAGTGAGAAGTGTCCCCCTCCTTCTCCATCTCGAGGAGCTGCTGCTCTGCTACATGGAGCAGCATGGTCAAGTCACCCAGGGCAGAGGGCTGAGGCTGGACCAGAGACTGAGGGGACCCCGAGCTGCTGAACCTGTGGTAACCCCGAGATGGGGACTGCACTAGGACACTCCTAAACCCTGCCTCCTCTGCCTTTATAAAAGGAGAACCTCTTCTGCACTTTTTAAGCTTTAGACACTTTTAAAGACCACGGTGACCTTTTCCACAGTGAAATCACTAATTATGTGTATTTTCAGCTGCATTAAAGGAGACGCAAATCTTCGCTCCTCACAAAGGTCATGGTTGCCTCTTGATGAGGAAGATGTGGAAAATTACCCTCATTCATTGACCACCAGTAAAACTAACAAGCAGAACAATGTGTTAACACAGAGTATTTCATCTGGACTGCCTGAGCTGTGGTGCACTGCAGTGTGTATGCTAATGAACAGTAACTTACAGCTAATGAAATTCAAGAAATGGGCCATTTCTCCCGTTTATACAGACACCCTCCACAGGTCCCATTGCTGACTGGTGGCACAATGCACTGGCAACACAAATACTGGGCATGCCAGTTAAGCTGATTCTACCATAATACAAACTTAATAAATTGATGTAAATAAATGTTGTACCAGTGTGCCTTTAGGAAAATACAAAATAAGGGACTTTTCAGAGGAAAAAGAGTGGTGAAACAATACCAAAACACAACTACTAATTCCTCAGTGCTGAGAGCTGGGCTTGGGGGTTAAATTGAGTTGTAATGGACAATCTTTTTCCCTCCATGACTTAAATTACAATTATTCAGATCATTTATATTTGCTGAATACTTTCTTCTGTGATCTTTGAAGAACTTCAGAGAAGATCTTTGAAGAAATTCAAAAACTTACAAGAAATTGTCAGTTCTGGGATGATTTGTTCACTTATTTCCAAAAGCAATGGCAAAAGCTGGAAAAAAATGAAAATATATACTGGATTTCTACTGAAGGGTTTTAATTAGCTGTCCATGCTGCACAGATTCACACATGTTGTTCTAACATGCCAGAGGATCAAAATTTTTGGAAATTAAATGATTTATCAGATTCACTGAAGTTTTAAATCAATTACAATGGAGACAATTTAGAAGAAGAATAAAATATCAGCTTTTCTATTGCCCAAAAAGATTAAGTAGTCATTAAAAGGTTGCCATAAACATTATTTATAGACTGGTGTGAGTCCCTCAGGTAAACAGACAATCTCTCATCTATTTTTAAATTGTATCAATGAAAAACTATTTGTTGGAAAGTGATTCACAGCTGATTAATCTGAAGACAGAAGAACTAAATGTAGAAGATCATGAAGCTTCTGGCTACATAAGTAGCTTCTGATGATTCATGGGGGGTTTAACACCACCACTGAGATTTCTGTAGCAGAAGTCTTCCAACAAGAACTAACTTAATAACATATTTTGTGAAAAGATTGCACTCATTTGAGAGCAAAATGCTTTTAAAGCTATTACCTGACAATCTTCCATTTTACCTTCAAATTTCATAAAAATCAGAAAGGCATTTCAGATGTAATTTCACATTGGAAAGAACATGGAATAACTTAAAAATACCCATATGCATTGCCAAAAATGGGTTCTCAGATGGTGTAGGAGGCAGTGCCATTGAAGTAACAGGTCTTCTTTAAAGCTTGGAGTAGGGGACCATCATCTCTCTTCAGATGTGGTGACTAAGGAAATCTTTTGTTGAAGACACTTCTTATTTTATGAAACTGTTTTAGACAGAATTGAGCCCAAAGATTTTCAAGATCAGCTGAGTGAGGAGCCAAAAAATTCATTCAGAGCTTAAGAGATGTAAATCTGTTTTCTTTCTCTGCTCCTGATGTGACCTCAGCACAGTAAGCAGGGGCTCCTGGGTCTGCTCTGTCCTCTCTATTACATTTGCTAATGAGAAAACAAGAAAGAGAGTGTTTATATTATTGTAAAGGTGACACCCCTCAGAAAGCATTACCTACCTGTGACTGCAGAGCAGCCAAATCCCATAATGGGCACAGCTGGAAGGGAACACAGTGGGGTTTTTTGCACATCTGGGCTTGCCAGAAATATTAAATTTGACCCCAGCCATGGAAATATGATTTATTGGGCCAGGGAGACAACAGGCATAAAAATTGGGTTCTGAAGTTATCCACACACAAAAAATAGCATAAATATTTTTTGATACATACAATACATTGGAAATGTCATTATTCAAAGAACCACTACAGATTGCTAAGTACAGGTGAAAACTTTTATAACAAGCAAACTCTAACACAAATAACATTTAGATGTGTTTCATGAAATTTTGAGATACACAGATATATGGTTTCAAAAATAGACAAAGGAACAAAAATCTGTCAAAGACTGTTAAATTCAGAAGGCAACCTCTCTCAAACACAGTCCTTCAGCCAGCTCCTAGTGGGGTTTTTCAGGGGAGTATCCTAATCCTGTGCCCTGCTCAAAGACTATTCCCATAATCACTGTCTGAGACTGGCCAGTGGCCTTGATAAACATCTTTTCACAAGAGTGGATCTGAATTAAAACTTTAAATTCAGTTCTGCAGCTGTCAATCTTATTTTGGCTTTTCCACACTTCAGAGGTAATGTGGTGCTGCCATCAACTGGAGTTAAAGATGCAAAGAAAAAAAGTCTTTTTGAGTAGAAACTGTGTTGTGTCACTGTGTACTTGGGCCTCTCAGTTGGAGTGGGAGTTGTGTCTATACCTGGAAATTCAGAGCTTTTTTTGTCCATGAACAGAGGTTGCTTATGTGGTTTGCATGTATAAATATGGAAACATCCAACCTCCTTCCTTTCTGAATAAAATCTGAACCTTCCCTTGTGTATTTCTCACCTAGTAAGCAAAGCCTGACCTTTGGGGTTCTTTTTCATGTAATTCTTAGGACTATCAGGAAGCTTCCAGTTTGGAGCAGTTTGTGACTCGCTTTCTTTTGAAGGAGACCCTGAACCAGCTGCAGTCCCTCCAGAGCTGCCTGGAGTGTGCCATGGAAGCCACGGAGGAGCAGAGCAGGCAGGAGAGGTGAGCAGACCCCTCTTCAGCTGCAGGGCAGGTGGGGAGGAGCCAGGGCACTGTGAACCTCCACAACCTCTTTACATTTCACACAGGAATCCAATACAGGGAATAACAGGAGAAATAAAAATACATTTTATTCCAAATAGGAACCCACTAATAGGAGTTTTCCTGAATTGAATGCTTCTGATCCTGTGGTGGGCTGCATGTAGGACAATCATTTTTGTGCATTCCAGGCTCTGCTGGCTCCTTTTTAAATCACTGGACAATTTAATATCAAATGCAGAAACCAGGCCACTGCAATATGAAGAAGTCTAAAATGACTAAGGTGACTGTTGATTTATTTTCCAGCTTTATGATTTTTTTTTTTCATTCCTGGTTACACAATGATCTCCATTTTAAAAGAAGAAATAGCCAGGCTTTTACTTGTCAGAGCTTCTTCCTAGAATATAGGGCCCTAGTCTTAGTTAACATCTAGATCTATAAACTCTCAATCACCTGCATAGCCTTTATCCATCCAAAGGGTTTAGCTGAATTTAGTACAATAATCTCAGTGATGAGGGTTTGTAGAATCAAGGATCAAAATATTTTTGAAGTTACTTGGATATATGGAGGGTTTTTTTCCTCAGTATGGTATTGTTAAAGATGATAGGGAAAGCAAAATACAAACTGTTGTGTTTTATGGACAAAGAAGATCTTAAGATCTTTATGGTAGAAATGTCCTTTTATTTTTCTGTTGGAAATGTCGTTTTCTTGGGGTTTTTTGCTGTTAGGTTTGTGATCCCTGAAGTACAGGAGTAACATCCTGTGGTTTTGTGCCAGCATCTCGACTGCAGGAATCAGGCAGGTTTTGAAAGTCTGGGGGTGCACCAAGCACACACAATGCCTGTGTACCCCAGTTCATGCCAGTTCCTCTGCAGGGGTGCTACAAAACTCCTGTAAATGAATAAACTGTGAATGATGGCTCAGGTCAGGTTAGAACCACATCATGGACAGACATTGACCTTGAGATTTGTCTCCCTCAAAGATTTAAATTTATGCCAGCTTAACCCTCTTTTTTTTTTTTAACCTCTTTAATGACCTAATCAAAACTAATGAGTAATAGTGAAAATCCAGAAGATAATTCAGTGCTCTCAATAGGTGTATCTTTTTATTTAATTCAAAAGGGAACACAGAACCATATTTTTTGAGAACAGAGAGAGAAGAGCTATCCCACATATTTTTCCTTAAGAAGTCTCCTGTGTTTCTGTGCAGAAAAGATCCAACAAAACCAGAAGTGTTCTCAGTTCAGTGGCCAGGAAAACGCTTAGCTCGAAGGCTTCAGAGGAACAACAGCCTGTCACTAAATAACCCTCATTCTAGCACAGGTATGGTATTTCACATTTTAAAGATATTTAAAATATGTGCATACACACATATACAGAAAAATTGTACATATCTTCCTCTCAAAAATCTAATTTAGACATGTAACTAACTCAGATGCTTTACTGACAGAAGACAATTTCAATTTAATATAGAAGGTATTAACTCAAAACTGAGGAAACTGAGGAAAATTAATGCATGTCCATAGATCTGAAATTATAGAAAATAAAAACTTAATTGCGGGTCAGACTATGTGTTTTGGATTGATTCAACATTTTTTAGGTAATCTGTATTGCCTGCAGATATGAATGAAAAAGTGAAGGCTATAACTTATATACAACCAAGTTCTCTGCCATGACTCACATTCCAGTTGAGGGGAGTAAATAAGAAATAGAAAGGGGCAATACAAAACCTGAAAGATAAAAATATTTCATTTAAGATAATATAAAAAAAAAAACCTCTGAAGCAGCATTTCTGCTTTGGAAAATGATAGAGTACTTTGGTAAACTGGATTCTTTGGAAGCAGTGACAGTAAGCATCTCTGTGCTAGTGGTGTGTCCCAGAATCAAGGCATGAAGAAGACTGAAACCACAAAACACATGATGGGTCTGGCTCACTTCTTGACCAGTCCTGCAGATCTCACTGTTTGCAGCCACATGCTGACATCTTTCTTTAAAACCCTGCCCTAAGGGCCTTTCTGTCACTCAGATTCCTGACTCACTTCCTGCCACTCACCAAATGATGCTGTTCATCGAGAGCAGTGATGCAGGGTGATGTCTGGTCTCTTGTGAGTTGATGTTATTCCTAACAA
Source organism: Notiomystis cincta (assembly GCA_013398075.1). Taxonomy (NCBI): domain Eukaryota; kingdom Metazoa; phylum Chordata; class Aves; order Passeriformes; family Notiomystidae; genus Notiomystis; species Notiomystis cincta. Next base: position 65,309 of record VZRX01010004.1, read on the forward strand.
GGAAGGCCACAGAGCCTTGTAGCTGCACTCCTAATTCAGAAGGAACCCAAACAAATGCAACTCTACCAAATCCACTTACTGCATTGGTGTAATGTTAAAGAGCCAACATTTCCCTCCACAGCTCTGCTAATGGCTGATAACAGCTCTCTACTTCCCTGCACAAGGTTTGTGTTTGTCTTGGCACTTGGTCTGCCTGCCTGCTGCCCACATGCACAGTAACACTGGGGTGTGTGTATGCATTTGGCCAGCATTTCTGCAGCCAATGTACTTGTTCAGGTAAAGCCATACCCTGCCTCCTCTGCAGACCACAGCTGGGTATCTTCTCAGCATGAGGATTTCTTTGTTTGAAAACTCTCAGCTGGAAAATGAGCAGGTTGATGGATGTGCATAACAAGAGCATGTATTGAAAAATCTTCAGTTTCTGATAAATAACCTTCCTCTCTCCTTGGAGCCATCACCTATGTACACAATTACATGGTGGGTGATGTCAGGAGCTGTTTAATAATTTACACATTTGTTTGTTTGAGTGTTGTCCTTTTCATCTGGCAGACAATTTTCATGAGACTTTGGCAAAGCAAAACTTTGCAGAGACATCAGAGGGACTCACAGAATCTCAGAATATCCTGAGTTAGGGGCCCATAAGGATCATCAGAGTCCAACTCCTGGCCCTGTGTAGCGCCATCCACAGGAGTCACACCATGTGCCTGAGAGCATTGTCCAAATGCTTCTTAAACTCTTGGTGCTGTGACCACTTCCCTGGGGACCCTGTTCCAGTAACCAACCATCCTCTGGGTGAAGAACTTTTTCCTAATATCCAACCCAAACCTCCCCTGGCACAGCTTGATGCCATTCCCTTGGGTCCTGCCACTGGTCACTCTCACCAGAGAGAGGAACTGGGTGATGTCACCTGCCCCTCCTCTCCCCCTCACAAGGAAGCTGCAAACTGCAGTGAGGTCTCTCATCAGTCTCTCTTCCCCAGACTGGACAAGCTAAGGGACCTCAGCTGCTCCTTGTATGTCTTCCCCTCAAGGCCCTTCACCATCTTCAAAGCCCAGATGCTTGTGCCTGTCTAGAACAACATCTTCTAGCTCCACCCTTGCTAGATGACATCAGATTGGGTTGGATGGGGCCCTGAGCCATCTGGTCTAGTGGAAGGTTCCCTGCCCATGGCAGAGAGGTTGGAACTAGGTGATCTTTATGGTCCCTTCCAACCCAAACCCTTCTATGATTCTATGATCAGGTCCCTACACAGGCAGGAATACACCTGCAGTAGAGATGGAGAACTTCCTTAGTTATCAGCATGATTTCAAAAGCACTGGCATTAATCTGGAATGTAGTTTTCATTCTGTGTTGGATTTCTAGTCTATCTTAAACAGAAAGACAATCATTCATAGAGCCAAATCATGCTTTCCTTTAGTTTTACCTAAATGAACATTGAACTAGATGCAGCACAATCTTTGAGAAGCAAAATAAATTGCAGGCTAAACATTTTATATATATATAAAATACAGGAATACACTATGTATGATAAATTTAGTAACATTTTATAAATGTTTATCATTTATCTTTTCCAAAGGTTGGAATGAGGAAGACAGCCAATGGGAGATCCAGATAAACAGACTCCAGAAGCTGATTGATAGACTGGAAAAGAAGGTGTGCAGGCTTTTTCATCTGTTTCTTCTTTCACTTTCAGTAAAGCAATTCTTAAAACACACAAGCTTTCAATGCCCCAGCTGCAACATTACCTAAGAGAGCTAACACACATTAAATGCCTACATTTTTCTTCCACCTTCCTCTTTCCCATTTATGACATGTTTTTTCCATGCTTTTCTTTCCCTTTCCCATGACAACAGATTCAACTTTTCATAAAGATGTGAAAAGTTGCATTATTCTATGATTGGAGGGTATTAATGTATTTTGGGGAACATGCTACAACCTTCCTCTTTTAGAATCTGATATTTTCCTCTTCCTCCCATGAACTTTCCCATGAAAGCTTGACAGAAAGTTTTGTTTCCTCCTTTCCCATCAGAGAATACTCATTTATAAAGATTAAACTGCTTTCCTTGTCAGTACAGTTCAACCAAAATCTGATGCAAATCCTGCCTGGGAGCTGGCTGCACCAACCCCCAGAGCCACAGAAACCACCTGTGGTTCCCACACCAAAGCAGAGCCCTCCAGGTGTCTGACAAATGATCCATATGATCCAACAATGGCTTCCCAGGGCTTGTAAAATCCTCAGCCACATCTGTCAGTACAGAAAATATTATTATTAATAATATTAATTATTACTGAGACTTGATTGCTACCCTGGTGTTCAAAACTTGTCTTATAGTTGCTGTGTGATGACTTCTTTTATTTTTGAGAAAAAAGAACAGCAGAGGAAAAGGTAAAGTTATAAATTCCTGAGTTGTTCTCTGCATTGTTTCCCTATTGAAGGACAGACAGACAATTTCAGATAGGCAGTAGGGGAGTGACTGAACTCAGTGGGTTTTGAGACCCAGGATGTTTCTTCCTCCTTGCCCACTAGAGGTGAGGTTTTGGGTTGAAGTGAAGGAGCAGCTCCAGTCCCAGTGCAGCTGATGCTGTTCCTCCCCAGAGGTCAGTGCTCACCAGCAGTGAGACTGTGCCTGCACTCCAGAGACACTGCCATGGGTCTCTTCACCAGCACCCTCACACAGGCAGCACTCACAGGGACATGGAACAGCCTGATCCTGTTCTTTCTTTCTAGCTGAGAGGGAGGCTCCCCCATGAATGATACCATCTAGTATTTGTGGCCTTACCCAGGCACTGGCTCAAACCTTGGGTTGTGGCAGAAAAATGTCTGCTGTTGCTCAACCACTAGCCCAACTTGAGTTCAGTAGCAAGTTACACACACAGAAAATAGTTAAGTAAGGGATTTAATAAAAAAGCCCAAATAAATGGTGTGACTTGGCACAGGGCTCAGCATACTGACCTTTCTCTGCTGTTCCTCACAAATGAAGAAACTGTCCCTAATTACATTTCCCCTTTGGTCCCAGTTTGGTATTTCTCTTATCTCAGCCTTATTACTGATTAGCTGCATATGGTCACCCCCAGCACTGCTGGCCTTGCTCCAAAAGGAGCCCAGGGTTCCCTTTGGTTATCCCTGCAGTCTGACAGTCTCTCACATCACTTCTCCTTAACCAGCTGTGAAATTCAGCCATTCCCTGTGGCACTGTCCATGACTTCTGTCAGCTTCTCACTCTGCTCCTTGCCATGCTCTGCAGCCCCTTGTGGTCTGCTCAGTCCAGTAAGCTCTGGCCAGGGAATACCCATGAGCTTCTATCCAGCCCCTTCCTCCCAGAGGCCATTTCTTCATGGGAAAGGCAATTACACAGCAGTTACCACATTAATGACATTTTAGTAGCAACTTGATCTTTTTCTGAATAGATATAAATTGGATTTTGAAATGTCAAAGTCCACCACGAAAGGTAAGTCTGGTTTTATTCCCCACTCTGCTTTGGAAACAGCAGCTCACTGCCTTGCCACAGTTGCCACCTGGCATGGACTGATGCCAAAATAAAACATTTAAAAAAATGTTACTTAAAAAAGAAATAAACCTGGCATTCACCAACAGTGCAGTGCAAAGCAGCCAAACATTTTGTGGTAAATAAACTTACAACAAGGATGTTATAAAATGATCAAATTTCCTACAGACAACTGACAGAGAACCTCAGTCTGAAAAGGAGCTCGGTGGCAAAGGGAAACAGTGGCAGGGCATAGACCTCCTTGTCAATATAAAACTTGATTAATAAAACATAACAGTTAGATAAGTCTGATTTTTCCTGTAGACAACCTATCCATATCCACCTTTGCCTAACTTTGCATCTGCTTGGCTTTGTGCCTCACAGCCATGTCTGACTGTGAGAGGTGTTAAACAACAGCTGCCTTTCAGCAGCTACTAAAGAGGTTAGAAAGGATTGCAGAACTCCAGAAGCCACCACTTCTCAGCTGAGGTGAGGTAGGGTGGCAAAGGCATTTTAAAGCCCTGGCTCTGAGCTGCATCCGTTTTTATTTGCAGGCTGTGTGGTGCTGGGCTGGCAGATCTCTGTTCTGCTCTCTGAGCTGCCTGGCTGGGCTCAAGGGCCAAGCCACAGAGTGCACCAGCCCTGTCTCCACACACAGATGGGGACCCAGTGCTCAGAGCACCGAGCTCACAGGGGCTGGCTGGGCACACCCACCCCAGCTGTGCAGCCACCAGCTGCCTAAGGGCTGCAGGAACTTCACTGAAGAACTGCTAGAGAGTATTTTTAACTCCTAAAGTTGTGAGTCAATGTTCCTACTGGAAAACTACTTGGGAAGGATAGATTTAGGGTTGTCTAAGTCTTCTGCTGTGTTCTGTTGAAGGGCAATTTGACCACGTAATTTGACCTGTAATTTGTCTATTTTCACTCAAGTTCTATATTTCTGTATACTGGAAAAGAAAAGAATTATTTTCTTGCTACCTTCAGAGAAACTTTGCTGTACAACTTGAGCCATTCCTTTCCTCTCTTTTTCCATATGTTTCCCAAGAAAAGGATGGCAGTGAAAGTATAGAACTACAGGAATACACATTTTTCCCTCAGTTTTTTTTTATCTGAAGTGTCTGCACAGACAATAAAGCTGGCTGTCTTTCCCTTCACACACACATTTCATGCCTTTAACTACACAGCATTTTCTGAATACTTCACTCTTGCCTTGCTCTGCTTCCTGCTGCTGGTAGAGGTCCTCTGTTCATTTGAATTCTACCTGCACATCTCTTGTTGGCTTCTCAGTGAGTACAGCATCTGTGCTGGCAGAACAGCTGCAACCTGAGGTTAATCAGTCCTCACCCACGCTGGGAGTGGAAGAAAATTTTTCCCTTTGCTGCACAAGAACTGTGTTCAGTGAGAAGTGAAGCATCACTAACAGAGTGTGTTTTGCTGCAGCTGCTTATTGCAAATTGATCTGCTTTTTCTTCAGGCATATGGATATTTTTCAGAATATCATAATGGCACTGGGTTAGGAGGTACAGTATGTGCCTGGCATGTAAAGAATGGTTTTATGTGTGCTACTGGTTGGTGTTTGTGACTCACTGAAGTGCACACCCAGTTTGTGTACCAGGTACTCACAGACACATCTCTTTGCTGCTGCCCAGCCTGTCCTCACAGCAGTTCAGAAACCTCACTTGGACCATCTTGCACATCTCTCTCAGTGCTAGAAAACAGCCCCTTGCAACCACAGATTCCCTGTAGGGAAGTTTCTTCTGTGCAAAGTTTTATGGTTGCACAATAGCAGCTGATAGCTCATTGCAAATTACCATTCTTGCTCATCTCCACAGTCCATGTGACAATTTGAGAGGATGCCTGTCTTTTCTCAATTAAGTCCAACATACATTTGGGAGCAAGCAAGCAGATTTGTTAAAATGAAAAATCACCTGCCAAGCACTATAAATAAAGCTTTACAAGACAGCCTGGGCTGGAATTAACCACTGAGGCATGCAAGATCTTGTAAACAACACTTGTGTTTGACTGAGAACTAATAAAGAAGGGATTTAACTTCTTGAGATAGAATCTGGTTATTAGAATAGTTTGTTAAAAAGTAAGAGCAGAATACAACTGTAGTATTGACTCTTACAATTTCTATTTTCTTTCCAATTGCCTCAAAGGACCTAAAGCTTGAGCCACTTGAAGAGGAAATTTTGGAAGAAAATGGAAGATCTGTAAGTATTTTTCAAGATAATGATTTTGACATTTGATTTTAAAGAGACCACACCTGGTCTCTTTTGTTTAAAAATAAATAAAAAAAATCTTTATCTTCACTTTTTCCAGTCATAAGAATCCATTTTAGTTAGCAAAAGTGTGCAAAAGGCAACAGATCAAAACTTAGACTGTGTGGGCAAAACTTTTATATTAATTTTTCGCATTGTTTTCAAAGGATAGGGTGAGCCAAAATGTTAAAACACATAAAGAGAAAAATGTGTCATTAATATCATTTGTCAAATTTGACAGCAATGCTTATGGGGTTGTAGCTTCTCTGCCTCAAATGCCGCATGCATGCTTTAAACCATTATTGAACAGCCTCCTTCCCTCCCAAAACTGCTATAGGAAATCCTTTGAGGAAAAATGGAAGAGTATCTAGTGATAAGCAGTAATCAACATTATAACCTGCAAAACCAAACTTGTGACCAGAAATTAACTTACTGTTAAGCAAGTTTATGTCTCAAGATTGATACACGAGGCATTCCTAAATTAGGGAGTTTGAATCTAAAGAAATGCAAATCAAATACACATGAAAAAATTGTTTCATCACAGGAGTTGCATTAGATTCTTTTAATAAGATTATGCAGTATTGCTACACAGACTTCTTATAATGCATGATATAACAGTATTCATAATCAAGGCAGAAATGAGTTGTGAACCTGTACAAGAAATTCAGTTGTACTCATTAAGAAGCACATAAGGTTGCTTTAAATATTCCATTAGTAAAGTTGACAAGCTTCAATAGATTAATCAACAAATAAACTATTTGAAAGAGCTAAAGGATAATTCTATTAATTCAGGATAAATAGGTTTTGTGTACTGCTGACTGTTTCCATAGTCCTGTTTATAAAGATTGTTCATTTTCCTGGAGAACTGTGGAGGGAAAACCCCCTCTTTGTTCATCACTTAACATGGGCTATCTTGGGCATAGCTCTGAGGTGAGAGTCAGGGCTCTGAAAGGTAAAATACTTTGGAAGCACCTTGATGAAAGCAGCAATGCTTTCAATGTGGGGATATGCTCTTATCCCAAACCTCACACCTGGCATACAGATCATCCAAGGAAACACACTGACTTTATTACTGAACATCTCAGTGATCAGCCTTTGCTTTGCCCTCTTCTGAAAAGACTCATCCAGAGTTAGGACAACTGCCTGAACTGGACACCCAAGCCTAGACATAAAAGCCATGCTCAAGCATTTCTGCTTCTCACTCCAGATCACTGAAACAGGGACTGCAAACCTCAAGGGAACTTTGGTGGGTTTTCTTTGATGATTGAGGTTTGTGTTGTCTCATGTTTTCTGAGTTTAAAGTACAAGGAATCCAGAGGAAGATGTGGCAGTAATATTGCAATGGTTTTCTACCAGCACATAATGATTGTTCAGCATCAAATGTCTGTGACAGAAGGAAAAGTGGAGGAATTCCGTCTTGCCCTGAAGCTGTACGTGGAATCTGCTGCTGCTCAAGGTGGCTGCTTGCAGTAAGTACAGTGTTTTTGTCCTTGGGCTGGAGGAAGGAATGTAGTTTTTCTTCTTTAATAACATGGATTATTTTTGAAGAGAGAACCTATGACACCTTTCTTGGTGAGTTATGTGTGTGTGTAAGACAGAGCTTTTCAAAGACAGCTAGAACTAGAAAAACATGTCAGAATGTGCAGATTTTAGGTACTGTCACAGAATGACAGTACAGGCTATCCCAAAGATGCTAAACAATATTTTCAGCCTTGTTAGCTCTGCAGGTCATCAATTATGACTTCTGGAAGCTCCTAGACTGAGACTCTTTATTGGAAAACTGATTTGTCATCCTTCATTTGTGCCCACCTGGCAATGGAGCAATTTACCAACTTGTTTGCCAGTTCTTTGCTTGGAAGCTTTCAGAATCTTCCCTTTAGGGTGTCATTTTAAAATTTTAATTCATAGTAAACAATTGGAAAAATTAAAAAGCAAAAATTTCAATGAAACTGTGTTTCTGCTTTGCTCCTTTTAGAAATAATAAAACATTAGAGCTGGGTTAAGAATAAATTTTAGTGGCTTACCACTGTACTTAATTTCTGAATTTAACATCATACCTATTACAGACCATTATGAAAAAGAGATTTTTGTAATGTGTACACAATAGAGAATCTTCCTAAATATTCAATGGCTTCAAAGAATCTGCCCATCACATCCCTAATTTATGAGCCTTGTTGCTATGAGATTATCACATTTATGAATGTATCAGTAGTGTTTGCATAGACCAGAAAAATTAAGTTAAGCTGGAAGAGGAGTGATCTTTATGCAAGGCAGACTGATGAGGAAAATAAAACTCTCTTGCTGCCAAGAGATGGAAAAAAAAAGCCATAAAACAATGAGAAGCCCTCCTGGTCTCCTCGCAGAAAGGAACAAAACCAGCAAACACTGTAGTGACTGCAGACTTGTCAGGGAAGGGAGCTTACACCACTTCAGAATGCAAGTTAACCAAAGGTGGCAGAAAGTTCCTTCTCTCCCATGGTTACAGGCGTTTGGTAAGTCTGTAATGCCACCTAATGGATGGGTTTTGCTGTAGCTGTAATTGACAGTGACTTGTTTTTTCCAACATTTGGATATTTTTGCTATTTCACCATGCACTTTCACATACAGCAGGAGAAAAACAGTAAATCAGAAAACATTGCTGGCTACATCATGAAGCATAAGCTGAGACTAATTTTCAAGCACACCATTAGTGAGATCAGCAATCTCACATTTGGGCACATTCACTTTCTGTGCTGTTTATTTAAACACCAGTTTGAGTACCCAAGTGCAGAGGTACTCTACACTCTATAAAGCTTTCATGCTCAGGATAATAAGCAGGATGATTCTGTGTAGAGGATCAACAGATATTCTGTGGGTCATTTTTCCCCCTTGAGAAACTGTTACTTGAATAATTTAAGAACAAGTAACTAGTACCCAAAATATTATTTTAAAAGTGTATCAGCAGCAGTTATCAGCCTGTCTGGCTTTATACTCCATTGTATGTGTATTTCATTTACTCCATTTGCTTTCAAAGCACCTAAATTCTATGACACTTTGATGCATCTCTCATACAAAAGGATAACTTCTACTTATTAACTTATCTTCCCTGAACAGCTGTTTGATTAATTTTCTGTTTCACATTTCTTTAGATAAATGAAACTATTTGAGCAATATGAAAAATTAGTTTCCTCATAAGTGTAGTAATATAAAATATTAATTAATAAAAACAAATATACAAGAGGTTTTATTTTTAAAAGCTCAGATAGTTTGTAGTGTATGATACCACTCATTTGGTAAGTTTATTAATTGGGTTGCATTTTGGCTTTGGTTTTGTTGTTTTGTGCTGTGTGGGCTTTTTTCAAAAATCACCACATTTCTTCCTACTCATAAGCAGTTAGGAATAAAATGTATATATCCAATAACTTTATTGTGTTCCATTAAATTAGTTCTATTGTGAAATTTTTAGTGTTTCCATACAGAAGCTTCCAAGTAATTTCCACTTCATTGTTTATGAGTTCTGGGAAAACAGCAATGCCTGGAATAGGTAAGTGTCAGGGGTTTGGTGGCTTACTTTTTTCTTTTTTTTTTTTTTTTTTTTTGTAATAACTNAGGTTGGAAATCAATTGTGTATAAAGACTGAATACAAATTACTTTAAATACTGCTAACTGATCTTTTGCTAAAGATATCACAATTAATACTTCAGAACAATACTTCAGTTGCTAAAGATTTGATTATACTGAAACATAAATAAAAATGCCAGAAAGACAAAGGTGATTATTCAAAACAGGGAAATTCTGAAAGTGAGTACATAAAGATGTAGCATCAGGTGGGTGTTGGTTCATCAGAGACAGAAAACCAGGAGGACAGCAACAGTACCAGAGTTTCACAGTAAAGAAACAAAAAGACCAAATATTGAAACAGGAGATGTGCCAGCCCACAACACACTTCAGCATGCAAGTACTTGTGGGGAGCTCTCCCAAAACCTCCCAGTCCACATCACAGGAACCATCTGAAGACTCCCAGAGTGTCTCTTTTGGGCCCAAAATAGAACTTACAGTGATTAAGCATCCTATGAGCTGACTTCTAGCCTCTGGCAGGCAGATGACTCAGAAATTGAGTAGAGACAAAGATTGTCCTTATCTACATTTAGTTTAAAAACCCTCAAACAAACCAGCCCTGTGATCCTAATCTGTGGACAGAACCCGTTCTTAGGGAGATGGAGAAGTCTCTTGTAGGTTTGTTGCTTTCCTTTCAAACAAAACCCCAGTTTTACTGGGTTTCCTGTCACAAAGACTCAAGAACAGTGGTAACACATGTCAGCACTGTACTGGGTCACAACCAAGGGATGAGCATCAGAGTGACAGCGAGCTGCAAGAAGAAAACCTGTGTTTAATATAGCATGCAAGCACTTCATAGCTTTTCTGCTCTCCCCTCCCACTGTCACTGTAAGTTTTGAAGCACAGAATCTCTGTACAGCATTAATTGTAAAAATTCTAATGCTCATTAAAAAAAATTGAGCCCTTTAAAAAAAAAAACAACTGTCATATTTTTATGTTTTAAAATTATTTAGCCACCTTCAAATGAATTATAGCAAGGCATTCCAAAGAAGTAACGTGGATTGCTTGGAAACTCCAGAGCTCATCACAACAATGCTAGTCCCTGGTAAATATCAACTTTTCACATTATTTTGTTTGTTCCATGTGAAAGGTTCTATTAGTGTGTTCCATATGCAAGACCATTGCATAATAACACCCTTAGTCAGATATTCTTTGGTAAAGTAGAGAGGAGAAAGAGTCTTCAAATGTTTTTATTTTAACCACATAAACATAAAATGCATCAGTGAGAAGAAGACCCACAGTGCTTTATTTCACATTGTGTGATGTTACACTAACATACACTATTTAAGAAAATATCTAGAATAAACAATACTATTTGAGAATGGTAAAATAGACCCTGTTTAAGCTTTTCAAGGAAAAAAATGCTTTCTGATTAAGGCTTCAATTTATTCCTAGTTACATTGACTGAAGGGAGCCTTAATTACTAATAATTTACTAACCAACTTGTTGTACACACTTCCTGCTATGTTAAAAAAAAGCAAGGTGATGAAGATTCCAAATTATTTTTCGTAATACAAACCAATGAGCATGTAACATCTTTCTCCCAGAAATGAGAGTTAAAAGACACAGTGCAGGTGCAGGATGAAGAAAAGAAAGCATCAGTCCCATATTTAAAGAGAGAAGACAGCAATATTTTTAAAATTTATTTTAGGGAATACAAATCTATTACAATGAAGTCCTAATTTCCTGTAAGTCTGAGTACAGGCTAAATTTAAAATAATAAACCCCCACTTAGTAGAAAAATAAATGTAGTCCTGTACCTAAGGTTTCTCCTTAAAAGAAACCAGCCAAGACATCTTCAGACATCATGAGCCTGATCTGGACACAAAATTATACGTCAGGGATTCCTGCAGAATCAGGAGGTTGCACTTAATGAACCAAGAATCTCTGTAAATCTTGTATCTTACTGGGATGCTGCTGGATTTAAGACAAACTTGACTGTAGGAAAGAGTGAAGCCTTTTCCCAAAATTCTTCATGTCCAAGAGACTGCACATGATCCAGCAATGTTCTAGGGTACTTTACTCATGGGTTAAGTCCAATTAACATAAAATAAAATGTAAACATAATTTTGAAATGCCTAAATCTGGAAGTGTCTGCAGTTGGATTCCAAGTACTCATTAAAGCATTTACTCTGCTTGCTAAGAAGGATTTCAGTCTGCAGCACTCTATCCTGGCAGACAGTTGCCATAGAAACAGCATTTCTCCCTGTGCACTCCTTGCTGGGGTGTGGGGGGCAATGGGAATTAATGCATTCACAGTTCTTTGTACAATTTTATACATTACCTGTAATTTAGAAATCTGTGCAGTGATTTGAACTCTGTTTCATGGAAAGAGCTTCCCACAACTGATCTATACAAATCATATTTGTGTTTGAAAGTTAGAAAATGTTCTTGAAGTAAAAAGTGATGGCTGCAATCCTACCACTACACTTTACAAAAGAAATTTGGGCACTGCAAAATCAGAAGGAAAAAAAAAAACCAAACCTGTCTGCATTTAGAACACAGATAGGCTCTATTCTAAAAACAAATTTACCCTAGCTGAGAAACTTCCAAACTTCTTTTACACATCTGGGTAGCTAAGAGCTCAATCAATTCCAAATTGTAATCTGAATATGATTCAGTCAAAGTTTACAACCCATAAGTCTTTACCAGTTAAATAAGGACACACTTATGTGGCCAAGAATGATTCAGGAAGACAAGATTTCAAGACTGTTTGATCCAGTATTATCCTAAAGAAAATTAATTTACCATCAGTTAATAGGAACCATAACCTATTACAACCACTCATGCACCTGTTAATTCACCCAGTTGCTTCAGCCAATCTACCAGGGTGTCATGAATCACTCAGTTCACATTCAGGGAATGTCTCATTTTTATACAAGATCTGGACTTGAGAACTCTAGAGAACCTTTGGGCAAAGAAAACAAGCTAAGGGGAAACAATTGAACACTTAGAACTCTATAACCCATGAAATAAATAGTTAAATTGGCATTTTGGGGGGCTGAAATTCATTAATGCACTGATGTTTCAGAGACTACTAGGCTCATAGCCTGAATTCAGGTAGGACTCCTGAGTATTTCCTTATCATTTTTCTTAATGAATAACAATTTCCATTAAAATAGCATTAATGGAAGCGTTTATGGATACATACACAAGAAGCAAGTTCTGTTTATGAATTTGGGGTGTGAAGCCTACGGAGACTGGAACACCCCTCTGCTAAAGGCACTTGGCATCTCAGATAGAGTCACAATTCCTTTTCTTCCTTCCTATCTCTCTCCATAAATCTTGTGGTTCCTCTCTGCTGCATAAGGTTCCATTTCAAAAGGCCAAAGGCTAGAGATTGTAGGGAAGAAACACAAATTGGTTTCACCCTAGCACTGTCTATAATCTGGTGATTACAGAACTTTTTATGGGAATGACATTTTACAAATCCATCAATTCTCTTACTTTTGAGGACAAAATGCTATTAATTCCTGGAGTTGTGTAAAAAAACCCACCAGATTTGAATAATGTCACCAGGAAAGAAAGTCATTAAAGGTAGCACAACCACCCAGGGAAAATAGTGCTCAGTTTGAAGACTGACACACACAGCAGCACAGGGCTGAGGATTTATGTGGTTTGCTCTCAGAGACTTGGGTGCTTAGCTCTGTGCAGTCACACCTATGACATGTTAATGCCTCTTTGGATGTTATTAAAAGGAGATATCATTCTTGTGATAGAGCCACCTTTCCACCACTTACACTCAGCTCTCCCAGTATTCTGAGTATTTTTTCTCACCAGTATTAGCTGCATATATGAATAAAGATTTTGTCATACACATTATAGGTATTTTATTTAGAATTTTTACCAGAGGTCAAAAAAGAAATGTAATTTATGTTAACAACTAAATAAACTCTGCTCTCTTTCAGCATCATGGTGGGTCCTCAGTAACAACTAGAAGCTGTGGTTCCAAGTAATGTTAATGTTCCATTGTCTTTCATTGCACTGACATTCGTATTACAGTGTACAGGTGAATTTATGATGTGATAATGTTTGTTATTATGGATGGGATCTTTTCCACTTTATCCATTCTAAAATCTGGAAAACTGCATATTTATCACCTACTCTTCTTGTGACTAGTTCAGTGAAATAATGCATTCTAAAAACTGAAATAAGACAACCATGATAAGCTATTTATTTTGTATATACAGTCCAATCTGTCACAGAAATGTCTTGAGTTGATTGACTAAATATTTGTGAAAAGTTTTATTATTGCATTAATAAACAACCATTACTTAATGCTGCTGTGGAATCCTTTTACAAAAGAAAGTAGTATGAACCTTAACTCACATTTTCAAACATGTCTGCAAAGAAGCTGTAAGTAATTAATGAAAAGAACAAACATAGGGACAACTCTTTGTGCTAATACAGAACTTCCCCCAGGGTATTTTCTGCTCACAACAAAACAAGGCAGCACTATCTTCTCTTAACAGACTCTAGCCCTTACCCTCACAAGAGGAAACGTGTCTGCCTATCTGCTGTCACTGTAGATCCTCAGACTTAACATTTCACAACCTCTGTGTCCTGACCACTCAGAAAATACTTTCTTTAGATCTCTGGCAGCTCACTGCAAAGTCACTAGAGAAACTGCTGCTACAGCATACATAGCCATAGACCTTGAGCTTGTTTGGAGGTCCTAGCAGGGGGCAGGACTACTGTATACCCTTGGCTGATGAACAGTGCCATCTCCAGGGGGGATCACCCCCTTCAGCCAGCGTGCAGCTTTGGCAGGGATGTGCACGGAGCACTGAGGGAGGGAGGGGACACCCCCCTAGCCAGCCAGGTCAGCTCAGTCAGCCTGGGCATCAATGGGGTGATGGATGTTGCAGCCAGACTGCCCTCGCATCCAGAGGCCTGGGGGTCCTGGTCAGTGGCAAGCTGAACATGAGGCAGCAGTGGCCTGGCAGCCAGGAGGGCCAACCCTGTCCTGGGGGCATGAGGCACAGCATCCTCAGCCAGGCAAGGGAGGGGATTGTCCTGCTGTGGGGCAGCCCCACCTTGAGTCCTGGCCTCAGTTTTGGGCACAACAATATAAAAGAGATATAAAGATATTAGAGAGTGTACAAAGGAGTGTACAAAGGAGGGCCATGAGGATGATGAAGGGCATACAGGGGAAGCCATATGAGGAGCAGCTGAGGTGCCTTGGTCTGTTCAGCCTGGAGAAGAAGAGACTGAGGGGAGACCTCACTGCAGTCTGCAACTTCCTCATGAGGGGAAGAGGAGCAGCAGACACTGATCTTTCTCTCTGGTGAGCGGTGACAGGACCCAAGGGAATGGCATCAAGCTGTGTGAGGGGAGACTGAGGTTGGGCATTAGGAAAAGGTTCTTCTCCCAGAAGGTGGCTGAACACTGGAACAGGGAAGTGGTCACAGCATCAAGCCTGACAGAGTTCAAGCAGCATTTGGACAATGCTCTGAAGCACATGGTCTGAGTCTTAGCATATCCTGTGCAGGACCAGGAGTTGGACTTCAAGGATCCTTGTGGGCCCCTTCTAACTCAGGAGATTCTATCATTCTCTAAGACCTGGAAGCAGCAATACTTGGTTCCCTAACAAGTCATGGTGTTGCCCCCTGAACCTGAGGTGTGTCCTCCAGCCCAAGAACCACTGTAATCTCACACCTCCATAGCAGGCTGACAAGCTGTACATGCTACATGACCTCTCTCCATTCATTTAGCAGTCTAAGGTTACAAACAGCACCCAAAAAGTACTGTTCAATAAAATACCTTCTTGTCTAGTTTTATTTCTTCTCAACAAAAAAATTACCATGTGTAATTGAAAGGGGAATTTAGACTACAAGCAAGCAATCTTCACTGCAGTAAGGTCCTGTATTCCAGAAATCATGACAAGGTCTGAGCTCAGGGTTAAAAAAGGCATCACATTTAGGTTCCTGCATGTGACCAAGGCAACTTGGCTCTTAAAATCAGGCTCTTACTCTCTATCAGTAGAGTTCTG
>VZRX01010005.1:0-23858 GCA_013398075.1 Notiomystis cincta
TGTATTTTATATCTCACATGGGGTAATACAATCTTCTGGTGTAATTATACAAAGTGCTTAGAAATACTTACCTAATATAAGTTATATATGATCTGTTAATGTTGGACATTCAGCTAGGGACATTAATGGTTTCATGTATAAGGCTTGAATCGAGAAAACTTTACCAGATGGTATTAATTATATTTATGATAGTCTTGGACTATCCCAAACTGTTTTT
Organism: Notiomystis cincta; assembly: GCA_013398075.1. Lineage (NCBI taxonomy): Eukaryota > Metazoa > Chordata > Aves > Passeriformes > Notiomystidae > Notiomystis > Notiomystis cincta. The sequence goes on from VZRX01010005.1 coordinate 218, forward strand.
ATCTACATGGAACCGTTCTTTAGGTCACATAGGGTAAAACCACATAGTGTCTGTTAGTCTTACTCGAGCTTTAGGGTTGCAATCATAGCACAAACATAAAGGAATGGAAATAGCAGGCACTGCTTAGAGTGTTTTGCCTTACTTAAAAAACAATTTTATGCCTTTTCAGTTCCTAAATACCTTAAAAAAGCACCCTATGACAAATAATTTTTCAGGGAAGTCCTATACAAGGTACCGCTGCTGAATGCAGTAAGAAAAATTCCTGTTAAATCATGTGGATAGCCCTGACCATCTGGGCTGAGGGAAGATTAATTCCTGCTGGACAAGGCACAAGAACTCTTAGGATGCTTAGAGGCTGGGCAGCCCCACCACAGCAGGGTACATTGTTTAGCAGTGCAGACAGAGAAGCCAAGGACAAGAATATTCCCCCCTGCCTTCAATCCATTATCCATACCACTCATATGAGCATTGTGCAGGGAGAAAATTATTTAAGTTACCAGATGATGTTGGCACAGAGTGAAACTATAAATAAATATAGATAAGAAAAGAGGAGGGAGATCTGTAACAGAAGAAAAGTACTCCTCTGAAACACTGTCGTGATGGATGCTGTGAAAAACTGTCCTGGAGTGAAGGTCTAAGGTGTATTTTTGTAGCAAATAGTTTGTCATGACTGTCACAACGAGTAAACTGGACTCAGTACACCATAAGATCCATCCACCACTAAATTCCCCAAAACAATCAGACAGCATTTAGGTGTTTCCAATCCTTTACTATATTTATTTGGAAAAGCTTAAGTCACCGTGTTTAATAGGGCTCAATGAGGGTCTTACCACTGTCAGGAAAATCAATCCACAAAAAACAGAGGTTTATGTCCAAAAAGGAGACAGAGGAGTCCTGTAACTTTATTCGAATAAAGGGAGAGGCCATGGGGCATATCCCCTGGGGTCTCTCAAATTTTTGGAGGACGCAGCCTCCTATTTATCCTAATTTCCTGACCATATTTTCCTCTCTCTTTCCCCATTGGCTGAGGTACTTGAGAGGTACAGACTTCCCAAAACGCCTAACACCTAAGATTCCCTTCTAATGTATACCTCCCCTTTTTTTTTTTAATTCCTATGGAATTTATGGTTCTTCCCAGTGTTTCTTTCACCTCTCAATATCCAATTTCATTTATCAGCAGACCTACAGTTTGTTTGTAAAGACAAATCTCTCTCTTTCCATTAATCAATCAGTGGAATCCTTCCCAGTGTTTCTTTTATATCTCAGTGCTAGTTTTATCTACCAGCAGGCCCACAGCTGGTTTGTAAAGACAAGTCCCTCATTCCTTTCACCACCAAACTGAAAAAAAAAAACCCAAAGCAAGAATACCACTGCCAGGATTTTTAGCAGTTTTTCTGAGGTCTTCCATCCCGAGTTTTTTCTCACCTTATGTTTACAAAATAGAACAGAGATTGTTCTGTTTCAGTGGGTCACTTCAGAAGGCTTTTAGGTTGGGAATGAGGCCCACTGGAAATCCTGAGAGGAGGGTAGAGCTACTTCAGACATAGTTTTCTCCCTTGTGTCCAAGTAGCTCCATCGAAATTAGATGGGAAATTATATGGGAAATTGCATAGAGTGGTGTTACAGAGCCTCTCCTTTGGAACAACTCCTGAGCAGACCCTTCTTCACAGCTGGGGGCATCTCTGTTTTGGAAGGTGAAAATGGAATTGCAGAGAAGTGCAATGGTGTAAATGTGAACATTCCATTTTCTGGCATCCAGAGGGCTAGAGTGTGTCCCAGGCACGTTGAAAGGCGTTTTCCTTGCATCCAGCTCCATATGATAGTACTAGAATTAATGAAGTTGCATGACTGAATTTCAGGAGGGAAATAAAAAGTATCCCAAGCTTCTGCAGCTGAAGGACTAGCCTGGAGTGACAGGCAAGTTTCAGAAATGTTCATAGTTTTAATGATGTTTCTAGTAATTTTCCCTTTCATCTGCTTCATCCAAACAACATCAGTCTGCAAGCATGGGCTACATACTTCATGAGGATATTTATTTCTATGGAGAAGCAGGATAGGAGTCTACAGCGAGCCATTTGTAAACAGTTTAAGCCTTTATCCATTCACCAGGAACATAACGCCTCCATATTTATTTACTAGCCAGCACCATTCATTTTATAGCTATTTATCTATGGAGATTGTTCTCAAGTGAGTTCATTACATGCACCTGGTATTTCAAGTGCCAGGTTTACTGGATGTTGTCATTGGATACTAATTTCCTTAGCAATGCTTCTGGCTGAAGCAATACTACTACCCTTGAAAATCTGGTTTATTGTTGGAATATTTGCATACATTAAGCTCCAGTCTTGCTTCTGGAAATATCTTTTTCTCACCTTAAAACATTTAACAAGCAGCACACTGCAGGGAACATTTAGAGGAAATAAGATGTGTCCAAAAAATGCCCCAAAAGAACCATCTTTGTCCTCTCTTCTGACCAAAGAGGATTAAAAATAGTTGCAGTCTGTTTGACCAGGCAACTCTTCTGAGGCTTTTGAACATACTGATCTTTGATCCTAGCCAGAAAACACAGGTGTCCCTGTTGGGTTTTCTTCCAAAAGCACAGGTCTTCCTGTTAGGTTTTTCAATCTTAGGTACAGTCCAGAAGTGAATAACCAGCTAATTCAGAAATCCAAATTTCAGACTTCCTTACTTAACTTTCTACTTGCCCCTTGGGTAGAGTTTTCTCAGACCCCCAGGGGGCTTCTCTTTTCATTTTGCAGGCAGACAACAACCAAAAAAGCTTGAAAAACCAAAGGTGAGAAGCATTTCAATTCCACTAAAATGGAACTGAGGAACAAGTGGAACTGATTCAATTCTATTCCTTATCTTAACCAACAGCCCAATAGGTTTTTTTATTAACAGGATGTCATTGGATGCAAGTTCTATTTTATAGAATAGAAATCTGAGGGAAGAAAAAGCATCTGTGAAATACCAACTCATGTGCCTACAGAGTCATTAAGTTGCACTAACAATATGCAAAGCCTAGAAGAAGCTTTTATTAACGATCTCTACTGAGGGATTGATGATCATGCAAATGCCTGGCACCTGCTGCTGCAGGAGTTGACTGCGAAGAAAATAATATCCACACAAGTATCAGAGTTTCTCTGCATTATTCTTCTGTTTTTCAGGCTTTCTCATTCATCTCAGTGACAAGCTGGGTATGCAAACACAGGGCTGTAAGATGCCCCTGCCACCACACCTTGACAGCCTTTGAAATCAAGGCTTGTATGACACAGACACATAACATGGAGGAAGCACTGGTGCAAAAATGACACTACATTGGCAAAGAAGAGCAGGCAGAAAAGGCAGGAAGAAAAGAGTGTTGATTCCTTGGATTTCCACTATGTGTACACTGGAGGACTGTTGGGAAGTGGTTTTATTTTCTGGTTACCCAGCCAATGAGTACATGAAAGGCTGAAGAACACAGCTCACCAGGAAGAGAGTGAAAAGGTGGAATTGTCAACCAGACAGCTCAATTTCTTTTGTGACCAAAATCAGAGCTCTTTTGTCCCCTGTTCAGATATTCAGCTATCAGATCCCCACTAGAATCATTAGATAATTACCACAGGTTATAAGAATAATATTTTCAGGGACATATGCAGTTTTCTGTATCCACATTCATACCTCAGGCGATTAAGGAATCACATTAGATTAAATTAATTGTACAATGAGACCACAGCTCCTTGAATACCAACTAGAACTCAATTTACAGAAGGAAGTGGAGGACAGCAATTAATTCTAAAATATCACTTGAACCAAATTCCTGTTTGAGATCAGAAGCAAAGTGTCAATGAGTGAGGGTATGATCCTTAATCACCGCTAATGCCGTTATTTATCTACTCTTAATTATGTCTTCTTTTCTTTGAAGTAGGGAAAATTTATAGATTTTTCTCATAAAACTCATATATCCTCTCTTTGCTAGTGTTATCAGGAACGTTAGGGCCACATCCTAAATTTTAGCTTGCTGGTAACTCAGACTGATTCCACTCTGACTTCTGCAGCAGGCAAAGATTTTTAGGCAAGTGCTAACAGATGTTGTGGATCTGATGCAGGAAAACAGCCTTTAGTATTTAATGTGGTGATGAGAAATTAACTTGCCTGAGGCATGAAATATAATTGTTCATTTACGCTGAAAACCCATTGATGCAAAACCAACCATTATAGTCATGGATGAGGAAAGCAGTAAAATAATAAATCCAAATCTTCTTCAAACCAGTGTTGAAACTTTAATATTTTCTCTAACTAGTCTCTGGAGAAAATGCTTGCTTCAATGACAGCATTCATTCAGGTCTCTTGGTGCTAGAAATGGTAGAAATGTTGATATATTCACACACTTGTTCCACAGTGAGTGTTTCTCAGATCAAGTGAAAGAATTCCCTGATAGTTTCCCCAATACCAGGCAAATAAATTAAAAAATAAATAAATAAATAATTCACACACTCTACATAAGAAATTTGGTGTGATATAAGGCTGCAGTCCCAAAGCAATCCCAGAAATTATGTTCTCATTATGAATATTCAGAGTTCATGAAGCATCGTGATCCAATATATTAAGAGATTTTTTTCCACATAATTTTTTCTTCTTGCCAATTTGTGCAGCAGAGGTCATGAAGAAAGAACTGATGGAGTTTGGGGAGTTTAATTGCTTTCAGCTTTGATATATTAAGCAGGGTTTATCTGCAATTATTTGACTTGGAGCCAAAGCTATTCATTAGATGCAAAGGAAGTTGTTTGTTTGACTGAGGAGTAATAAAGCTTCCACTTCCTTACCAGGGAGTCAACAACATTATCATTTCTCACTAAAATTTCTTTCCTCTCCATAGCAGGCAACAACAGATCTTGTTTGCAAAACCTTCACCCCCCAGGGCACAACTGGCAGAGGGCTCAGGGTGGTAACACTGCCCTGCTGACTATTCCCCCCCTCCCGTTTCTGGATGCCTCTCATAAATAATGGAATTCTGTTTCCTCTCAGATCCTGGTTGGCACAGTAGACAAGGAGATGCCCTTGCCACCACACCTCACTGGTAGCACCTCAGCGTGGCTGAGGAGGCAGAGAACACCCTGAGGCGTGAAATAACGAGCTGTCACTGTCTAGGCTGGCAACTGCAAACGAGCCCATGTCAGCAAAAATAAAGGGTATTTAGAAATGTACAGGTGAGTTTAGATTAGTTTATTCCTTCCCCGATCTCACACCACTCAGAGATCATCTTTCAAAAACCCCTTTCCATGTATATTTTCCCTTGTTTCTTTGCTTGTTGGACAAAAATCATCAAAAGCGTGACTTCAATGAAAAGAGATTTTGTGTGCTTTCTGTCTGCTTTGTCCACTTTTCTTTGTCTCCTCTTGCTTTTCCACACAGTATTTTAAGAAGAAGGAAGTAAAGCATGAAAAGGGCTCAAGCTGAAGAAAGTAATTCTGAAAAGCTGTCAAAAGCCAGCAGATGCATTCAATATTAATTTTGTGAGACATGCACTTTTCAAGAAATGCTGCAGCTGAAATGTGGCTGCTAGGTGCAAAAAGGGCCAGCATCTTGGTGGGGAATATATTGATTAGACAACACAGCTTTGGTGTCACGAGGTGGTGACAGTGAGCTATGACATTCTCATGGCTGAGGATTCTGACATACCCAAAAAGTGTAATCTGTGAGGATAGAAAATGACTACTCCTTGTGACACAGAGAGACGATGACAAGAGCAATTTTTTCTAGGCTTTTAAGGAAGAAAAGCTTCATAGCACTATAATAAAAAAATGAGAGGGAGCACATAGAGGAGAGATGATGAGTGGGAAACACTGAGAAATGGGGGAAGAAATAAGAAGAAAATAATGTAAAAAAATCAGCTCAAGCCAAATAAACGGGTCAAAAAGCTTTCTTCCTTCTCTCCTGAAATCCTCTTTCAGTTTTATGGAAATACTTTGATTAAAACATTGCAAATAAGAAGAATTGTTTAAATTAACCCAGAAATAAAATGTTTTGCTCTATAAAAAGAAATTATATCCAAATCTGATACAAATATTGAATTAAACTGAGAAGGTAAAGAAGCAGAAGTCATTGCCTTCTTAATTTTTCTGCCAAGAAGAAATGTTTGTATAAAAAAAGAGTTACATAAAAACCAATCAATTTTCATAACTGACATAAGTTATCATAGTCCACATTTTTTTTGTAATTCTATCTTTGTTTTAGTCTGTTTTTTCTAGAAACATTTGAGATGTTAGTGACTCTGTAGCAGTTGTTATTCTCTGCAGCTCCATCTAGAGAAAAACCTTCTTCTACATCACAGTGATATAAATATAAACTCATAAACTTGGCCTGCAATGGCTTTGCTATGCAACTCTTCTGTCTTTGCAGTGGAAGGACAGGACAGGACCACCAAGTGAAAATATCAGAGTTTTAGTTGAAAATATTTAATTTTTAAGATAAAAGAATTGTTATTTGCAATATTGTTACTTGGTAAGGTGAACTACAGGGCTATGACTTGACTTCAATAGAGAAACATTCCCTCTACACAAACCAAAGAAATATTTTTGAGGACTCAGTAAGATCAACACTTATCCCTTGAGCAGAGGGGATTTCAGATGTATTCTTCACTCCAGAAATTAAATTAATGGCTTAAAATTGTGCCTGCAGTCACTCTCTGATCTCTTGAGACAGTACTGGTTCAGAAGGCTCTTCCCTCTGTCCACTCAGGGCAGGCCAGCTTTGGCTACAGAGGGAGATTTAATTGACTTCATCATTTAACTGACTTCATGGCATCCTGTTCACTGCTATGCAAACCCTGCTGTCCTCTCCACCTGCCATTCCATTTCTTTTCTTTCTGAGAGTCAACTACCAAAACTTCCTGACCAGGTGGGGAAAAGTGAATTAAACTAGTTTAAAGTATAAAATAACCTTCCAGGTGGCTTTGTTCATTTGACAGGACGAAGACCTGTCTCCTGCGCTTTTTTCACTTCATGTACCGTTCTGAAAAGGGTTATAAAATTACTTGACATTTTGTGACAGGCATGCTGTCAATGCCATAACACAAGGGGACAACACAGACAGGCAGGCTCAAGCACACACAAGCAGAGCTGATTAAGGCAGCTTCTCTGTCCTGAGAGCATTTCTGGTGTGCAGTCCTGAGAGCAGGGACTGAAAACCAAGCAACACAATGGATTCTTCAGCTGCAGCTGTTCAGGTTCTAGATCAGATAAGACAGTTCTGCTTTAAACTTCACAGGAAGGTAGAAGTTGAAACGTGAAGAATGTTTTCTAACCATGGAGTGATGCAGAAGGTTATATTTATTTAAATAGGATCATTTAGGTTGGAAAAGAGCTCCAAGATCATCCAACCTGTGACCAAACCCCACCTTGTGAACCAGACCACAACAGTGATGTCCAGTAATTCCTTGAACACCGCCAGGGATGGGAACTTCACTGCCTCCCTGGGCAGCCCTTTCCAATGCCTGACCACCCTTTCCATGAAGAAATTCCTCCTAATTTCAGTCTAAACCTCCCCTGGCACAGCTTGAGGCCATTTCCTCTCATCCTGTCCCTTGCTCCCTGGAAGCAGAGCCTGACCCCCACCTGGCTGCCCTCTCCTGTCAGGGAGTTGTGCAGAGTCAGAAGGTTCCCCCTGAGCCTCCTTTTCTCCAGGCTGAGCCCCTTTCCCAGTTCCCTCAGCCCCTCCTGGTGTTCCACACCCTTCCCCAGCTCCGTTCCCTTCCCTGGACATGCTCCAGTCCCTCATTGTCTCTCTTGTCCTCAGGTTCCCAGAGCTGCCCCAGGATGTGAGGGGTGGCCCAGCAGTGCCCAGCACAGGGGACAGTCACTGCCCTGGCCCTGCTGCCATCCCATGGCTGGCACAGCCCAGGGGCCATTGGCCTCTTGCCCCCCTGGGCACACCTGGGCTCATGTCCAGCCATTGTCCCCAGCACCCCCAAGGCCTTTCCCAGCTTTCCACCCCTCTGCCCCAGCCTGGAGCTGCAGGGGGTTGCTGTGACCCAAGGCAGGACTGGGCCCTTGGCCTTGTTGATCCTCATCCCACTGGCCTGAGCCCATGGATCCAGCCTGTCCAGATCCCACTGCAGAGCCTTCCTGCCCTCCAGCAGACCCACACTCCCACCCAGCTGAGTGTCATCTGAGAAATGACTGAGGATGCACTTGACTATCTCTCATCTAAATAATTTTACATTTTGAGATTGCACAGCCACAATTTAGAGGAAAGAGTCTTATTTTCCTGCATTGTCAAAGCCCCTTTCTAAGAAACTCCCTTTTCAAGCAGTCACTGATTTATTATGCAGAGATCCCTGAATGATTGCTTGCATTAGTAAAACCCCAAGGCAGTTTCATTGGAGTACATAAAGGACTGGATAGGCCATGTGTTTTTGATTCATGATGGTTTTTGGTGGCGGATAGGCACTTCAAGGTAATTTCTGCCTCAGAAAGTCCCACTCCTACTGCACAGACATTTTTGTGGCTTGGAAAAAAAATAGGGGAAAAGTTCTCTTGATAGTAGGGTACACTGGCAGACTCTTATTTTTCACTGCAAACAACAGTAGGTTGTAGTTATTGCAGGAGAAGTTAAGGATTTATGAATCCTTGCCATCTAAATGAAAGAAAAGCTAGCATACATGTGGCATGTGTACTTGTCTCCTAGTTTTGCCTTGGAATTTTTGTGTGACTTCGCTGTTATAGTAGGCCAATAAAAAGAGACAAAAACACACACTTTCAGAAATGTCTTATAACATACATCAAAAGAAGGAAGGCTGCTCCTCATTGCTTATTTATGAAAGGAAGCTAACAAGCAAAGGAAAACAGGCGATGCATCTTCCTCCTACATCCAACTGTCAGAATTGATGTCATGGAAGGAATGACACTCATCGTCTGTTCTTGCATCAGCTACTTTTCAACCATGCATCTAATTCACAGATAAACTGAGGACAACAAAAAGCATTTTTTTCTTTAAACATTCAATCAGACATTATGATAAGGATGAAAGTTTTCCATTGAAGTCTTTCCTCCACCAAGATAAATGTTTTTTTAATGAAAATTCTCTTTGTACCTAAATGGTGTGAATGAATTACTGAGAACTTCTTTTTTCCAGTGTCCAAGGTGAAAAACTCAAATTTAGAGTTAGCAAACCATTATGTTATACAATTTTCAATACTTAAATCAGGTGTGGCCACTGTGCCTGACCTCTATTAATTGTCAGTATAACAGATTGCTGTCATTCTGCAGAATATCCTATACTCGTTACAAATAAAAACATACTTATTCACATTTACTCTTCTTGAAATTCTTGAGTCATACGGGTTAGCGATGCTAGGTGAGTATACACAGGTATAAAATAGTAAAGGGCATGACTAAAGGAGGGAAAAGCAATTTGTGGAAATTATTAAGTAGAAAAATCAGAATTGTCCCAGGAAAGAACTGAGGACCATAAACAAGAGGAAGTGTACCTGGAAGGAAAACCACAGAGATTAAATGGTGTGCTGATTTGTGTTTGTGGCTTGACAACTCAGGTGATTTTACCTCAGCTCTCAGCCTTCAATATTAGCAAATATATTTTTTGTTTCCTTTTCATTCAAAGTTTGAAATGATTGCAAACTGAGCAGGCCACTCTGCCCCATGGCTCCCTGAGCAGTTTAAAATAATTTGCCTCCTTCTACCACCCAGCTGTATCTCTCTTGTGAGAAGCAAGAACTCTTTCCCTCTCCTCCAGGTGGATGCTGTTCCATGAACTGTACTTCTTAATTTCACCTCTTGATTCCAAGCAGGGATCAAAAGAAAAATTATGTTCTCTCTGGAACTGGCTTTATAAGGAAAAAACACCATCCTTGTCTTTGGATTCAAACAGACCAGAATCCTTTCACAGGTCCAAGCTATGATTCTGCAGTTAGCTGAGCAGAACTGGAAGTGATAGGTTTGGAGGAAAATATCTGGGAGGGTCAACAACCCCAAAGCTTCCAGGAGAACTCTAAGTGGAGGGAAAATTGTGTTTAAGATAAATGCTTAAAATTGCTGGAAAATACAATAAAAATCAAAATGAAAAGTTTCAGGAGACTCACTAGACAGTAGGAGTTTTGGAGAATACATTGAATTTAACTGGATTTTCTGCCCAGTACATTTCCATATATCATTCTGATTAAGTTCTCATATGGCTAATAAATCCATACCAATTGAAAGATGAGAATTTTCAGCCTGTATCAGATCAGTCTCACCCAGCAGCCTGCCCTTGTGCAAAGATCAAGTGTGTTAAAAAGCAGCACAAAGAAGAGTGATTCCCGAGTTACTCATGCTACAAACACAGGCAGAACAAGTGTGTGAGGGCTGGTCTTCTTCCATCAAAAACAAGGGCAGAGATCAGAACTGCTCCTCCTTAAATGCACCAGTGAGCATTCCAGGCTCCTGGCAGGAAATTCCTTAGGTCCAGGCAGGAGAACACCCTTAGTTCAGTCTCCTCCTGTGGCCTGCATGTTCTGCAACCAAGCACCCAATGCAAACTTTTGTTCCCTCAAGGATGGTTCTGGTGGTGGCTACTCTTGCCTAAGCTTATGAGTGCTTTTCATAAAATTTAATAATAAATTCTGTATTTTCACTACGGATTTCTGAATTTTTTCTTCACGCTGATCACAAATTGCCTTGCTGTGCTGGTGCTATTTATGGGGGAGCTTTTCAAACAGAGCAGGTGCCCCATGGCCATTCTCTTCTGTTCACTCCATCCCCACAGACTTTCCAAGTTCCCCAGTCTCAGGTACCACTGCAGCACTGTGCCCACCTTTGAAGTTATGAGCTACCCCTGTGGATATTGCCACAGAACAACATATTTTGTATTTATGCTTTAAACAAGTTTTCTGAATTAGCAGATGAGCAGAAAATTCATGCCAGAGGTCACTCATGTTTTTTTTAAAGACAGGTCTCTTCTCACTAAGAAACTGTTTAATATGAAAGACTTTGTTAGGGATGTGCTCCAGAAACACATCCAGTGATCCAGAAAACATCCAGCACTGGGAATCCCTGGGACTGACAGTGCCGGAACACTGCGACAAAAAATATGTGGTAAAAGCATTGTTAAATCTGTGCCATCACCAGGAAAAAATACACAGTGCAGCCACAAAGCAGTGAAAGTGAAAGAATAACTGTAAGTATTTCCAGTGTTCAGTGTCAATTGAAAAATCCAGGGAAGGTCAATTGCACATTATCCCACCTAACCAGCAGAGGATACATTTGCTATAAACACTTTGTACTTTACAGCAGTAATTGTACATTCTTTGCTTTTCACAACATAAAATATATTTATAAGAACCAACTGTCCCTTACAGTATGTTCCTGTGCCTTTTTAATACAAGACTTACAGAAACATCAAGGAATGATAGGAAAACACAGAAGCAGCTATTAAAATATTACCGAACACAAATTAGGTAAATAGGAGAGAAAGTTCATAAGGGAGAGAGAATGGAAGAGAATATCTCTGATTTCCAAATCAGAGGGATTTTCTTCAAGCACATCTGTGCTTGTCAGACAGCAATGAGGCTCAGAAAAATACCTCCAGGCTGAGGAAAACACCATGAAAAACTCTGTTATAACCAGAGTTTAACTGACTGTGCTCATTATTTGTACATGGCTTGCTGGATATCATTGTTGAAGACCAGACCATTTGTCAAGTGTAATTAATGGCTAAAACTTTAGTTTGAAAACCTTGCACTGATAATACTAATTTCTCTACTCTAAGTTATATTATACACATGAAGTTTTTAGCAAAAAACTTATCAGTGATAAGACTTAAAAATACAATGGCTTTGTTCTTTTCCTAGCCCAGTCTCCATACTTTACATGTAGTACATGGCAAAATAAAACAAAACAGTCCCACTACCATTTCACTTGACATGAACCAAAAGAAGCTACAGAATCAAGTAAAAATCTCACAGAGGTGGGATTTTAAAGGGCAGTTATCTCAGAGGATTGATGAAGCACTGCAGAAATCTGTGCTTGCTTCAGTTTTCTTCCTTATTCCTAAGACCCTGGCTCAGACAGATGTGACACAGCTAAAATTTGTACAAAACCTTGATACTTTTTTACCATTATGACTCAATTCACATATGGTATGAACTTGCCCTGCGGTTGGCACACCAAACCAAGGCTTTAAGTATTTAAGCAATGGAAAGCAACCTCATCTCACTGAAAGGTTCAGCATTTGAGCTGAGCTCTACAAAAGCTTGCAGACAAAAGTGTTATTTCATAAATGTCGATTTGTAAAAAGAAGAAAAATCCTTCAAACTTGTTTTCCTTCCAGAAGCCAGTGTTCCTGGTAGCATGACTCTGAAATGCCAGGAGTGAACATTTTCCCTGGTGATCTGAGGAGAAAGTGATAATTTGGAGCTCTTTGTCACACTGCTCAGCAGCTGCAGCCCATCTTGCTGTGGAAGCTGCATTATCCTGGAGTGGAGCAGGGCTGCACAGCCAGGCCTCGCACAGAAGAAATTATTTCTACTGTACTTAGAAGGGCACCCTAATGCAGAATCACCTATATGCGCAGAAAAGCCACTGTATTTTAAAGTGAAGAAAAAGCCAGCTCTGCAGTCAGTACCATGTTTTGGAGGTCAGAGGTTGATGTGCCAAAGGTGGGAAGCTGAGGCAAAGCTGTGAGGAAGCATTCCCTGAGATGATGGCACAGACTCTTTCTACAGCTCTTTGTAGCAATGGTGCTCACATCTGGATAAATCTTATTTACATTTAAACTCTCTTCTGGTTTGTTTGTGGACTTAGTTATTTTCTACCATATGAAGTAACAGAGTAGTCAGAAAAAAGAAAAGTTCTGTGAAACCATTGAACAGTACATTAATAAAAATTATTGCAATTCATTCTTTCCAACAAGATCTTGCAGTATGACATGAAGTGGCAATAAAGGACTAGCAGACTTGGCCAAATACTTCCAGTTCGCAATCTTAGCTCTGAAAACAGGCAAAATGCTAACTCAAAATGCTAAAACAGAAATCTCAATTTTTACAAATAAAGTTCATGTTCAAAGCATGTAGGTCAGAGTAATATTTTATGGTATGTGAAGTGTCATATCACTACTTGTCTCAGCGCCTGAAGGGTTTTTGCATTTATGTAATACATATTGGGATGTGTTCAAGAAATGTCTAAGGAGATTTTCCCATAATTATAATTGTTCATCTATTTTAAAATCTCAATTGGTTAGTATCAAATCATATCTCCTCTTTCATTTGCAAAATTAACTGTAGATTAAACATATTATGCAGGATTGTATTTCCCGTGTAACACTAACAAGACTTGTTCTCTACCCTGTGTTGGGGAAGTCACTTTGTAATTGAGTTTCTTTGTAAAGTACAATAGCAGCAGAGTGTAGCCTAAAGACTGTCACTTCTTATTACCTCCATCATTAAAACCCCCAGTTATTTATCCAGACCTTGAAAACAGAGATCCTAAATGCCTGAGCTTGACTGTAATTGAGTCTCTCCCTGCACTTGTACTGGTTGAGAGAACTGCAGCAGTACAGAAATGCAATGTTTATTCTCCCCAGCACTTTGGCAATTTAAAATCACACACCTAAAATGATCATCAATGAAAGCCTCTATTGTTGGGGAAGCTCAAAATGTAAGTTCCTATCCAAGGAACAATTTCATGTAGACAGACAAAGGTAATCTTACCCTGAACAAAGGAAAATAGATGGACACGAGAAAAAAATGTGGTGGCTCTCAGGTCCCAATGAAACCCCAGCAATCCTCCACAGCATCCCTGCCCTCTGTGCTTTATGCAAAACCTGTGCAAACTTTCCATTCCTGCTGCAGTCAGCTGGAGGGTTGCTATCTACCTTCAGAGCGGATGTTGTTCAATCCCACCCTGTTTCTTCACCTCCTGTTAAACTCACAATATCAGAAAGGAGAGGGAGTCCTCTGAATGTTCACAGCTGTCACAAAATCATAGCATGAGATCGAGCTTTGAAAGTTGTGTAACTTGAAGTGATTATTTTTTTTACTTCATTTCATAGATTTCTCAAAGGCAAATGAGAACATCTGGGATTTGGCTGTACCAGTGTTTCCTGTACTCCTAAAACACTCAATGCTATGTGCCTAGAAAAGCCACTTTATTTTAAAGTGAAGAAAACTTGTAAAGGTTTTTATTTTCAAGTCTGACAGAGATTATTGCATTGCAGTGAATTCAGGTAAATACTTGAGCATAACAGCTGCAATTATTTCTTAGAGGTTCAGTCCCTCTTCATCCCTTATAGACAGAGAGAATATGAGTTTGAGTAAACTGTTTCCAATAAAGGCAGGAAAATTATATGGACTTAAAAATCTATAGGTTTTCTGTTGAAAATGAACATCAGAAATTACTCTGTGTTTTAGAGTGTAAGTGAAGGCCATCAGCACCAGCCACAATTTCTTCCTTTTAACTCCTTAACAGACTTCAGCCAAAATCACCTCAGGATTCATTTTTCTGCATGTGTTATGGACAACTTCTGATTACTTTTCACTGTGCTGGCTTTGAATAAATCTTCTGGACTCACATTACAGAAGAAACTAATTTGTAATTAGTGCATAATTACTGGAGGAAGAAACACTTGCCTTTAAAAACACCTCTTACCCATACCACCTGTGAGCTTTTGCTCTGTAAAGCATCCCACAACATTGTTGTTTCTGTGAGAAACCCCATGCACAATTCTTTGAGATGTTTGGTTTGGGATTTCAAGATATCTTTTCCCAGTGAAGGTTTTACTGCAAACTATGCCAACTGTAATTTTTTAAAATACAATTTTTAATGTATTCTACAAGCAAACTGACGAAAACTGTGAAATTATTTGTGTGACTTTTTCACTGTACACTTTTACAAGGTGTTTCAGAAGATGAAAGCCTCGAATACCAGCAGTGAATTTTACATGACCTGCGGCAACAAAAATGTTCATTTAGAGACTGTGGATTGCAAATATGAGAAGCAGCTATATAGACCTCGATTTCCAAAAGATGGTAGAGACAGGGACAACTGTAAAGGCTTTCAATTTCTAGGAAATAAAACCTGCTCTGCAAATGTTGTTGCTTCTTTGTAAAGCAAGTCCCAGTAGCATTGCATAGGCTGCCAGGCACTGCCACATTTAAGAAAAAAATCTTGATTGGCTTTCTGAGCCTCCAGCACATGAATTTCTTCATTTTGCTTTTGAGAAAGTCAAATGACAAAGAGGCCAAACAACTCTTCCAAAGTCACACACTGAAGCAATGGCAGAGCTGAATGTGAACCTGACTGCTCTCAAGTGCTCCTTACACTCGAGGCAGCCATACAGAATTTTCCTCAACACATTTTTTGATAAGGAGTGATTTTTCCCGTAGAAAAATCCATTTCAAATGAAAAATCAGTCTTGTGCAGAATCCTTCTGCATTACCAAGGTGATGGAAATACAGGTAGCATTCAATTCACTCGCTGGTTGAGCATTAATTGTAGTTACAGTTCAGGAAAAAAAAATCAAATGTCATTAAGCAAAAATTAATATCAAGGGGAATGTTTGCAACTCATTTATTGCCTTTCCAGCTTTTAAAAGAGAATAGTTTACCAAAACTAGAATATTTCTCTATTTCCACATTTGGTGTACCTAGTTTTGGATATTCCATATATTCTTTCTTTTAATGTTTAAACCCAGGTTTTGCTGAATGCAACTTGCCAAACATAACACACACCCTGTCCCCAGAATCTGTGTGAAATTTGTCCATAAAATCGTTTCACAGGAATGTCAAAACATGAACTTCCTGCCTCTTTTTTTAATTTCCTTAAGCAAGCTGGGCTTCACTTTGAACAGCATCTCCACTGTTGCAGATTTTTCAGTGAGGTTGTGTGGCAGGTGAAGATTTCATAGACAATAATGAATTTTTTTTCTTTTTTTATGCATAAGGAAGTTGCAACTCCTCTTGACTGTAGATTGATTTCTACCAAGCTCTAATTCCTTAAACTTCACACATCTTTACTTTCCAGTTTGGGAAGTCCCACGAAAATGCAAGATCCTGACAAAGAGGTTTTAGGGTTTTTCTAATGAAATTTAGATTACATAACCTGCCACATGGACCCAAAATACAGACAATGTATGGTGGCTGCACAAATACCATTTCTGTTTTTAGTTTGAGGTGTTTTAAAACTCTCACAAGATATGGTAAAACAAAACAAAACAAAAGCAATCTACATTTCGAGAATTTTATAATGAAATAATCATTGAAAATTCATAACCAGGGAAATATCAGTATTTTGTTCTCTTGGTACTTATGGTCACTGTCACGCTTTTGAGAGAAAATTTTTTCCTCCTAAGAAATGCTAATAATGGTACTTAAGGAGAACAATAGAAGTGACTGAGCCTGCAGTGCATGTGAGTACGGCACCTCCCTGTCTGGGGGTTTCTCGGGGAGGGGCAGAGATACCGCAGGGAGTGGAGCTGGGAGGAGCTGGGACACAGCCCGGTCCCGCTCGCCGGCTCTGGGCTTCCAGAGCCCCACCCTCGCCCTGCTGCTGCTNCCTGCCGGCCGGGACCGGAACTGCACCAAGGGGAAGGTGCCTGACACCTGAGAGCAGCTGCCAGTGGGTTCTCTGGTTCTGGTTTTGTTACCACCATTACAGTTGTTGCCTGTTTCACCTCATATAAATACTTAGTAAAGATCTGTTATTCCTATTCCCTATCTTTGCCTGAGAGCCCCTTAATTTCAAAATACTACTAATTTGGAGGGAAGGGGGTTTACATTTCTCATTCCAAGGGAGGCTCCTGCCTTTCTTGGTAAACACCTGTCCAAACCGCGACAGGCACCTGAGGAGTCAGTTTAAGGCTATATACAGTAAACTGATTTTTATTCATATATAATGTGGAGCTGTAAAATAACTTCTGGATCAAACTGCAGCACAGCAGCAAATGCATTTAGAGGAGGATGTGCTCTGAGTAACAACAGTAAGATGGACGCAAGTTTACATCTCTCTTATTATTTCTAATATAATAGCTTTTGCTACAATGGACAGCACTGAAGAAATTATTCCTTTCTAGTTAAATAGCAAAGAAACAAAATTAGACCTTCTGGGCTTATCGTGGCACTCAGTTTATGCAAGTACAGTGACCTCAAACAGGAACAATTTCTTGTTATTAAGGTTGTTATTAAAGCCTTGTTCTTAGCATTCTGCTCAGCTGATGTGAGATGCCTTTTCTTTGTATTTATAAAAGCCATCACGACGTCCTCATCCCTTGCTTTTACATAAAAATCCAAAACCCACTTCCATTTTGACTGGGATGTTTGTTGCTCTATCCCAGCCAAACAGTGATTCCAAAACGGAAAAGGAACAAAGACTGTCTTTAACAAGGTTGTGGGACAAGTTTCAATGGAACTAAGAGCACTGATTTGAGACAAATTCAAAGTAAGCCAGGACCCTAAATGACCTGAAGTTTTCTTCACCTTTTTCTTAAGCCACATGTTAAGGGTTAAAATTAAAATCTATGCTGATTAAACATCGTATTTCATATCTAAATATACAAGTGAGACTACCAATAGTAATTTTTTGGACAAGTAGACTCCTGTATTTCATGGTAGGTCTCATCTAAGTATTAGTCTTCTTTTATGAAAAAGCAAATGAAAAAGAAGGCATCTTAACCTTTCAAAATACATCTGATGTTTCCATTTATTAAATTTCTGAAACTCCAGCTTTTTTTCCATGACCTTGAGTAGAATATATTTCCTCACTCTGAGAGATTATTATTATAAATATGGATGTGAATATAATAAGTTAGTAACAGAAACTCTACCTCTGTGTTTCCTACATAGAACCCTATGGCTAAAGACAAAGGAGATTAAAAAATTAATCCTAAAAGAGCTGCTGTGCTAAGTTTATTTATGGAGTATAACTAGTTTCAGCCTTAGATGAACAAATTGAGGCTAGAAAGGACCACAGCAGCGAATGATTTCCCCCAGGAACCCAAAACTAAAGCAAAGCAGGTCCCACCTGTGAGCAGCAGGGACTTTGATGGAATCTGTGAAGCGAGGCTGAGGTCCGCATCCAGTCACAACCAAGCCTCTGAGTCACAAGAGATTTCCCTCACATCACTGAGGCAAACTTTGTGCCCACACTTCCCTACCTCAATGTAACAAATGCCTCCTGAATTACTGAAAACAGCTTCTCTCCAAGGGATTTGTGTCCAGCAGATCACAACTGCTTTTCCTTCAACTGTAAAGCCAACTTTCCTGCCAGGCACAGCAGTCCTATAAAAAAACCTCACCCCCTGTGTGAAAGTTATGTAAAAGGGATATTGGCTTTGCTTGGGCTCTGAGCAGGTACAAACAACAGCATTTTCTTGCTGACAAGCTGCCTGCAACTTGCACAAACTCCTGAGAACACCCAACACTATCAGACTTCAGGAACTGAAGAGAAAAATTTTAATAGGCAAAGAGGTAATGCAGGCTCTGGACTGAACCCAGGCAGAGCCACAGAAATCTCTCAGTGTCTCACTGCTTTCCCTGTCCTTTGGCAAAAGGTTAATGACTGTTGTGCACAAGCTTATGTAGAAACTATTTACTCTGGAAAAAAATTTCCACAGGGAAATTTTCAGTGAAGGTGCAGCATTTTTTGTTTTCCCCATCTGCAAATTTTGAAGAAGAAAGCACAAGGCTCTGCCTCACATCTGTACATTCATCTATATATACACAAAAAATTCGTCTGTTTATATAAACAGAGCTGTCTGTACTGAGCTCATTGCTATGATTTTAATCATCTAAGTGTAATTATTAGCACAAGAGTACCTGAGACCCTTTTCAGAGTTAGGTATCTGCTATGTGAACCAATTCAATTCCTTCCTTCATTTTCCAACAAGTTATTTGGTCAGAACTACAGCAAAACATTATTACTATGGGTTAGAGCAATTCATGTTGTTATTCAGAATGTTTACTTTAATCTGAGTTTGATTTTAATCTGATTTTCCCTTCCTGAAGGAAGAAAACACAGGTCATTAGAAGCACTAAGTCCAAAAACTGGCCCAATGAAAACAGTCAGTCTTTGAGAAAACAGAGATGAGCTCTCTGTTAGAATCATAGAATCATTTAGGTTGGAAAATACTTTTAAGATCATCAAGTCCAACTGTTCCCCCATTACTGCCAAGTCCACCACTAAAATACGTCCCTAAGCACAATACCTATACATCTTTCAAATCCCTCCAGGGATGATGACTCAAACACTGTCCTGGTCAGCCTTTTCCATGGTTTAACAACGTTTTCCATGAAGAAATTGTCCCTAATATTCAATCTAAACCTCCCTGGCACAGCTTGAGGCCATTTCCTCTCATCCTGTCCCTGTTCCCTGGGAGCAGAGCTTGTCCCCCCCAGCTGCCCCCTCCTGTCAGGGAGTTGTGCAGAGCCAGAAGGTTCCCCCTGAGCCTCCTTTTCTCCAGGCTGAGCCCCTTTCCCAGTTCCCTCAGCCCCTCCTGGTGCTCCACACCCTTCCCCAGCTCCATTCCCTTCCCTGGACATGCTCCAGCCCCTCAATGTCTCTCTTGTCCTCAGGTTCCCAGAGCTGCCCCAGGATGTGAGGGGTGGCCCAGCAGTGCCCAGCACAGGGGACAGTCACTGCCCTGGCCCTGCTGCCATCCCATGGCTGGCACAGCCCAGGGGCCATTGGCCTCTTGTCCCCCTGGGCACACCTGGGCTCATGTCCAGCCGCTGTCCCCAGCACCTCCAGGGCCTTTCCCAGCTTTCCACTCCTCTGCCCCAGCCTGGAGCTGCAGGGGGTTGCTGTGACCCAAGGCAGGACTGGGCCTTTGGCCTTGTTGACTCTCATCCCACTGGCCTGAGCCCATGGATCCAGCCTGTCCAGATCCCTTCCTATCCTCAAGCAGACCAACAGTCTCACACAACATAGTGTTATCTGCTGCCAGCACAAATGCTGAACCTCTTTGAGCCTGATTCCACTGGAGGTGAATACCACTTGGCTTGTGCTTGTGCCACCTGCAGCCACTGCCACTGCATGCACATCAGGGAACAGCGCAGCAGCAGAATCCCATGAGCTGACAATTACACGTGACAGGCAGCATCCACTGCTTTCCTGGTCTCTTTTCTGATGCCTCCGTTTGCCTGAGCATTGATACAATGCAACAAAAATTAGCTCAAATGAAGTAAACCTCAATGTAAAGAGAAATTGTAAAGAACACCCCTGCTAAGACCATGCTACTCTGCATGCTTTACACATAGCTCTCATTTTCTTCCTGCAACACCCAGAAGTCAAAGTGGGGCAAAACGCCACCATCGTGCCTCGTTGGTGAAGGACATCTCAATAAATATCTCAATAAATATAGAAGTGTTCATCTGAACAGCCTCAGCAGGTTGAGCACTCAGCAATTCTTATCACCAAAATCGTTATGCAGCAAATAACCAGAGCATGAAAGTGTTAACAGGCCAACACAGCACCTGCTAATTAAATACCTGAAATTCCCTCTATGGTAGTGAAGCAAGTCTTGGCCTTTGGGTTTGCAATGGCAGATGGCACCAAGTGAGTCAGAACAGTGTCAAAGTGACATCTGCTTCTGTAATGACCCAACCTGCCATTAACTACCGTCCATCCTCCAGGCAGTTCCCACTTTACATGTCTGTGGTGCCAGGTTTTCCTTTGAGATTCTGCTTTTAAAAACAGTTGCCAGTCCAAACTGGAATCAAGATGTATGGAAATGCTGGAGTTTGTTTGTTATTTGGCCTCGTATCTGATGCAAACAGGTAAAACCAGTGGACAACATCTTCAGAGGAATTTACACACAACAGTGGCTTCTCTTGGTCAGGTGAGTTCTAAAGGCTCATGTGTAAACTAAATAAAGTCAGCCTGGCTTTTATAAAGTAATTTACCTGTAAAAACCATGAAGGTGAAAACCATTCTTCTTTAGGTTCTCCTCTTACTTTTGGTTTTCCTGCTCCCTAACACATGTGGTGAAGCAGATACTGGGGTGTTTAGGGTGAAGCCTGATAAATATTTACAGGGTTGGCGAATAGCTTATTCCTCTGAACACTCATCAACTGATTCTTGAATCTTCATCAAATTTGTGTTTAGGGTTGGCTGGGACTCGACACATAACAGGGGAAATGATCCAGAATACTGAGAATCCTTTTTGCAGCTTAGTCATGTTCTCTTAATGTGAAATTGCAACTCCATCCAAGCTGGGTGTCCTCAAAAAACACAGGCACAAAAGGGGCACTGACTTTAACTCGGTCACTTCTACATTTGTGCTGTCTCAGAGTGCATTGCTTAGCAATTATTCAGGGATGGTAACACTATTCCAAAAAGGTTACATATTCCCTTTTTGTCCTTCCTTTGCATTGGTTTCTTAAAAAGGTTATTTCAAACCAGAAAGGCTTCTATCGTTGCATTTTATTATATTACAATAGTTGCATTTGTGAGAAGAATAAAAAGTGGTTTAGAAAAAAAAAATTACTTAAAAATAAACATTAGAAATAAAAGTACTTACAGAAAGAAGTAACTCCATATAACTGACATGATTCCCATTGCTGCTCTATTTAAAAAAATTTAGATTTTTTTTCATTAGCAGCAGGCTTGACAACAGAGATGTATCTGAAAGCAGGCTCTTTCTGCAGCCAATATGAGAAACATGAGGTGTAATGTAACCTTGTTACCTACTAAGTTTTCCAAGTAATTATTCCTGAAGCAGTTTTACATTGCTATTTAATCATGGGTGACAGGCTTCCCATGATTTTAAGCTTTGGGCAATTTATGAAAGAAACTCAGCCTTTCTACTTTAACGTGTACTGGAGATTAGGAGGAGGAGGAGGAGGTCAGAGTATTTCCCTCAGTGGGGTTATATTGCTGCAGATAATTAAACCTGGCAAATTTCTTTGTCTTTACCCACTGGCATTAAGGCTTACATCCAAACTTTCAGGCAAGGATTCCTAGCACAAGGCTTCCACAGGAGCAATTCAAATGAAAGTGTCCTGACTCTCCAAGCCACGGAGCATTTGTGACTTTGAAGGGTTTCCTGTCTCCAAAAGTGCAACTGAAAGTTTTAAGATTCAAGAAGGGTTTTCCAGGAGAAGGGTCTATACAGCACCTACCAAGAAAGGACACAATTGCAGGTATGTTGAGGCCTTAAGTCAGTAACTATTAAACAGAAAGGAAAGCACTTAAGCCCCTGAGCTGCTGGCTGTTGGAAGAGCAAAGAGCAAAATACTTTGTGATCCTATTTTGGCTGTGGTGATCAACCAGATTTATTGTTGAATCTAATGATTGCTGAGTCATAACATTTAAGATTCCTTAACTGCTGTGGTTTTTCAACAAAATTATCCTCTCCTACATGATTTTTAGGCAGCTTCCTTATTGGATTTAAAACTTGCCTGCAATGCCCATTAGGCTGCTGCCTGAGAAGATAGCTGGATAGAGTTTACCCACCTTTTTTTAACTGGTACAATTATTTTACTGAAACTTTTACATTTGGACTTTGATAGTTAGAGCCTTTGCTTGGTCTAATATTGTGAGTAGTTCACACTCTTAAGGTTTGACTGCCTGCTCATAGCCAGCACAGGAATTAACATGCACATTTACTGAGAGGTTTTCTTGTAAGGTGTAATAGCAGCAACTTTTAAAGCACTTTTTTTAATATGGTGTGTAAAGTGTTTCAGAAAAATACACTAATATACTACAGTCGAGACCTTTGAACTGAGAATAGGAAAAAAAGTTGGTTCTCTGAGGAAAAAAACAAAAATCATACATCAAAAATTTCTAATTTGGTGCAGAAATATGAAAGGCAACAGTGTTTGGAAAACATCATTAAAAAGACACAACAGCCCTTCAAGTCATATTTAGTCAAAAATTCATCAGAATACCCTTTATGACTCTGCCAGTGCTCATGGGAAAAACAAAGTCATGAGCTTCACCTGACACTCAGAAGTGCTAGAGAAGCAGAAGAACTTGTAGTGAAACTACTCAGTGCCGGCAGCAAGAAAAACTTGAGTGATAACACAGAAAACTGATGAGTAAATATCATATGTTTAACGTCTGCTAGTTCAGAAGCAGCTGAGCTGCTTTTAAACCTTGGACCATGCACAGTGGGCAACAAATTTCCATGCCTGTAAACCTAGTCTTGGATCGTCTGTCACTTCCTACCTACGTGTCTGCTCCTGACAGTGTTAGTGTTCCTGCCTTGATCCTGTTGAAGGTCTTCCACTGGAGCAGCTTTCTGCTGCCACTGTCCTCTCCCAGAAAAGAGAAAGAAATATATTAGACCAAAAGGCCCCATCTGCCAAGAAAGATCGCAGGAAAACACCCTGATAGATAATTTCCTCCTTCCAAAATTAGTTGAATAGTTAAAAGTTGATTTCATCCCAGAAGAAGAGGGCCCTAACACTTTCAACACAGAGACTGTCACCTCTCTTGTCTGCCCTTTGGGACATTCCTGCCCATGAGTTCCCTGATAATTTTGAGCCTTGTCCCCAGAAGATCCAGGAGCTCTCTAGGCAGAACACAGGTCACACCTAAGTATTATGTTTACTTCTGAGTGACAGAAGAAAGGGGCACAAAGGAAATCAGAGCAAGGTCTGTCTGACCATCGGGAAACACTTTGGTTTTGTGTAGGTGACTGAGCCCTGGTGTAGCACAGAAAAGACTCCACA
>VZRX01010006.1:2138-33336 GCA_013398075.1 Notiomystis cincta
CGGGCGCAGGCGGGGGTGTCGGGCGGGGAGCGGGGCCGGCCGCCGTGAGGGCTGAGGAGGAGGAGAGGCTGGGCGATGCCGCGGGCGCGGGCACGCTGCGGGACCTCCAGGACAATCGCTGGGATGCGGTGGGTGTGCGACTGAGTTGGGTCTCGTTTGTACGGGTCGGGAGATGGAGAAATCGGGGGACGCGCTGCGGCCGCAGTCAAAGGTTAATGGCTTTAAACCTGGAAAAAAGCCGCGGGGTTGTGAGGAAAGATGCAGCCGGAGACGGGTCTTGTAGGACAGCGAGAGTAGGGGTTGATTTCCCTCTTGCACTTACAGGGGCCTTGTTCTGATTTGATGTGACTACTAAAATGTTGCAGGTTTTCGTGAACTTACTGTATCGTTTAATGATACTCTCGTACTTATCGATCGTATCAACACCTTTTTTTTGTGCTTTCTGTGTGTATTTTTTTCTTTTATTCATAATTAATATTGCCGTTTATTTTCGTGCAAGCTACATTTTCTTTGTATTGTGAAGTGGGGTTTTGTTTATTCAATACCCCCACCAATACACACACAGAGTAGCAGATTTTTATTCTTATTGCACTCCTTCTGCAGGGAATTGTTTTAAAATGATGCTTTCATACTGACAGTGTAGCATGGAACAGTGCATGTGTAGGTCTAGTTTATTGCACAGTGAGTTACGTTCATGTGGAGAGAATCCATTTGTTACCTTAAACTCTCCACGATGAAGAAAATTCAAGATACTGACTGTGGGTTTCAGTGCTGAGCAGCAAAGAAAGGAAAAAAAAATAGTATGAAAAAGAAGTCTGTGATTTCGTTATTGGTGCTGCTTTTCAAGAGTACTTTTGTGAAAGAGGGAAGGGGCAGCTATTTACCTCTCAAAGAGATGTAGTAGGACTCATGTTATTAATGAGTATGGTTTGCTTCTTATTTTCAATCCAGAATGCTTGCTTTCTTCATCCTTTTTGTGACTGCTTTTTAAGATCTAAAGATTTGCGTTGTCATTGATGTCAAATCGTACTTCATATACTTTTTGAATTCTTTGGATGAAGTGTAATTTTGGCATCTTTTATGGCAATGAAACGTGTAACATCTTAACATTTCCATATCCAGTTGCACTCTCCCCTTTGACTTGTCAAATCATGTGTTGTTTTGGCAGGCTTTTTTTCTTTCTGAAGTGGTCACTTATTTATTTCCTTATTTATTTAGTAAAATAATTGGGAAAAAATAATGTTTTTGCTTTTGATCTAAACCCTACATTTAATTGTATATACACCTTTTCCGTTTTTATATCCTTAGATATCCAGTATAAGATACGGGATTTGTATCACATTAGAACTACCAATGAATGTGACAATTTTTTCAAGCAGGTATTAACTACCAAATCTGCTAAGTAGTTAGTGCATCGTTGATACTGATATTCCTTGAGGTAAGGCACATTGGATTTTTTTAAATGTGTTTTATTATTTCATGGTTCACAAGAACTTAGTAAATAAATTATTTTAGATAATGACCAAAAGCCTCTACATCATCATCTTTTAATTTTTTTACTCCAAGATGAAACCACTGCAGGCTAATTTTGTAGGTACTGGTGTAAAAAAGTTCCAAATACATCAAGAATTTTCAGTGTGAGTTCTAGTAGAGCATTAGTTATATGGCACATCTAAGTCTTTATCAATTTGTTGTTAGTTTCTGTGATTCATCAGTTTTGAAATAATCTCTGGTATCTACTGCTCTTGAAAAGAGATGTCAGCTCTGTACCATACCTTCCTTGAGCAGCTCTCTCCTAGAGCAGGATGGAATACTGCTCAGGATGGGATCCCTCCTGGGTGTTGAAATCTGTCTTTGAGAACATGTATCCAGACCCTTGGGTAGCAAAGAAAAGTGTGTACCTGTGTGTGAAACAAAGTTTCTGTTCTAACTCTGTGAGGTGATGGACACAGGTGTTTCTTAAAAATCGTATTAAAACCACGTGTTTCTGTCTAATACCAAAGACCTTTACAGTACTAATTAGCTGCATTTTCCTTAGCCAGTGACTATAATTTGAAAAATATTAAAGCGGGTGTAATCACTGCTTTTAATATTATGGACTTTACTGAGAAAAGTATTGACTCTTTATTCTCTCTGAGATACTGCAGTAACTACAGACGAGATCTGCATTATGCATTCTGATTCCCTAATGCCCATAGCTAACAAAATAGCTGGTGTTTGTGATGCTAGCCAGTGTTTGAAAATTACATGACTTGTGATTTTTATTTTTTTATTTATTTTAAATGCATAGGCTTTCATGAGCTTGACTATCTAATTTTATTTCAACCTATCCAAACAAAACAGTCAGGATCAGGTGCTCTGGTGTGTTAGTAGTAAGGTAACCTACATTATGCTACTTTGGAGAAATCCTTTCAATGAGGTAGTAAATAAAATGGGCACCAAAGATACTGTTAAAAGCTGTTAAAGATTTTAAAGTCGTGATGCTTTATTAGATAATTAGGTTCATCTTTGTTAGCGCTCTCCCATTTCTTGTTCCTGCCTCACAGGGTAGTTTGCTAATCAAAAAGTGCCTACAGAAATAAATGTTGCACTTTCTTTCCATGTACTAAACTTTTGAGAGGTCAGACTGCTTTTGTTTTCTTCTCCTACTTGAAACGTAAGCCAGTGTCTAAAATGCAGTACTCCTTTAGCATTGTAGTTCCTTTTAGTGTCGTAGCCAGTGTTCTCATTTCCATGCTTTACTTTGAAAGTCTTTCTTCTCTCTTAAAATATTCTAGATTAGTTGTACTTTTAACCTGCAGTCTTCAATGGTTTACCATCTGCAGGTATGTCATGCAGAATGCTTAAAAAATGAATAGGCTTTAAAAAAATATATATGACTATTAAAATGGTTTTCAAAAATCGTTGTCAGTTGGTAAGACATGTGAATGCTCTACAATACAGATTAAAAAATAAGCTTTCAATGGCAATGTAGCGTCCTTTTAGTTGGAGTTCCATTTCAAAATTAAACTCTTTGTCACATGAATGTATTAGAGTACAAAATGAAGAATGTTTTGAAATTATGAAAGAAAATGCCTTGGTTTTTTTCCTTACTAAGAATTAAGGCTGAAAAATTAATGAGGCTTTTAAAATGAATAACTAATGTTTAAGACTTTTTATTTCTATTAGCCGCAAGTTTATTATTTATGTATTTCGCCTACAGTTGGTTGTCAATCAAAACAATACTTCTCCTTTCTCACAGATGCTATGCATACCCGTATTTTGGAAATTTAAGGATCAGTATATATACTGTTTTGGCTAAATCTAGTTTGTTAGGGACAGATGGCTGATTTAAACAGGTGTCACTTTCATTTCTTGTGCCTTGTGTTGAAACTTCCAGAGGTTTACAAAAGAGCTTCCTAAAGCAGATGGTGATCTCCACTCCTGTGATTAGAAAAATTTACTTACGTAGGAAATTATTTTCCCAGTGACTAGGTGTATTTTAATAGTTTGATGTGTCATATTAAAGTTTATACTTTAATAGTTAAAATGTCACAGCAGAGTTTGAAATGTTTCACATAATTCAATAATTTAAAATTTCTCTTTGGACTTTTAAAGGAGATGTGATTATTTTCGTGTGAAATTCAGCAGTTTGAGTGTGTGGATAGCTGTAGACCTAATAATTGTTATTTTTGCAAGACCAAGAGCAGATATATTGCTTGGTGTAACGTTTTGTTTCACTACCTTTTTTACTTAAAGATTATTTCACTTTGGAATATTTTTTAATAAAAATGAATTACTGTTAAGAACACAGGATTAGTTTCAAACTTATGTATGTTTAATTTTTTTTCTGGCACCCTGCTGTATTAGCACATCTACAGGTTTCTTTTATTTTAAAATATTTTATTTAGTAGTTATAATTACCTCAATTACAAAAGATTTTTAATAAGAAAGAATGAAATATAAGTTGGTTTTATAATTTTTTTTCTTATTTTTGTTTCTAAGGATTCCTTTTTTCTTTTTTTTATGTTGACTTTTTTATCACAATGTCTGATGTTTATTGTTAGTTGTTTTTTTTCTAGAAGATGCACCAGAGGGTGCTATGCTATTTGAAATACTAAAAGGAAAGAAAATCCTAAAAGTTTGTTAATTGAAATGCATTGATAATGCATATGAGACTTGAATAAACATGACTGAAATTGTGACGCTTTTTTTTTCTGTGCAGTGCAATATAGCAAAGTTACTGTTTTGACAATATTATGTTAAAATCATAGAGGAAATTGGCTGTTCTGGATCTGATTATGTCTGTGTGTGTAGATTCACACACTTAAAATGCAATTTTTTTTCATCAAAAGAAAACAAATATTTATATGTAAATTATGTCTGTATCACGTATAGCTGAAACTATATAAACTGTGTACTTACTGAAGTACTACATGAACTTATCTGAGACACACATGCATTTTGGAGTGACCTTTGTTATAGATTATATTTTTCATTTTTAAGTCTACATTCATATTTTAAGTAGCTTATTTGCTTGTATGTGAACATATTTTTAAAAATGCTTTGCTGTATATAGATTTTTTTTCCTTTTTCACTGAAGGTCTTCCTAGATGAAACTGATGTTGACATGAGGGATATGTAACCCATGTACTTATGAATTGCAAAAAGGACAGGATATTTTTCTCCATCAATCATTAGTTCTGGGAAAGCAAGCCACATACCCACCTCCCCTTCACACCCCCCTGTCCGCCCCCCAAAAAAAAGAACAAGGAAAAACCCAATCCAACCCCTGCCTCTACATATTTATAAGTACCATTATGTTTCATTTCAAAAAATTCTCTATGGGTATATGAACCTGTCAGATCAGAAATTAATTGTAGTAATGTCTGTAGTTTAGTAATTCCTATTTTTTTATCATACCCCATAAGATTAATAAGGCAATATTTTCTTTTCTGTGTGTAGGTGGTTAATGGTGTCTAGTTTAGTGTAATTTCTCTTTAGAGCCATGTGAAAAGACACAGACTCTATCTAGGGTAGTACTCCTTAAATTGCTTGGTTTTGCAGACTGTTGCAAACAATTTAGTTGTTGTACCTGTTTCACTATTTCAAGTCGTTTGATTAGTTAGGAGCTTCATTTTTAATGTCCTAAAATCAAGAGGTAGTGGATAGAATATATTGTAAATTCTATTTGATAAAGAAATTTCCTCTTTTACAATATAAATTTTAGTGAGACTAAGAAGGATAATTTCTGGCAATTCAGACTTCCTCTTTGAGTATCTAATTTATTTGTAACCTGTCTTCTTTAAATTCTTGTGTGATATTCTTAGCGATGCTATGAGAATGCCAAATATTGTATATGAATAACTGAACTGGAGTGTGCTTATAGCATTTATAACTTAATTCATTCATCAAAGAGAGGAAAGAGAAATTTAGCACTATTTTTAAAGGTCATTTCATTCACTCAGACCCAGTATGCTGAGTACATCTCATCTTCTTAGACCATCTCTGAGTAAATAATATATTTAGTTCTTTCATTTTCTTCTTTTTGAAGACTGTTTTCAAGTAAGTTTATAAGGCTCTAAAGGCAAGAACCATGTATTTAGATTTTGTTCAGCTTTGGATGCTGCGACTACAACTAATGACTCAAAGCCCTGTTTACTGTTTACGTACCAAGTAAACGCATTCTTTCTCCTGTTTTACTTCCTCATTATATTTAATCTAACTGTGCTTTCTCTTACATACCACCTCAGGGATGTTTTCTAAACTCTGAAACTCAGTGTAGCTAAATCATGCAATATTGCAAAGTAGAAATAGAATCAGGCAAATCTGTGAAAAGGTGAAGTATGTCACTTTGCAGGTGCTATTGAGTCAGATTATTCTACCTCAGTTACAGCGATCTGGTTTTTTTGTGGGTTTTTTGTTTGATTAGTTTTTTATGTGCTGCTAACTATACATCCCTTGCAAAGAACTTTAAAAGTATAATAGAATTCTGTGACAGAACTACTTACAAGACAGTTATTGAGGTTATAGATAGCTATTTATTTATTAAAAAATACATTTACGGCTCCAGTGAACTAGTTCATGTCTGCTGAATTTTCAGGTGATTCTCTAATACCTTTGGTCTGATTTTCTTCACCCCTTCCCAAATGTGCCTAAATCTGGGGTGGGAAGAAGGGAGAGCAGTCTTGCTTAAGTATCTCTCTTAATCTGACAATGATATTGGATGTTTATTGAATTTCTGAAGTGCTTCCTTTCTAGTGGATTAGATGACCAGGACTATCAATTTGTACTATCATCTTTTGGTGTGATTTGTTGTAGATTATCCACAAAGTATTAAAATGTTGCTGTTTTACTGTGTAGCCTCATCTTAACAAAATTAAGAGTCTTATCATCTGAGCTTTTTCTTCTTTGCATTGTTATAACATTGTGTGCTTTGAAGAGCTGGGAGTGAAATTAACAGTGAAACTAACAGAGTTGAATGGTAAAAAGTAACTAGCATTTTCGAAGAAGGATTTAATCTGTTCATTATTGGTAGGGGAAAGCAAAAATAACAAAATAGCTGTAGTTCTCATGCTATTGGAAGCAGTGGTCAATGTCAGGATTTCTATCGTACATTAAATGTCTCAGAAGTTTGAAGACTTATTTTCTATTTAACTGCTGAAAAAAGTATTCAAAATTCTCCGTTTAGAGTCCTAACTGTTTTGTTTTCCCAGTAAGATGTCTGCTGTATGCTTACCTCTTTATTGTTCTGTGGCTTAAGAGTAGACACAATAGAGTTACAGATTTAATGAAGGAAGAATGTCTCCTACCTCGCATTTTTGCTGAGGAGATGCACATTGTAGTTCTTCCATTAGGAAGGACGTGTGGCTATGCACAAAGGATTGTTAATTTGTTTTTCTAGTTAATGTTTTATATATTGTGTTTATTATTGGAAGTCATTATTAATTACTTTGTATCTCAGAGAATTTAGAAGATACAATAAAGAATTAACCTTACCTTAGAACTACTTTCTTTAATTAAAATCTCATTCCCTTTTCAGTGTTTTTAAGAAAAATAGTTGTTCTGTAATCACCATTTAAAAACTGAATTTTCTCAAAATTTCTGATTGAAAAATCTGAAATAATTTAATGATCAGATGATATGCATTTTACAGTTAAGTTATAGAAAGTAATTTTTTAAATATATGTAGTTCAACAGACTATTACAATAATTTATAAAATACATGACTTACGAAAACCATTTAGATTACTTCTGTAGGAAAGTCCAGCTGTTTTCAAAGTTACATTAGCCTTGGATAGTGAGGAGCAGTTGAGCTACCTGTATGGTAGCTTATTTATCAAATTGACTGTTAGCCATGAGGTGAGTTGACACACTGTGGTAACTAAGATCATGTCAACATTTGTGTTTGTGTTTAGCATTTAGTCAACTCCTATTTTGTTCGTCTACACTGTGTTAAACCATTTCAACTAAGTTGCAATTTGCAAAGGAGTTGATAAATAACTTCCATATTCATTGTATTGTTTTCCTGTCATATTTAGCAAAAGGAAGAATGTAGAATCCAGTGTGTTTCTAATTCGTCAGAGTTGATTCTGGGTAATAGTAATAGCAATTCCCCATAACTTCTAGGAAGATTACTCATTGGACTTTCCAACAGGCATGGAAGCTCTTCTGTGAGCTCTGTCATCCCTGGAGTTGTTTTAGAGAGTAAAACATGCTTAGTGTTAAACCATAGATCTAATGTAATTTAATATTATTATTTATCAATAAGTGGAGGACAGAAATGTGGCTTCATTCCCTTATTTTGTGGAGTACTTTTGAGCTGCAAGTCTGGATTTTGAAGTGAGGCAAGAGTGAATGAATTCAGATGAAAATGCACCTCTTCATGGTATTGTCTCTTTCCAGGTGCTTTCTGACTGAAGGTTGTCCTGAGTTGCTCTGGCTTTCTCTAACTCTGAAACTCCTTTCTAGTGTCAGGAAATATCCTGAGAGGGTATTTCATGGAACAGTAGTAATCAAGTAAAGAGATTTCAGTATACTAGGTCTGTAATGGTGTGGAAATGAGAAGGGCTTAAGGTTTTGCGAACCTCAGGCAAACAGAATTTAGGTTTTGTGTCCAAAGTACCTTTTGCTAGCAAACCTACGTTACACTGAGGAAAGGTTTATTTGCAGTAAACTCAGAATAGAGATGGTCCTACAAAGCAATAGCATATTTTATCATCTAATTAGTGATTCTGTCTTTTGAAACAGACCTTCCACTGTTTCAAAAGTTGTAGGTTTATGCTGATTCAGTTATATCTGTTTGATGTAGTGGTGCTTTTAATGGTGTTGTCTCAGGTCATTCATATGGTCAGTTGTCAAACACTATAACATTATGAAATTGTGTGGTCTGGGATATCCAGATTTTATATTCTTGTCTTATATCCATATTTCCTGTGGAGCAAGGTCCCACTAAAATTTAAATTTCAGATATTAAAATTTCCCGCCATGATCTTGATATGAGCCACTGAGTCAAATTTCCTGTCTTTAACAGGGCTTGAAGGTCTTCAGTATCTTCACTCCTTGTCCTACTTTAGTATTTATTTCTCCTTATTGAATTCTGAAGAAACTGACATTTCTTGAATTCAGGGAAGAGCTGGACACAGGATCACGAATTTCAGTGCAGTAACCAACTTTCATGACCTGATAAAGATATATTCTTCATGCGGTCTCAAATCACAGGTTATGAATTTGTTCATCACAAACATATTTCAGGAAACTGAGATGAAGAGGAGTTTTAGGATTACTTTGCATGTGAAGGATTGCCATATAAGGGTTTCCACTGCTTGATTTCAGGATGAAATATTAGGTTATTTGGCTAAGACTTGTAACAATTCAGTGCTGTAAATCTCAGCAGCTTTTAATAGCTCGTGTCCTCAGCACAGTTGTAAGTTTGAGATACTGAAAAGTTCTTGTGTCAGCATAATTGTATTTTCTGTTATATGCTATGATCCAAGGTTGGTAACTCTTCAGACACAGCTGAATTTCTTGAAAGCTCAACATGAACAGACTGACCATCTGTAGTCTACTGAAAAGAAGGGTTAAGCTGGAGCCAGCAGGTATTTTTTTTCCTGTACTTGAAAATAATTAATATTTTGAAAAACAACGAGTATTTTCTTCCCATATTTTATAAAATGGGAAAAGATATAATGTCCAAGTCAGAAAAACAGGTGGATCTGGCTGATGGGAAAACAGAAGTTATGTTTTTGTCATCTGTGATAAAGAAAGCCATGTACTTGCGTGTACGTTTTGGACAGAAATGCTTTAGTGCTTGTCCCAGAGTTTGCAGTATAAGAAGGGGAAAAGAAATTTTTTAGCCGTTTAAAATGGCTTGAAGATGTAATTGCATGTTAATAGTGGGAATTGAGATGTTGATTCATAATATATTGAGTTCCCTAATAAAATTACCTGTGTCATCTCCATAAAACAAACTTCATGGTCACAAGTATAATTTTGTTTTATAGCTATGCTTCTGACCTCCCAGTGATCTGTTCTCCTTGGCTAATTTTTAGATTTTGTTTTTGAAAATTCATTCTTCACGAACAATGTCTTCCATATATTGATTCAAAAGTATTTTATGTGCTCTAGTTACAGCATTTAACTTGCTGTTATGGAAACAGTTAAGTTTACCAGAATGATACCAGAATGATTTTTGCTTTTGTATTTCCTTCATATAGATATTTGTAGCTTTGTAGACTGTTGTTGTATAGTTATATAGTTCCTAGCTGGATCCCGTACTTTTCCCCTACCCTGATAGGCAGAAAGACAAAACACATTCCAGAAGTTCCAACCCCCAGGGGTCCAAGGCCCTTATCCTGCCTTGGTTCTCTTTGGGAGCTAAGGTTCAAACCAGCTCCTTGAGACACATTTTCATAAACAAAGTTTAGTTCTTATCTAAGGTAGAGGGGAATTCAGGAAAGGGTAGAACCAGGGGGAATTACCTCACTGCTTGTGCTTCTAATTGGGGATTCTTTTAAATTATGCTAATTTGCTAAACTTATAAAATTGTATTCACCCTGTGCAGGGTGGGCATTTTTACATACCTGCCCCTTGGAGGCCTCCAGCTGTTATATTACTGCCTATGCTAATACTGTCTGGAAAGTGTGTTTATTTCTAGAACTTTAAGGCATGAATAAAACCAAAGGAACAGGAGATACTTAGGGTATTCAGTGCAGTATAGTATGCAGTTTGTGGTTGGTTTGTATTTGGTTAATTGTTTGGGTCTTTTTTCCTTGAAGGATGAAAGAAATATGGCAGATAATTTCATAGGAATAAGAATCATCTAGCAGGACATTTTATTTTAATCTAGGTGCTTCAACTTGTCAGATGGAGTTACTTGTGTTAGGGCAAAAGGTAAAACTGGTGGTTTTCCCATCACTGACTGGTATGACATTTTCTGTATTGAACATATTTTCTCAGATAATCTGTTAACCATCCTTCACAGGGTGTTAGAAAGCGTAACTTTTCTTACAACAAACATACAGATTACCTATTATAAACAGAGTTGTCAT
Organism: Notiomystis cincta; assembly: GCA_013398075.1. Lineage (NCBI taxonomy): Eukaryota > Metazoa > Chordata > Aves > Passeriformes > Notiomystidae > Notiomystis > Notiomystis cincta. The sequence continues at coordinate 12,668 of VZRX01010006.1, forward strand.
AGTGAAATCTAGAACAAATGCAGTCACTGAAATAAAGACTCTTTTAACCTACTTCTACAGTAACCTCCTGGCCAAAAGGGAGAGAAATGCCAGTCCTGTGAAACTCTCTAGGGCTTCACAGACCTGTAGCTGTTAGTCCACAGACTGCAGGCTGGAGACAGATTGGCTGGGACTACAGGCTGGATGAGGCCCTGAGGTCTATGGCTGGCAGGTAGCTGAACAAGTGCTAGCAGTATGCCTTTGCTGTAGGGAAGATCAAAAGTGTCTCTTGGGCTGTATGAACACAGGTATAGTCAGGAAATTGAGAGAAATGTTTATCCACCTCTCTTCGGTATTTATTATACAACATTCACATCCCTTTCTGCTTTTACCCTCACTCTTTCTCTTGTGGGAAAGATGTTTGCCACAGCAAAGGGCCACTGAGACACTCAAGAACTAGAGTGCACATATCTGTGAGGGGGCACTGAAGGACATGGACTTAATCAGTCTTGAGAAGAGAGAATTGCAGGGGTCCTAACATCAGCCTTCCCTAGAAGTACACTTCCTATGGAAGTGCATGGTGGAAGGATGAGAGACAGTTTTGTAAGCTGAAACAAGAGAAGTTTAGATTGAAGACAAGGAAAACCTTTTTCCCCATGAGGACAGTCCAACAATGCAGCTTGGACAAGTGAGGTTTTGCCATCTCCATCTTGGGAGATTTTCAAGCTCTGACTAGGTAAAGCCCTGGTCTAGTGCTAAGTTTGAACCTGCTTTGGGAGGGAAGTTGGGCTTGGCAGCTCCTGAAATCCATGGCAGCCCAAGCTACACTACGATTTTACTTGTGATTCTTGCTCTACAGTAGAAGTTCCTAGTCATGATCTAGTTTGTCTTCTAGTCTCGTTGGCCAGTTCAGTTTCTTAGGACTGCATTTGAATCTTCACATCTGGAGATAAAAGTGGAGGGATAGAGCTAGAGTCAAAAAGTAGTCCTAATGTCATATATCACAATGACCTGGATTGGGTGCCCAAGAGATGATCTCCCCAACAACACAATTCTTCAGTTCCTTTTTTTTCTTCAGTGTATTACATTTCTGTTATTTTGATCCAACACTTCATTCTATGGATTTTACAAACTTAGGACGAGGCATAGACTGGATTCCTCACGTATATTTATACAAGATTTCAGAATGAAACCTCTAGACTTTTCACTGGAATCCTGCAGAGGCAAAAAAATAAAAGCAGTACAGAAAACTGCAGTAGCAGGAAAACAAATTTTTTTAAGTCTCTTCAGGAGAACACAGTGATGAACAAAGGGTTTTGTAAAAGAAGGAAGGACCTTGGTTGAATACCTGTCAAAACAAAATCCCAGTTGCTGATTTCTGTGGAGAATTATTTGTGTATATTTATCAAAGTCTTAATTTGCAGTTTTTAATTCTTTTGTTGTAGCAAAAGAGAAGAAAGAATTAAAAGAGGAAGAACCGCAAACAACTTTTTTTCTTTTAAATTATTTAAAATTTTAAAATAAATGGGATAATTTCCTTTCTTTGTCGAAACAAGTTCAGGGATGTTGATGAAACGTTCTATATTTGGCTAACTGCTTGGTGGTTTGTAAGTGGTGTTCAATGTACATAACAGCGAGCAATCTGAAGAAGAGGTCTTTTTTGTGATGAGGATATCTAAAATATTTTCCTGTCACTTTCCTATATCCCTGTTCATTTGGATAAGAACTGGATTGTGTCCAAAAAAAAGGATTTCAGAATCAAGGATGATAATTTTTGAGTGTATGTAAAGAGATATTTGTTTTTTAAAAAGTGTTTGCTTTATAATTTAGCTACAAATATAAAATTAATAGCAACGATAGAGAGCAAGGATCTAAGGTAATGTGTATTACAGTAACTAATATTGGTGAAATCAGAAAAATAGTTTGATAATCAATGCTTCTGTTGACTGAAGTGGTTCTCTTTGAGGGTCTTTTGTTTGTTTTGGCTGGAGCTTATCATGATGGGACATTCAGATCTGTGGCAAAATTAATGTACTTTGATTCCTCTTACTCTTGTTTAGCACTGCTTGAGGGATAAGCAAAAACATATGTATACATTACTAATTATGATAAATGTAGTCTTGATAATCATGACAGTATTAGAAAGTAATCCCCTTATTTAAATGCAGATGTTTCATATCAGCTAATAAGCTGAGTTGAATTGAATGATTAAGGCCTGGATAATCAAATACATTATTTAGAACATGTGTTTTTATTTTATTAATAATTTGTTAAACTTACCTCTGTCAAATTTGATAATTTAAGTTAAAGAGGTATGTAGGATTTCCATAAAGTGTCTCCAGTGAATTTTTCTGACTGAACGACGTATGTGAATGCATAGTGAAACTCACAGTGCCCTAAAAGATCTAACACCATAACATGGTCAGTACCTTTTTCAAGTACCTCTATTCTATTGCGCTTGTCTTTTAGAATGTTCCTGTCAAGTCCTGCCTGGCTTTTCAAAGTCAGTGATTAAAATGAATAACAAGAAATTCTAGTGGCAGAAATCCTGCTGGGCAAAACAAAGAGCTGCAATAAGGAAAACAAGTGAAATAAACTTCAGCATGACTCAAAAATGATATAATTAGTTCAGTGTTGCTGTTGTACATGTCGTACTTTAGATTTCTATATTTCTGTATTATAAATTAGATAGCTAATGGTATCTGTTTGATATTATTTTTATTGTTACTTGGCAATTATGGAAGAACAATGAAATGGTATGTTAATACAGTCATATGTCTTTATCTTAAGACTTAGAAATCAAATTCCATTTTTGGTGTTCATGACATAAATCTTGAATAAATATCGTTGCTAAATGTTCTTTATATTTGAATTGTTTCTTTATTCTCTATAGGTAAGGCTAGAGCCTAATAAGTAAACATTTTTTCAAATAATTATAAAAATCAGTTACCATTACCTTTTGTCAAACTGTCTTTTGAAAGTAATATTACTTAAACTTCCTGGGCATCAAGCTTTTGTCAAATTATATGACAATTTCTTTTAGGAATGTTTTGTAACCTTAGAAGCCAGAAAACAAATAAACGAACAAATACGCTTTGGATCCAATTGTGCAATTCTCAATATTCAATTTTGTATTATAAGTACAATTACTGTAAACATAGAGATTAGTTAAGTATTCAGTATTGTACAGCTTGATTAATGACATTCTTTCCTCTTTTTCTTATAATTAATGAATTTCCCTTAAAGTTTTGCTTTTTTCTTATTTTTTATTTGCATTTCTATGTGTGAGTATACTTTTCATTATTCTTTACTTAAGTTGGATTTTGCATTGTAGTTCATTTTATTTTTAAACTGTGTTTTTTCTTTGAGGGCAAAAAAGCTATGCTAGATAAACCTAGCTAATAAGAATCATTATGCATGTTTTCATTTTACAATTTCATGTTTTCTTGCTTTCTACAGTCAATCTTAGCTAAGAGCTCAGTGAACTGTTTCTCTGAGAGAAGGATAGTGGTGAGTAAAGAGGATTTAATAATTTTAGGATATTGTTTATAAATAAATGCCTGTAAGCTGAAAATATAAGTTGAAGTGGTTAGTTCTAAGTCACACATGGAATAAAAATAAAATATTGGTATCTATCCAGGAAATACAAGCTGTGGCTTGTTCGAATCACTGTCTTTTCAGGTGCTCCGTACTGTTAGGTTGGAAAAGCAGAACAGAATGTGCTGTTTGGAACTGAGTGTCTTTTACAGTGAGGTCAACAAAAGACATGAGGGAGGTTTCTTTGTATGTTTGGCTTACAGAATTTTTTTGGCTTATTTTTTGTATATGAATTTGTATGTATTTTGAATGTTAAAATATATTTCATTTCATGTGACATCAAAATTAACACTGCTAGTAACAGTGTCTCGTGAATAAATATGTGTTTGTGAAAGCTAATGTATTGGGAAAGGTCACACAGGAAGGCAAACAAAATTATAATTAATATGTTAAATAATGTTGTCAAGTGTGATACTAAATTTCAAGCATGTTTGTTAAAATAATATTTTTGGAGTGAGAGGTTTTTTTGTCGTTGCTTTCAACATAATTATTTCTTGTGTATTTCTTGTAGAATTGCTGCTGCTGAATTTGCTCTTTGCATCTAAATTTCTTCAATAAAAAAAGAAATAACATGGTAAACATAATGAAATATTAGTTGCCTTGTTACAGTTACAGTACTTCAAATACATGGTTACAAAGCTAAGTAGTAGATTTCTAAAGAGGTACTTAAAATTCAGATGGTGGGACAGGGTAAAGGATATCTTTAGTACATAAGGCAATATTTTATAATGAGACAGCTTTCTGTAAATGGGTTTCTAAATTTATGAGTTTGTGAATGTTCCTTTCTCTCTTTCATTCTTTCAAATTAAAGTATATGCCAGTCTTGAAATTTTTTTTATGGCAGCATTTTTTCCTTCCTTTGGAGTTTATAATATAGTCCTTGTTTTGCTGCTTTATTATGTCATCACGGGTGACAGTGATATCTGCTTACTTGTATTTTGCAATTACAATTTTTTTTCAGTACTTTCTTGGCACTCACTTTTAGTTATTAAGCTCTGCAGTTCAGTATCCACAGTTTGGCTGGTTTTCTTTTCCTGTTCTTGTTGGAAGCCTGGCTTGCATGCGGTTTAATATTTAACAGTTTACCTGAGATAGTGGGATGTGACAAGTCTGCTAAGCATCACACAGTGCTGACATATACCCACTTGGCTGTAGGGATAGCCTACAGGTGCTGAGACCAGCTTTCAGGGACTGCCTGATACCTTTTTTGCCAAGAGCCACTTTGCTTTCATGTTTGTTAATCTCTAGCTTTCTCTCAGGGTGCTTTAGCCTGCTTCATGGCAGTGAAAATTGACACTTAAAAATATATTTGGAGGAACATTCTTTTCGTCAGTTTGATGTAATTGGAAATAACTTGAATTGAGAAATTCAGAATCTGTTTCTTTTACCAGCTACATGAGAACAGGTTAATCTCTAGACTCTGCAGAAAATAACCCCGCTTATTGAAGAGAGGAATGCTTGAAGAATCTTAAAATAAGATCTTGAGTTATTTGGGAGTTTTGGTGAAGGGGATATATTTGTTGCTCTTGTTTCAGGGAACTCAGGGGAGCAGTTGTACATGCATTTAGTCTGGTGTAATTGGGGTGGCAATTCTATCCTAAGAATAGGATTCTAGAATTATGGGAGAAACATTACTTTCATAAGTCATGTTACTCATGTGGAATTGTCTCCTAGAGCTAAGGGAACATTCAGTTTGCACTGCTTATTTGAATGGCAGGTTTACAAGTGAATTATCTTCTGTAATAAAGAATGAAGGGATCTTAGGCTTGTGCTTTAGCTAATTATGGTGAGATTCTGGTCAAATTTCTTTTATTAACTATCAATGAAGACAGCCAGAGTGTCTCACCAGACTGAAAGCATCAAAGCCCTATTCTGCTTAAAAAAACCCACTCATGTCTACGAATTTCATTTGCTTCAGTAACATTAAAGTAAATATACTTACCAAAGAACATTTAAGGAAAAAATGGTGGGTGGACATAGCTTTGGATCAGTTCTCTTTGTCAAAGTCCTTCTTGTCTCTAATAAATTCTTGGGCAACACAGAACTACTTAACAATCTCTAACAAAATGTTGACTGCAGAACTTAATTGAGATAATTAGTACCTACCTTTTAATTCTAAACCTGTAAGTAGTTTTACAGCATGACATCCTTCTATTACACCTCTAGCTATATCCACTTGGTGTTGTGCAAGCAGCCTATCATCTTTGAGGTCATGACGGCTAGGATAACATATTACAGTGATCTTTTTTTTTTATAAAATCATAAAAAGTAAACTAGCAATGATGGTTATATACAGCAATTCTTTAGATTTATGGATTTGGCTGTGAAAGTTGGTGGAATGTGTTTCATTCTGGCATTTGTTTGTGGACTCTACTGGATTGGTGGCTGTCAACTATTCTAGGCTAAATCCCTCAAGTACAGGGGGTAAGGCAATTTATTGTTTTTTGAGTATTACTCTGACACAGGTGAAAACTTCAGTTTTGCCTTTGAAAAAGATTTTGCAAACAAAAATTCTGGAAAAGCAACAAAGTTGTAGTGGGAAGAGTTTGAATTCATGAATGCATTCTGCTGATATTTGCTGTGTTACCCCCAACTGTCTGAGATTTTTGTCTTCAGAACACACTTATTTTTGTTACTGTTTTCACAGTTCCCCTAAAAAACATCAGCCACTAAGTAGTACAAAGCATTTTGAAAAGGATAAACCCTAGCATTATTTTTATGATGACTGGAATCCATTTTGTGGCACTGTCTGTTACGTGTGTTTTCTAGATAATTAATCTTAATGTTTCCAATAACTTTTGGGACACTGCAATAATTTCTTAAATTTGTACTCTTAAGAAAATAATTTTGGTTTAGTTTTTTTTTTCTGATATGCCTGTCCATTTTATTCAAAAGAGGATTAGAAGATTCAGAAAAACATACTAACAAAATAATTGGCTTGAAAAGGTAAGAAAAGGTTCTACCACTGAAGAAGAGGCATTTGCAACTTATTTTTCACTCCCAACATTCTGGATAGTCTGGCAGCAAACACTCACAATCCATGCTACAGTGTTGTGTGGATCCATTTGAAGTACCAAACTGGATGAAATACTGTTTTCTTAATTCTGGTTCCACAGAACAACTTGTTCTTTGGTGCAGACTGGAACAGCCTCAGATTATTAGAAAGAAAAGGCATAATAATCAGCTCTTTTGCATGTCATTTCTTAGCCATTTATCAGCAGATTTACAAAAATATTGCTGAAAGAAATTAATCTGCAGAGATTTACATAGATTTCTAATATGTAGAATGTGCAAAGGTGACAAAGACACACAAAACTAGAACTTACTTCAAATCTACTTAGAGGTTTGTTGGGCATCTTTTGATACAGATTATAAATAAGAAATATTCTGCTATTTTAGTGCTAATTAAGTTAATTTTTTTCCTTGAAGCCCCACTTTTATGATCTAGAGTTTGAAAATTGTATGAAAATGTATTGTTCTGTCAAAAGTTAATTGTAAAATATCTTTGGAGAACATGTTTAGCAACTCCATTATCCTAGCTGGTTAGTATATGAACGTTAACCTTTGAAGGGGTTTGGAGTTCACGGATTTTAACTTTGCTAATTTAAATGATGGATTAGAGGAAATACTGCTGTCTGCTTTGTTGTAGCATGTGGTGTAGGCCAGATATATTGCTTCAGTGTAAATTTTTGAGGGGTTTGTGTTTGTATTCTAATCTGTCATTGTTACTTTTTTTAAGGGTGTGCCTGGGGTTGGGGTTGACTAAGGAGAGTGTTAATCTATTTAAATAAACTGGTTAGAGCCATAGGAGAAGGCCTGTGGTGTTTTCAAGGCTTCTCAGCCTGAAAGTGCCGCATAACCCTTTTAGGTTGCATAGCAACAGGCTCCTAGCAACAATAATAGATTGAATTTCCAATAGTGACCAGGCCGGATGTAATAATAAAGCAAGAGTACAAACAGTTGTCATGGTTTTCTTTTCACAGTAAACTAGTGTTGAATTTAGGGAGATTCTGTTTCTCAAAGTGGTGAACCTCTTTGCAAAATGAAAGTAATTTTGAAAATTGAGGCACCAAAACCCTGACAAAGCTGCTTACAATGAATGACTTTGATGTCTAGTAGTTTGGAACACTGGGGAAAACAAAGAAACATTGAATTAGTTGTTAACAAAAAAGAGTGTTTAGGAACCACTTTAAATTGCTTTTTAATCTCCACTTCTTTTATAAATTGACCTGTACTGGATCTTCATAGAAACCCCTAGCTGTACTGATATATATATATATTGTTCAGAAAAGTTTGGAAATATCTTGTCAGTATACTGTTAAAAGGTAATGAATAAAACTGATTAATAGGTTTTTTTTTTATGTCACTAATCTGTCAATATTTCATATTTTCAAGACCTGTTATGTGTGAAAGGTAGAAATATATGGACAATGAAGTGACTTGGAATGAGAGACAGAAATCATCTCACAAAACAGTAATAGTTGTAGTTCTGCATGATTACATTTCAGTTTAAATGTTTTGACCTGGCTAACAGTTGAAAATTGTGACATTGGTTGGTAAATAAAGATGTAGATTGATATTAGATTGACACCTCTTTTCAGTTCCTGTATCTGTTTTTGGGGTGATGTTGAAATGTCACTATAGTAAAGGCCAGTTACCTTAACAAAAAGCCTAAATTAGTTATTTGTAATCTGCTATATTCCATTAAGATGGCACCCTTTGTTTTCAGAATAGATGAAAACTGTTCTAAGAGTATCAAACGTTCATCTTTAGTTACTGGTAATAGGGGCAATTCTAGGGGCTGTACAGTATTGAAGAAAAAAAAGCAAAATTAAATATTGGGAAGTTACAGACTTGACTTGAGGTGTTTCCCTGGATTTTGATGTTTCAGTATGTTCAGTTGTTTATCCAGTAGTGTCTTACTTCAGGAATTTTTAAAACTTAATTCTGAAAAAAGCTTTTCTTTTCAGTGGGCCTCTTAGGTCTGACTGCAGACAGTATTCTCCATTTTAACTGGTAATCTCAGCGTTTTGATAGAAACATAGAATGCTACGGGATTTGAAGGGACCTTAAAGACTGTCTAGTTTCAACTCCCCTGATATTGGCAGGGACACCTCCCACTAGACTAGTTTGCTTAAGGCCTTATTCAGCCTGGCTTTGAACATTGCCAGGGCTAGGGCATCCACAACTTCTCTGGGCAACCTGTTAGTGTCTCATCCACCTCACAGTAAAGAATTTCTTACTAAGTTTTTCTTTATTTGACACTAGAATTCTCATGGTGAAGGGGAGTAGCATGGTGACAGAGATATATTTTGGATTTATTCAATGAAACAAGATGCTTTTATGTGATTGTATTCAAAAATTGAGATCTGTTATTTGAGTTGTGATTTAAGTGGTAATTCAAACAACATTCTGAATTTGTATTATGTTCCTAATTTAGACTATAAACTCATTTAAACTCTTGAATTTTAAAGCTTAAAAATTATTTAGGAGTGTGGTCTAGTCTGAGTCTGACATCTAAGCAAAAGTGTTTGACTAGCATTTGTGGATTGCTAGCTAATTTTGTGCACTACAGAGGTATTTATGAGGTAAAGTAACTACAGCAGCTGGAGAGCTAGGAGAGTTTAAAGGATTTAGCAGAATTAGAAGTTTGTAACTTAGAACAAGGTTAAAATCTGATAATAAAATTATAGCTAGGATATAGAAAGAAGAAATTTTAAAATACAGGAACATAACTTTACAGCATTCATAGATTATGGTTATTAAATGTATTTTTATTGAGAATTGTTTTGTATAGTACAGTTTTGATATTTTCAGAGAAGTCTCAAGCATTTTAACCTTACATTGTAACAAACAGTATTTAGTATTTATTATGGCAAATACATATTCTTAAATAATGTAGATTACAATCAGAATTTCTATAAGAATGTACTTTACTTTCCACAAGTGCAGTCATTAACTTGTTCAGCTCCCTGTGCCCCTTCTCCTACATAGCTGGATTTTTGTATGTTGTATTAGTGCTTGTTTTTACTTTTAGACCAGAGATGTTTCTTCCAGTAGTTACTTACTAATGTTGTTCTTGTTGAGCAAACATAAGTAACTGGATTTGCAGGTTAAGGCTTCTACTTTATCCAGACCTAACCTATCGGGCTGCTTTCCTCATAATTTAAAAAAAACCAATTAAAACCCTTTTCCATTCAAATCAAAAGAGCAGAGATTAGATATTTGACCTGTACCAGATATGATGGTAATGACTGTTTCTTTGTTTCCTGTGGTTTTAGGGAGTTCAAGTGAAACTTACGCCTGGAAAGATACTTTGCATTTCTTAGAGCTTACAATTTTTATGAAAGGAAAAAAATTATTTAATATAATAACTAAAAACTGAGAGGACAGAAAACCGATTGTAGAGTCTTGTAGCATGTAACAATGGAAAATCTTGAGGAACAAAAATGGAAGGTGAGCAAAAGAGAAAATAAAATACTTACTCCCGATTTTATTTATTTATTTTTTTAACTGTAAGAATTTTAGGAAATGTAATTTTAGGAGATTCATTCAAGTATTTGGAAATGCAAAAAGGAAGACTGGGAGGAAGTAGGTCTCTGAAGTTTGAGAATAAGAAGTAAGGCAAAAAGTCTGTGTAGTGTGTTAGGCTGTACATTTATCCTCGTACTGAATTGCCATGAAACGTAATGTGCTGTGGCATGGCATTGTGTGTTTACTCCTATTTTTTTAATTAGTGCTGTTGATATGCAAATTTATTTTCAGAATTTTTCATTTCATGTAAACATATTCTATTATCATATTGATTTATTGTAAGCACAGTTACACTACAATTTAGTGTAGGAAGTCAAAATTATTATTTTTTTGTTTAATGTCTGTAAGTTGAAAAGCATAGTTTGGAATAATTGACCAGACACCAATTCTGAAACAAATGTCTCTTATGCTTTCTGTTTATTTTTTGTAGTTATGTCTTCATTTTCTCAATACAGTAACTATGACTAAAATAACAAATACAGGCAATAATGTTTGTTTATGTAGTGTTAATGAAATGCTGTGTAAAATTACAAGATGTTTAAAAATGCAGAGTTTTTTTAATGGGTAAAGAAAGAGGCTTAAGTAGTGAATGCTTCCAAGCAAAAATATATTAGCATTAAATTGTTGTGTGGAGGACTGCAAGATCTAATTAATTTTTTGGACTTATATGCTACTGGAGCAAGGATGATATTCTTCTTTCATGAATTTACCTATGTACAATATTCACTCTTTGATCGTATACTGCTATTTATGCCACATTTATGTGCCAAGAAGAGTGAAGAATGTCAATGAGATGTTTTTCTGCTTAATTAAATACTTAACACACAGCTTAACAGGTCTACATCACATAAACATATCCGTTAATCAGATATAAGTACAGAATGCTGTTCGTGCATTGGACGTGAATTTGTATGTTCAGTATCTCCCTTTTTGATACAGCTTTGAAGATTTTAGAGATACATATATTGGAAAGGTAGGTGTAGGAAGCTACTGTGCAGTATTCCTGTGAATCGACCTGCTTTTATCTAAAGGGGAAAAATATGTACAAAAATGATCTTTGATGGTGATCTTTTGAAGAGAGAGATGGAATTTTTAGGTTATGAGATTTATGCCTGTTTATATGAGATTTATGTATTTTTATATTTCTGGAAAGTAATTCTTCAGAATGCTCATGTTTTACTTTTTCTTTGCAAGGGTTTCACTACTGGAAAATTCTGAGTTGCTTAAGATTTAGAGGTATTCTTAGGTATTTCCCTATGTTTCTGACAATTGGGAATCTAAGATTTCTGTGGCATTCTGAGAAAAAAGCCATTTTTCTTCCAAATGCATTTTATGTTGTAATAAATAGGAGAGTATCTAAATAGTATTGCTCAGTATTACTTTTGGCTTTACATTTATACTTGCATGTACTTTGTCTTTCATTTGTCTCATGTTTTTAATAGAATTTCTGACTATTCTGAAAATACTGACTATGATCATGCAATCCTAAATGTAGTCCTTGGGGCTACCTATTTCATATTAGTTATTGATGAGAAAGCTGTCATTAAGGACTTCTCTTTTAAGAATTTTATAGATACAGTGTGTAAATTGCTGTCCCTCATTATTTAATTTTTGAAGCATACTAGAACAAAAAGCCCTGCAGTTGGAACTTGGGTGATTTCTAGGTCTTTCTAGAAGCATAGAAATTTTCTATTACAGTTACTGAAGGTGCTGACCTTTAAAGCAAACCTTATTTTAATTTTCTGTAACTTCATCATAGAATATAACTACCAAGCCAAAATCAGTCAGTAACATGAAGTTATTCATGCCTTAAGATAATATGCCATTCAGTTTTTACCTGAATATGAGAATAGTGGTGATACCACCTTACAGTCATTTACCTCACTGAAATAAAATACATTAAGCCTCTAATCATTAGATAAATAATACTATAATTACTTGAAGTCTCTGTAGATAGGCCTGTTTTTTCCTTTTCTGTAGAAGACAGTCTCTTTTGAACTTGAAGGTTGCTTTGACATGACAAATGTGACATTAAAATCAGTGTAGTTCCTTTGAATAATTAATTGGCATGCTAGTGCTCTTATAAAAGTGGCAAATGTAGGATGTATCTGGTGTTGTTATTTCAAAATATTAATTTATTACTGCAGTAATACTCAGTGCAAAAACATAATGTTATAGGTTCGACATACGTCAGTTCTTTTAAAAGTTTCAATTCCTTAATGTGTTTGACTAGATAATTCTATCAAGATTTATTAACATGTCAGTTGTGCCATGTATTTCAGTTTGGGGGAAGGGGGCCAGGGGGTGTTCCCAAATAAAGTCTAGTGCTATTTCAGCTTTCTTCAATATTGTTGGTTTTAGTATCTGAAACAAAACCATTGTAGTGTTGAAAAAATATCTTTTACCAGGTAATGATGCCTTAAATGTGGAGAATTCCACTCCCAACTTGTACTGTTAGTCGCTTCTGGCTGTACACTACAGTTCTTTCCTGCACTTTTCACTTCCATTCTGTATCTCTTCTTCAGTATGTGAGACAAATGCATAATGAAAAAAGCAAGTAGTTTAATTTTGAGTTGAATCAACACAATACCAAACTAGGTGTATGACTAAAACAATTGTGATGTCACAGTCTTGCATGCCCAGCAGTGAGTTTGATCACAAGGGAACAGATGATTACTGTGAAAAATAAGTTGCTTTCAACACTCTTCAGGGGTTATTTAAATATAGACGTGTGGCAGGGAGGATAGAGAATGAAATGTCCAGATAGTAATTGAAGATGAGTTCTCTAGTTGCAATTTTCTGGTAGAAAAGGACAGTGTCAAGGTACATTCTTCACCTTGGTCTTTATTGGTAATATCTTGGAAGGTTTGCCCTCTGTGGAAGAGCATCAGATAATGACTGTTTAAACAAACAGGACATACAAAAGACAGTTGATTCAGGGAAAATGCACGCAGGAATCCTGAGGGAGCTGACCGAAGTCACTAGGAGATCACTCTTGATATTTTGAAAGAGCGTTGTGGTCAGGGCAGATTCCAGGTGAGGGGCTGGGGATACATGTTTTCGCTACATTTTTGATCCATGCTTCTGTTTGTGGACAATTACCACAGAAATGCAGTTATTTTATGTATATTCCTACTAAAAATAACTACATATTCTTCCACATGTCTTACTCCATTTTATTAAACCTTGTTTTTGTTTCAAATTAATAGATATCTATCTAGTGTTCACTTCTGCTTAGGATTATATTCTCCTTTTTGGTACAATGTTGATTAAAACAGATATTATCACTGGATAAATGAGCTATTCAGCTACTAGTTTCAGAAAATTTATTCTGAATGCAACATAGTGTGATTTAGTTTAAATACTTTCAATGCTGTTTTGCTATCTGGTTTATTAAAGATGCTTTAGGATAGTTTAGACACTGCTAGTAAAAACTTATGTAATGAAGTAATTAAAGAATAGAATTGTTCATGGTGAGTTGGATTTCATTAATTTATTCAGTCAAATACCTTAGTCAATTAAAAAACCTATTGAGCTAAATCTGAACTAAATGCCAGAGCATAGTCTAGATGCTGAAGTAAGTTCCACAGAACTATTCCTTGCTTTTCGTTTATATTGTTGTGATTAAAAAGATCCCATGCCAACATTCCCATGGCTTTGTCACTACATAACTTGCTATGTGACCTGCTGTTCAGCAATGAGCTTATTCCGAATTATTTGCTTTTAAATGGGAAATCTAAATTTTGCAGATTATACAATTGCTGTCAGTGTCTATTGTTCATCTGGGAATAGTTGAATTAAAATGATTAGGTATTTGGGAATTGATTTATTGGTCATAAGCATTAACCAAATCTTATTTCCATAGGAAATATCTGTCAGGACTCAATTGTTACAGTTTTGGTCCTACAGATCTGAGAATAATTCATTTTGTGCTGTATTCTGCAATTTCTTTACTACTGGATATTAATGGTTCAGAGATGGGAAGGTTAATAAAGAGGATTGAATGTTTGAAAAGGCAAAGAGACATACCAAAGATCATGAAAAGGAGTGTGGAAAAATAGTACTGAATTTAAAGATTCTCAGCTCTTAGACAAGGATCTTCACAGCATGGGCCAGGATGCCTGAGAGTTATTTTGATTTTTCTAGCCTAGAGGTTATATAGAGAATGAAACATCTACTGCATATATTGAGAGGTTTTTTTCTATGCTTAAGTCAATTAAATACTTAAGACATGGAAAATAGTGAATAGATATATGGAGATAGATGTTCATTTTGTGTATATTATTAGCGTCTAGAGCTGAAGAGACTCAGTTGTGCTACTAGCTCTGAATTCAACCCTCTAATAAGATGAACATAATCACTCATGTATCACCTATTAGGGGGTTGAATTCTAAACACTCTAAAAAGGGATGAGAAAAGCAAGAGGATTAGTACATTAGTTGCATTTTGAAGAAATTGGTTAACATCACCTGAGATTTATTTTTATCATGTTGTACAGCACACACCTTCAGTAATGATCTTGCAGTTGTCCAAATCAGCAGATCTATTCAGGCGGCATAATAAGCCACCACAATTTGTACTAAAATGAAGTTAGTAAGCAGCCAAAGTAGTTTCCATGGACCAGAACTTCTGGGATTAGCTGCAGCTTAGCAACATTCTTAGTGTATTAAGTAAGATCTGTGTAATTCACATGTTCATAATTGTATTTCAGAAGCTAATGTAATTAAGGTAATTTTTGAAGTTATGTTCATTCATGACTGTAACATAATAGAGCTACATTGGTTTATCAGTTTGTCTTCAATGATACTATTGGAGTTGACCTAATAACATCTTCATTAACTGAATTTTAAAAAGTGAGTTTCATAAGTTCAGTCACTGTAGGGGAACTCTTAACATAGTACATTATCTTGATGGTCATATAACTGATTTATCAATATGATCTAGTATGAGAGAGATAACTACTCAAAGCATTTAAAATGGCATGTGGGTAAGAAAGAGCATGCCAGTGATTACATTTTAATCTTTTATTGTATTTCATTAATTTCAGATGTTTCCTGTTGTGCTGGTTTGAAAACAAACCACTGAGAGAGTCTAAGTCAGAAATACAATTTAATANTAAAGAAATTTCTGCATACTACAAAAAAGATCAAAAAGAAGCAAAGTTAAATAAATATTTATCATATGGCTTCAGATTCTCTGTAGGTATCAGTCTCTATCAGTAATCATGAGAAGGTGGGAAAAAAATAGGTGATGGGTATCATACAGGCACACATTTGGAGTTAAAAACTACCAGGTGTGTATAGTATTTCTAGTAAGTACTTGTCATAAAAATAAGGATTGGTATCTCAGCCTGTTTTCAAGTATCTCTATGCTATCTAATTTTATTTTTCTGCATTTGGTCTTTAAGGTTTCAGGGATTTTAAAGACTTCAACTTCCTTGCCATTAACTCTTTAAGGATGGTTGTGTAAATAACATTGCTTTCTTTGTACTGCTTCTGTAGTTATCTAATTTAGATACTATGGCAGTAGTGGTGATGGGCATTTTAGTTAGGAAATGTCAAGTTCTTATGTTTGGGGATTTTTCTTTGACTTTACTTGAAAACATGTAGATCTCAGTCCTGATAATTTTTTTGGGCTGAACTGGAATACCGCTATACCAATGCTAAACTGGAACAAAAACTAGACAGCATTCACTGTAATAACGATTTATCAGAAACCCTGGAATACATGAATGAGTTTCTTTAATTTAAGGGTAGGACAGAACACACTTTGGCAAAGAGCTATGCTTACTAAACTGTATCTCTAGATACTAGTTCTTCCAGAAAAGGTATAGAAAGTATTCTTAAAATTGTGTGGTTACAACATTCTAATATACTGCTTACCTAGTTTTCCACACTATAATGAATGTGTAAGAAAGCCATGTGAATAAAATTGGTACCTCACCTCATTATTACACCTAACTTTTTTGTTTGTGTGTGTGGCTACTAGATGAAATGCTGCTAATACTAGATAGGTGTCTTCAGAGGTTGAGTCAGGAAGTTTTTCTTGGGGATGTGTGTGTGTGTGTGTCTGTCTGTCTGTCTTTTCTGCCACTCTGTGGGCCAATTTAGGTTTTTTCTAGAATGAGTTCTTCCTTTATTTCCTGGAGAGGAACAGTTACATGGATTTTTGTGCAGTTGTTTTATATTAATTTCTATTTTCTGAGCTGAAGTTGAGTAAAACTCCTCCTAGTGTTTTAAATTCAGCATTAACTCTCCTAGGAATCTGATCACTTCGGTTTCTACTATCAATTGCTGGAATTTCTGATTCTAGCAACCTGTTTTTTCTTCAGCTAACTTTGTAGCACATGGTGTCAGTTTAAGAACAAAGATATTAAAAATGGCCAGGAGTTTCAATTTTCAGATTGACAGTGACAACGTGGTCTCTTCATTTTTTGTCCTCTACTTGGACACCTTTCTCTAGGGACAGTTGACAGCAGTTTCTAAAAGGAAGATGTTTTTGGAAAATCAGATTTTGTGCAGGGGAATCAATGAGTTTGATAGCAGACACAAAGGAAGGTGAGGCCAACTGGTGAGACCTTGAATATAGCAGGAGGATTGAGAAAACATGTTGTAATAAGCACATGCTGTAGATGGAGGTGAAAAAGGCTCAAGACATTCAGTACAAGAATAGGGAAGGAGAAGTTTTGAGAACTATTGTAGCACAGATAGATTTCTATAAAACACAGTAATTTTAGTTTTTGAAAAATATGTAGTAAAAGCCAAGTAAGATTTCTTGGAAAGCTCTAGAGGCAGTGACTTCTGTACCTTAAATAGTTAGAAAAGCAAGCACAGAAAGTAAACTTTTCATCCTTTTCATTCTGTCTGTCCACCACCCCTTTGCCCTTGCTTTCTCCTCTTTTCTGTTTTTTCCCTTCCTTGTACTTTGCCAGACAAGAAACTGTGATAGAAGACAGTGAAAGAAGAGAGTTCTAAAGCTCACACTTTGTGTGTCCTTAAAATACATACTTTAACAAGACTTTAGGTTTCTCTTTGAAGTCTGAAATGAAATAAAAATTGCAATATTTTCCATTTTTTGGTAGGATATCCAGCCTTTCTAGTCTAAAGGCTGAGCAATGCCACATAAAGTTTAAATTTGCAACCACTGTTCTTGCTGTGATTTTTAAAGTTTTTATAGAATGATTATTTACAACAAAATTCTAGATATGATAATCAAAAAGGAAGACATTAATTTCATATAGCATATGCATATTTAAAATAATACAGGGAATTGTTTATTAAAAAATAAATTATTCTAGTTTTTATGCCTGATATGTTCACTCTTTTATAGATACTTATTGTTTTGTAAAAACATCCTGCTTTCCAGAAAGGAGACAGGGCAGGGAGGAATGAAGTTTAAATGTGAAGTATATTCCAGCTTCCCTAAAGCTTATTTTGACATAAACCGGTCTAGGCCTTTATGGTTGGCATTTGCACTTAATTAGCTTTCTCTTCCTTAACAAACAAAGCAAATGGAGTCACAAGACTCTTGTTACCTGTTCTGTCACTCTAATAATAATTTATGTATTTAACTTATGCAGGTTCTTCAGCTGTTTTTAGTGCTAAGCTTCCTATATTACATGTAATGGAAGTGATAAGTAAAAGCTGCAAAACATTTGTGTTGCAAGAGGAAGCATGATTGACAGCTACATTCCTCTCTACAGAAAAAAAAAGTGTGGTAGGACCTATAGAATATCCTAAATGTATAAACCTTAATATTTCAGAAGTTAGCTTTGAGAAATGATTGCTATTTTGGGTTGCTTTTACTATGGCAACAATTTAAAAAATATTAATTTGAAAATAAGTTTTTGTTTTATTGGTTTTGGTTTTGACTTTTTAAAATTTTTGTCAGCCATAGCAGTAATGGAAATTACAGAGAAAAGAAAATTTATTTTATACTCTGAAATAATATTTTACCCTATTTGAAATATACCAATGTCAAAACTGTCAAGTCCAAGTAAGTGAAGTAGAAAACACAGGAAAAGAAATTAATATGCTAAAACCATACTGTTTTAATGTGAAATAATTTAGGAATTCTCACTTTATTTTGTGAGAGATGGTAATAAGCTACAATAATATGTTTTTCTAAATTGAAAGCTTACCTCTAGTATCTGTCATGTCTATTGAAGATCAAAGAAGATCCAGAAATATGTGTGTTAATCTGGAAACTTGCAGTCTGTTTCCTGTATTGCTAATTTTGTATGTGTTGTCCAGAACTAATTGTTTAGGCTATGTACCTGAAGGTGTTCAGGAATCTAATTCCTCTTAGCTGATCCTTAGTCAGAGTTTCTAAGTATTAGGTATTTTTTTGGTTGGGATATTTTTTCTTCTTTCTTTCTTGAAAGTGTGAGGGTTTTTTAACATAGTGAGGTTTAGCACCTTGAATTTGTTGTGGAATTTATAAGGAAATTGCTAGGATTTAAGTGATGCCAGTCTTGACTTATCTTTTCTTTTTTTTTTTTAGTACTTATTATCTGGAGTATTTTTCAATAAGATTGAAGAGCTTTTATCTGAGGAAAATAATATATTGGTATAAAATGGACAATATCCTAAGCAGCAGAGAAGAAATGAGGCTAAATTGAGGGCTAAAATTGTTTAGCATCTATCAGTCTCCAGAAAAATGTTTTGGGACTCAAGTATAACTGTTTTTTTCTTAATCTTCCCCATTTATTTCCCAAAGGTTGATCCTTATCATTCTTTGTCAATGCAAGAATGTAAATTGCTAAAGTAATTTAAAAGGAGATTGATTTCGTGATGGCTTTGAGTCACTATCAACCTCTGTCTACAAAGTAGTCCTCGCAGTTTTGTATCACCCACAAGTGCTGAGGTGCACTGTGTTCCATCCTCTAGGTCCTTAATGAAGACATTAAACAGTACTGTACCCACTATCGATCCTTGCAACTCATGACTGGCCGCCTGCTGAACTTTGTGCCACTGCTGGCAACGCTCTGTTGTTAAATTCTGTTCAGAGCTCTTTTTAAATGTGGGTATCAGCAAATACGTATTTCAGAACTTCAGAGACTTCAATATGCATGCTTTCTAGTCCTAAGAAGTCTCTAGTGGGGCAGACTCTCTCAGGCCTTAATGTTGCACTTCTGTGCGTATATAAAAAGACTCACTCACAGGACATTCAAAGCTCTGTGTGCCCTGATTCGCTGACTGGTTCATAGGGGTTGCATGGCAGGCATTGCTATCAAACTCTTACTACATGTGTTAGGCTGATTATAATCTTTATTCCTGTTCTTGCAAATCTCATATTTTAGCACTATTTTTTTCTTTTCCTCTAATGATGGCTATGTTCCTGATGACACAATAGTACCAGGTTTCAGGTGTATCCCAAAGTAACTGTATTGTGGTTTTAAGCAGGAAAGGGCGGGAGGGTACTAAATCTTCAGGGTTTTTTTACACACAAGATTGTAGTTATCCAAATCCATTCTTTAATCAAATTAGACACGATCCTTTCATTTTTTAATCAAATTAGACACAATCCTTTCATTAACTTTCATTTTTCTTGCCTTGTGCTTTCATCAGTAGTAGTATTCTCCCCTTTGCTTTTTTATTGTGTTGTTAATTTCTTAGCTAATTTTCTGATTTACTTAAAATAATGAGTGAAATTACATAAATCCTGCTCAACTTTCCTGATTCCTTGTTTTAAAGCTCTCTCTACAGCATGTGGCAATAAATTGCAAATCCACATGGGATCTAACTTTGAAAACAATCAGTCTCAATGAATTGCTGGTAGCAACCAAATAGCTTATGAACTTGATGATATAATCAGCTCTTAAACTATGATATTTTATCGAGGTTTTTATTGTGCTTTTGTTCTCCCTGTACAATCTGGAAGAGTCTGAGTAAAGACTACTTCATGTTCTCTAGTCCATGAGACATGTTGCAGAGGATACAGTGGCTGCTTGTTTCAGAGTCTGTAGTTAGTTATTACCTTCACCTTCCACTTCCTCGGTCTGGTTTCTGGCTCTAAAAAAACAGTGCTTCAAATAATGTGCAGCTTATCCTAAACTAAGACACAGCAGAAGTTTTTAGTAATTTGATTATCATGAAGATACATCAATCTTCATGCAAAAGTTAGATAATAGCTTTTAAGACTGAAATGATAAAGTGCTAATGTATTGTGACTTTGATGTAATATATTAACTCCTGAATGTATTCTTATCTGACATTTATTGCAGAGTATGATAACAGTAACAGTTTAATTTATGACAGCTTGCTAAAGGAAGTATACCCTTACTTGCTTGAGGTGGCATTCTACTTTTGCACTTTGTTTACTGCTTGTGTACATACTTTCTTTAAAATCATCCTTTCCTTCAGTGATATCTCTTGGTTTTTTTCTTCCTGTTTGTTTATTTGCTGGTTTTTTCCCCCTTTTTCTGGCTTAGATATATCTAGAAACTTGTTAGCATTTGTTGGAAATTTCATAAAAACAGAAAACAACAAAATCTATCTTGTTGACCTATGCAGCTGATCTGTATAAGACAATCTAGTACAAGGCAAGGAACATTTATG
>VZRX01010006.1:33370-68082 GCA_013398075.1 Notiomystis cincta
AACTGTACTTTTGGAGTGCAATTTGTTTCAGTATCTGAAGCGCATAAAGAAGTCTTTTAAGAGGACAGACTGAAATTCTTGCAAATATAATTATGCCCCCTAAAAACTATCACAGTTTTAGCCCACTCCTCCTTTTTGCCTCTGGGAGCCACCATGACTTATTTTAAAAGGTGCAGAGTGTCATGGTTTGACCTCAGCTGGGAACTAAGCGATATGAAGCCTTTCGCTCACTTCCTCCACCCACCCGCTGCGGGGGAGAAAGGGTAAACTTCATGGGTTAGGGTAAAAACACTTCAATAATTTAAACGAAATATAATTTACTACCAGCAGTAACGAAAAAGAGCGTATAATATACCGAGTGGTTTTGAGAGAACGCGCTTCGGGACGTTCTTTGCCAGCGCTCGAGGGCCACGAGCCGCGCCCCAGCACGTGCGCGGGGCGGGCAGGGCCCGCGGCGGGGCCGCTCCAGCGCTCCCCCGCAGCCTATCGGGCAGAGGTGTCCGCGGTCCGCACAGCTCTGTCCCGGTTCCCCGCCGGCCGCCCTCTTCTGACAGCGGGTTCGCTGTAGGGCCGTGGGCGCAGGTGGTATCGCTGCTGCGAGGATGTGCCGCGCACCCTCTGCCCGGCCGCGGCGCTCTGCCAGCAGCCGGACGGGCCGAGCACGTACTCCTGGTAGTCGTCGTCCGCCCTGACCGTGTGCAGGATGCGGCCGAAGCGCTGCTTGCAGAGCGGGCAGGCGGCGCGCACGGCCGCCCACTGCCGGATGCAGCCGAAGCAGAAGGTGTGCAGGCAGGTGTCCACGTGGGCCGCGTTGTCCACGTCGCCCAGGCAGATGGGGCACAGCTCGGCCGCCGCCGCCGCCTCCCACTGCCCCCGGCTCGTGCCGGCCGTCGTGGCGGCGCCGCTCTCCTGCTGAGCCTCCTCGGCGCCGGGCGCCATGTGCTGCCGAGAGACGGAACCAGTGCCGGAGCCGCTCTGGCGCCAGGAACCGGGCAGCAGAGAACGCCCCGGAGCGTGGGCAGAGAGAGGAGACAGAGGCCTTCCAAAGAGTTTCCGTGTGGGGCAGAGAGAGGAGACAGAGGCCTTCCAAAGGGTTTCCGTGTGGGGCAGAGAGAGGAGACAGAGGCCTTCCAAAGGGTTTCCGTGTGGGGCAGAGAGNCAGCTGCCTTCGACAGGTGCCTCCCCCTCTGCTCCCCCAGGCACGCTGCCCCCCATTCCAGGAGAAACCCCCTTCCACACTGCTCCTGCCCAGCCAGTGGGACTCAGCCGGCACAGGGTACCTGCAGGAGGCCGTGGGGGAAGGACGAAGTGGCCGGGAGCCCTCAGAGGTGCCGGGAGGCGCTGCCAGTGCAGGGCCAGGGTCCTGCTGAAGGCCGCACGCTGGGCCATGTGAGTACAGGAGCCTGTGGCACTCGGCTCAGCAAACACCCCAGAGGGGAAAGTCTCTGCTCCACGGCGTGTCAGACGTCTTTTGGTGGCCTCAACCCCCCCAGTTTGTCGGGTCTTGTGGTGAGTCTGGTGCCGCTGCGTCTTCTGCAGGGTGAACGGTCCCAGCTCTCTCAGCTTTCCCTCGTAGTAGAGACGCTCCAGTTCCTTCACCGTGTTTGTGGCCCTTCCCTGGGCTCTCCCCAGTAGCTCCTCATCTCTCTGGGCTGGAGAGCCCGGAGCTGGGCACAGCACTCCAGGTGTGGCCTCACAGGCCAGGGGAGAGGGCAGGATCCCTCCATGTGCTGCTGGCAGCACTCCCAGTGACCCCAGCAGGCCACTGGCCCACTCACTGCTGGCCCACGTTCCTCCTGGGCCTTTCTGGCTGAGCTGCTCTTGGTTCATGGGGTTATTCCTCCCCAGGAATCTCCTTTTGTTAAACTGCATGAGGTTCCTGTTGGCCCCTTTCTCCAGCCATTTAAATAAAGTGTTAAAAGGAAACAGTTGTTTTGAAAAACACAAGTGATAAGGCAATAGTAAGAATGTCTATGTTAAAAGGTACAATCTTTTGCTTCAAAGGAGACTAGAGGAAAGAGGAAGAAGAATGAAGAATTATATTTTCATGCTTCTTGAAGAAAAAATGGTGAAGTGGTTTGGGATCCAGTTGTCTTCTCTGCAGAGTGAAACAAAGCAATCATATTAGTATGTCATTGCTCTCTTTTATGCTACTCCTGACTCTGAGAGGTTTTTTCCACCTCACCTTCAGCCTTCAGAAGACACAGATAACTCTAAATTTGTTGTCTTGGTTCTGTTTTTTTTTTTTTTTTGTAAATTCTAGGACATCACTTTTTCATCGCTAAAATATTTTTAATGGGAGGTTTAGTCCCACCCATGAGATGTACCTTCAGTCTCCATATCCTCCCATTCTTTTATCCTTTTGCAGGTCCATTTTATACAAATTAATACTGATAAATGCAATGTACACCAGTGATCCTATAGTATCTGAGTCATTCTGCAGTCTATAGCTTGTACTGAAATCTCAAACCAGGCTTACAGTCTCCCGTATATTTGTAGGTTTACACTTCATGAAAAAGAACCTGAATGATAGCAGATGAATCCAAATATTTTTCTAAATCACAGAATCGTAGAACCATAGAGCGTTAAAGGTTGGAAGGTACCTTAAAGGCCATCTAGTCCCAACCTCCCTGCCATGGGCAGCGACACCTTCCACTCAGCCAGGTTGCTCAAGGTCTTATCCAACCTAAAAAATAAACATCTACCTGGAATATTGCTCTGCATCTCTGGAATGTTCTTTCTTCAGAAAAAATATCTAATCAAATTTCAAAGTTGATGTCTGAAAAGTATTTAGATAATGTGTAGAAATCACTGACTTAAAATTTGGCATGCATTACATGAAAAGACATTTGATGATCTCTCACTGGTGGTTATAATAACAATGTTCTATACAGCTGTTTATTATCTCTGTTTCAAGAATGTTGCATGGGAGTATTAAGGTGCCTTCTGTATGAGCAATAACCTCATCATAGGAAACTATCACTTGCAGATTTACTCTATCTGGAAGGACTTGCAGCTGAGTTTTGATTTTGTCCTGGAGCTGCAAGTAGAATGTTGCAGCTGACAAAAAGGAAAAAAATCATCATCATAATATCTCAAAATTCATTTAGTTGAGTTGCTTGTCTGTCTTGTCAGAACCTTGCTGTCATTTAGGTAGTATGTAAAAAAATTCCAGATACTTTAAGGAAGGCATGAGAGGGAGCAAGATTTAAAAAGAAGGGGAAAAAGGGAAAACACATGAAGTAATTTTGGGTCCTAAAAGCAGCTACTGAAGCAAAACTCTAATTATTACATTTTTCAATAACATTTTCTTACCCTTTTTAAGTCCTCTGTGAAAGTTTTATACAATCAACAGGGGAAATGGATACCATTAATGAGGGGGACGAGGGTAATAAGTTAGGATGAAATATATCACAATAGTGAAAAGGAATCTTTCTTTGTTGGCTTAAAGGATAATCAATGACACTTGTAACAAAAATGCATTAACATTTGAGAATTAATTATAAATTGTATTTAATGTTTTAAAATGTTTGTAAATATTTTTTACAGTAGAGCACACTGAAAGTAAGCCTGCTCCTGCAGGAGATTTCAGCTCAATGCCACAATATCATATTACCACAAGACAGCATGAATGCACCCAAAAAATGAGTCTGCATGGTCTGCTTTTATTGTTCTAATTGAATAAAAAAGAAAAAGGGAGACCCATCAAAAATGGTCCACATAAAAGGGATTATTTTTCTTGGAAGTTTTTAAAAAAAGATACTTTAAAATACAGGCTACAGGCCTGACAGTGTCCCTTTCAGTTTGTGAGATCAGGCAAAAACCTTCTTACACCTATATATCCTTCATAAGGATAAGATAATTAGATCTCCATTTGCAAAAATAATGTTTTTGCCACTTTAGATTCTTCAGAAGATTCAGAGAAAGGAATTGTCTTTATGATTGAAATATTACATTCTACTTTTCTTCACCAAGAAGAGCACACTATGAAAGAAATTTGGAGAACACTATTATTCTTTTCACAGTAGGCTACAAAGAAAAAACCTAAAACTGATCTACACAAGCCATATGAAGTAATACAAATAGCTTGTATCTTAGACACATTTAATTCAATAAACCTACTGTCAAGTTACAACACAAAACCTCTTTCCAGCTGTAAAAGGCCTAGCATCTATTCAGGGAAATGGCTGCCTTATCAAGCAATCAGATAATATTAAATCCTCTTGCTAGAAGCATCAAATTGTTTCTCGGAGAAACTCAAAACAGTTTTTGGGTTTTATAACAGTCTATGTAAAAGTCAGATCACAGTCTGTTTGGTGCACAAAGAAAATTTTCATGTGTGGCCATAATACAGATACAAATCTAAACATATGTGTTTATTGTTGAGGATTTCCTGGTCTTTGAAGCCTTATTTCATGGCATTGGGCTGCAATGTGTATCTAATTTAAATGTGGTGAAATATTTTGGTGAGGACAGCAATGAGAACTGATTGGATTCCTCTGGTTTTTCCTATGTATGTATCTGGAAGTATTTTATCTTTTTTTCTATTGATAGAGAAAACCTGCAAAGATCTGTATTTTCATTGATTTTACAGGCATCCTCAGGTGTCCCAATATCTAGCAATGTAAAGTAACGATGCAGATTGCATATTCTCTGTGGTATATCTGTATCCTAAACCACTGATCAGATGATAACACAATTTCGTGTTTTGACTGAAAAGTTACTTTCCTGAGGCCCTTATTTTCCCCTTTCATTATGTTAGTATCACTGCTAGCTATTAGGTCAGTGCTTTGAGTTATATAATGTACTGATTCAGGTTGAAAAAGCAACCATTAAATGTGACAAGAGGTTTCTTCATCACCCATATTATGCTATTGATTTGTTCACCAGAATAGTGGCAGGGCTTTCCTGTAACACCTTCACACACAGCGTTGGATCACATGTAACAATAACCTAAAATGTCAAATGACAGCCCAAGATAGAGATATATATATATGGTATCACAGGCTGTCTTTGAATTGTCCCTCACAGCTGAAGGACACATGACGATTAATGAAAGCTAGCACATTAGCCTGGTGGAGAAAGGTTGCTTTAATATTTGTAGCTGGGATCAGTGTTAATTTTTGATGCCATGGTTTTCTGAATCTGAAACCACTTTTGTCTAGAGACCAAAATGCTGTATTTTAATAAGTTTTGAAGAAATAAAAGGGTCCTCTGTTCTCTAAGGCTGCCTTTCTTTAATTGGTGAACACCTAGAAGAAGGGTGCAAAGCAAGCCTAGCTTCCTTATGAAATGTGGGAAGCTCATTGTCCTGACACTCCTTTCTGTGTTTGAGTAGAGTTAGAAGGGAATATGCTTTTGTCCTGCCATTTCAGGGATGATCTGTTTCCCAGCTCTGCCTGCATTCCTTCTCCTGAAAAGAGCTGCTGGGTAGGAGAAAACAGCATCTTCCAGGCTTTTTGCAGCATCTAGTGGAGCTGCAAGTGACCCTTCAACTTTCCCAGGTCTTGCTTTTCTAAACAAATTGATTAATCCCATGATTTCCCCATAAATACTTTGTTTCTGTAACATTTCTGAAATTCCTGCTGAGAAATAAATTTGCCTGGCTTTGTTAGACTGAAGTCTAAGATGATAGAGAAGAGAGAGATGGGGAATTTAAACCATGTGTGAAACTCAGAATTGCCTGCAAAAATGTTACACCACACTAAGAAATTCTTCCGTCCGTTTAATAGTTTGAATGTTATTGATAAATTTTATAACTGGTTAATATAAGTGTTGTGTCTAAACTGGTGATTTAGTGCTTCCCCTTTCATTGGGTTGTAAAAATGTCCTTCACTTCAGCTCTAAGTTTGCAGTTATCTTGTGTTTCCCACACATGTGCTACATTTCATTGCCAAAAGACCAGGAATGGTGGAGAAATATCTACAGCTGGCCTGTGTTGTACCTATATTGCTTACCTGTAATAAAGTATTTATCTTAGCTATAAAACAGACATAACTTTTATGCGTATGTCTAGGTTAGACACTTTCTACTTTATATGCATTCCCATAATGAAGTAACAGTTGCATGCAATTAATTAAAAAATGTCAGCTTCTTTCTTTAAAACAATATTAAAAAATTAGTTTAACATTTCAGACATAGTGTAAAAATTTCCAAATGTTTTCTACAGCTGTTGTGATGCAACAGCCTGCATCATGCTGTCCTTTTAAAGAGTTTATATTGTGTGTTATTATAGTCATTGTAGGAATTGGTGTATATAAAGAAAAAGAGATAAATAATTCTCTAACTCTACATTTCCCTTAACTATTCTCCAGAGGAATACAGCCACTGAGTTGGTTTGATGAAGGGCTTCCTATCATTAATACATGACTCCAAAAGGAAGAACTTAACACAGGCTTAGGACAGAATGTTTGCAGAAGGAGCTGTTGTGGGAAGGAACAGTAGGAACCTTCTCAGTGGACTAAGCAATGTCAGAGAGTGCAGGAAATGTCCAGATTCTTCTTGTGATTGCTGGACCGTTTAAAGATTCCTTTGCTCTTGGTCATAAATACAGCATTTGTACAGTAAAATAATTTTCATCTGATAGCTTGACTTTTTTTTTTTTTTTAATGGATGCAGAAATGTAGTTCATTAGATTAAATGTGTTTAAGATGTTACAGTCATCTTGTACATCTCTCAGGTCTGGTGCTAGTCTGGCAGCAGAAGAGCTGTTTTTTTGGCACGTCATAGAAGAATATGTCCTTTTCGTCTTGCTTTTCTTTAGGTTTTTTTGATGATAGTGAGGATTGAACTATTCTTCCAAGTACATCTTGACTTATAATTTAAATGCAGTGCTTAGTTTATTCAGCAGGGGTCATCAAAGGTCTGGATTTTCTTTGTCTACTGAGGTGAACTGAGTGATGACATTTCACAGCTTTCTTCAGGATTTGGCATTTGGAAATGTTTGTGTACCCTCTTACAGCTCTATCACTCAGTCTGTTGTAATTATAGAATGCATTCTGAAGACTTATTTCAAATATCTAAGACCACAGTGTTTGCTTTGGCAGTCAACTTAGTTCAAGAGTCTTTTTTATGTGGTATTATTTTTCTGTTAGTGAGTAGTGTAAATGAAACTGTTAGAAAATGCAGGAGCCATAAAAGTTTTTGTCCCTTGCAAGAGATAAAGTGGCAAAACTTGCCTTAGGTACAAATTTGGTCCTGCACTGAATTCTGGGCTGTTTTGACAGCAGACTAATCCCTTTTCAGATCTGACTGCATTATAATGTCTCTCAAAGGCAGCAACAAGGAAGAGAGCAGATACACATATGGCGAATGAAACACTTCTAGTAACAACTTTTCCAGCACTTGGTGAAATGTGTACTGCTGGGGATAAACAATGCAGTTTAACGTCACTATGACTCATGTTATCTGTAGGCTCTTGTCACTAAAACACTACAGAAGAAGTACATATTTTCCTGAACCAAACTTGTTGATGCTGAATTATCAGATCAAGTATGTCCTCCATCAATGGACATACATTGGAAACAGTTTAAGTCACTTTGTCAGGCCCTTTAGGATGTACTTCCTAATCCAAGCCTGACAGCAGTGAGAGCAAAGTTCTGGCTGGCAACAGCAACTTCAGCTGCTCTGACTGAGTCTGAGGTGCTTTTCTTACTATTTCTGCTAGTGAATAATGGCAGTTCCTAACCCAAGATATTGTTGCACAGAAAATTATTTCTAAAAGGCAGGGATAGTCAGTAAGTGTAATTAAAGCATGTGTATTAGAATGTTGGGTAGATAAACGACTCCAACAGACTACAGTTCAGACAGTAATAAATGTCCTGGCATTACTCTGTCATGCTTACAGGTCTGTGGTAACCTGCTGTCTGCTCTAAACTTTGTTATTGCTCCCCATGGCAGGTGTATTTAGTGATCACATCACTTCCATTAGACTAAATACCAGAGCTGTGATACATGGATTTGTCTTTTTTCAGAGGACTTCTGCGTTGTCTGTAAAGTGTACCTTCTCCCAAGACATTAACCACCTTCAGTATTTCTACATTTCTAAAACATCCAGCTCCAAAAGCCGTAAATCACTATTTCCTATGGTTTCTCTTTCATGTTTGCCTATTCTGTATCTTGGATAATATTTAATATTATCATATTAAAATTTGTTCTATAATGAGGAATTTTTTCTGTATGTTTTCAGTTTCCAAAGGCAAACTGCATTCATGCTGCATCCTCTCAGTGAGTCACTAGAGCACTGATTTGTTTTCTCTTTTTTGCTCTATTTTATGTGCATCTGCAAGAGCTGTTATCATTGATACCTGTGTCACATTTGTCTAAAATTGACCAAAGGCATTCAAAAATGCTCAGGGGAGACTTGACTGACACAAACATTTGGAGATAGCTAAGTTATAAAAGTAAACCATACTGTTGCCTTTACTCCCAGAAAAAATTCTTAGGAAAGAGACATCTAATAAGCCACACCATTACCCAAGAGAGAATTTTTGTGCTTATCTTTTTTGCGCTTCTGTGCTGTCATTTGTAACACGTTCATGGCAATTACCATATAAATGCTTGGCAGTTTAGGTTTTTTATGTCCTTATCTGGGCTTTTATACATATTTTTGACTACATATATTGCTAAAATCTCCAAATGCTTTTATAATAAGAAGCTTGATAGGTGAAAAGAAATTATTAAAACGGTAAGATAAGAGAGTCATATGTAAAGGAATACTTAAAATATGGAAAAAACCAACAAAAATATTCCTTCTTAACACAGTTTCCATATATTCTGTATGTTCCATAAGTTGCCTTATGGCCTTTTTTGAAATCTCAAAAAGATTACATGCTCTGACCTGCTCTGTTCTTCCAAGAATACATATGTGATTTACCATCATGATGGTCATGATGGGCTGAAACTAACCAGACAGAAAATGTACATACTTAGGCTGAGATTAATGCAGCAGTATTGATTTAGACCGGCTAATTAGCCATTCCTAACTAATTAAAGGATTTATAGGTCTTTACAATTAATAATATTAGCTACTTTTTTCTGAAAAACATCAGTTTAATAGTCTAGGCCAAGAATAAGGAAGCCAAAGTAGAAAACAGTGAGTGAAATGCCAACACTGATATACTTCTTTTTTGAGACCAATTTCAATAAACTTTTCCAACAGATAATCCCTTTGTTGGAAGGACAATGAAAGATAATTTAAATTTAAAATTACAGATTGCCTAAATAAAATTTCATTTGTTTTAGTATGAAATGTGTGTCTCTGTGGCTGTTGAGCATGTCAAGAAATACATTCAATGTGTACAAGGATGTCCTAAGAATTTCCAGTTTTCCCCATCTGCTCTGTACTTCACCTGCACTGAATTTCCTCATTATGTTTTATATATACATATATATATGCACACTCATAGATATACACATATATGTACATACATATATATTTTTATATGTATATATATACACACAGGTCAACTATATGGTAGTAATACAGTCTCTTACTCCCAAACGGGAAAGCACTAATTAATGTACATTTAATGCCTTTAGTTGTTGGAGTTTTTGGTCACATTCTTTGATACTGTTGATGGACAATTTCACCTTTGTAAGCTTAAGTGTTTTCAACTTAAGTTTAGGTAAGTTTTCAACTTCTCAGTAACACTGAGAGAGAGAAGACTAGTGGACTCTTCCAAAACCACACCCAGGAAAAAATGTTTTGCCAGCAGCCTCTTGTGTGGTTTTATCTCACAGATCTCAGAATTGTTACATGGCAACACTGAGGAAAATGCTTAAGTGGTGTCAATACTCCTTATACACTTGTTAAGCAATTTTGCCTCTTGAGGAAAAATGACAGCAAATAGGTATCTGAAGCCTAAGATAATTAAATTTTTGTAAGCAGGCCTTGCTCAGTTTACCTAGGAAAAGTGATCCATTTTCTTTTTTCAACTTTCCATCGTGGCAGTTGGGATAAGCAAACGGCCATGAGCTGTTGGTGCATCTGCACTCATCTCAGATCTTTGCCTGTTTAATTTTATGTGCTAAGAACTTCTACAGATAAGAAACAGATGTGTATGCATGCATGCCAGGCTGCAGAATTAGGCTCACCAAGTTTACCATAATGTCAGTCTTCAGCAAAACCAAAGCTGTATTTCACCATTTAACAGATATGTCTGTCAGGGTTGGCCTGTGCTGTCTGACTCCTTCTGTTGGACCTAAGAAAGCTTAAACTAACTTCTTTCACATACAGACTGTGGAAAAACATTTCTCAGAATCAGAAATATAATGGATGATACTTTTTCTCTGACCCTAGCCGCACAATATTCTTGACAGTCATTTTCAATAAAATATTCCTTTCTCACCTCTTTTTATATTCAATTTAGTGAAGAATGGCAGCTATTAGAAAGAAATTTCTTTTAGCAAAGACAGCATCATATTACTCTTCGGAACCATCTTTGAGACAAATAACTTGGAAAAACAAATTCAGTTTCTATCTGCCTCTCATAACTGTCTTAAACACTGTTAAGACCACCAAAGGATTTTGCCTACTATGGCAAATGGTATAAAATCTGTGACCACCGAAGCCCAAATATATACCCACAGGGAATATGCTTGGGTGTTCCCACGTACACCTGAACATGTATGAACCCATTGAACTCTATGTTTTTTGGGACACTCCCACTACCAAGTAGATCAGAAGATGAACAGGACACCACTGGATCCACAAGGGTGGTGAGTTTCTTTCTGCTTAATCTGTCTTTCTTTCCTTCCCCTCCCCCCACCCTTCTCTCTTTTCTATTTCTTTATCTCTTCACCTAACATTTACTGTTGAATAAATTCTGTACCACTGACTTTGGCTTGTGGTTTTCTTTGCACCTTAATTTGGGCAGAGGCATCTCTCTAATCATTAGATTATAACACTCTCCAAGGAGGGAGGCAACATAGCAAGTCATTAATACTCATTAACATAAGTACAGACATTGACAAAACATTCCTAATTTATAAACACACAGGTAATCTCGGTTTTGGCTGTGGGAGTAGAAGTATGTGTTTGCGTTTTTGTTGCTGTGAGGCTTTTTGTTTCCTGACAGACAGCAGTTTATCTTTACTTGTCTTTCATTTATGAAACTGTAAGAGTCAAAAGTAGCACACTGTTTGCTATCAGTGTTATCTATGAAATTGTAACAATGGGATATGTTGCAGACTCCATTAAATATGGAGTGTAATAATAGTGAAATTGACAATTTGAAGTATGAGAATGCACTTTACCATCCTTTGCCATCTTTGGAACAGTTCTAATTGATTCAGTATTCACTTCTTTCTTTAATCTACTCAGAAGAATTCTTACAAGTTGAGTAACATTTATAACCTCTTATAAATGTGTGCACTAGTAGGTAATTCTCTGTGCATTCCCCAAAGTAAAAAAAGTTTCTGTGCTGGAGAAGGGAAGAAAAGTGAAAAGAAAATTATGATAGTAACAGTGAATAATACTTGCTATGATTCTATGGCTCCTCCTGATTAAACAACTGTTATACCATACCTTCCCGTGCCTTGCAGAAGAGCAATACAATTGAAACTGCTCTGCAGAAAGAATAATGCTATTGTTTAGATGCTTTTGCTTATTTTTTTCTCTTTCATAAAGATATTACAGCTTTCTTAGTTGAAGCTCCATTTACACAACAAATTTTGTATTGATTTTACGGTTATTGTTGTCCTTGACTGCCATTAAAAACGTGGCTTTAAATTATTCAACTTTTCATAGAAATGGGGTTTTCTGGTTTTTGTTATTGCTGTTGTTTTGGTTTTGGGGGGAGGGGTTGTTGTGGATTTTTTTGTTTTGTTTTTAACCTGGTGGAAACAACGTAAGTGTAAGGAGACATTCTCTAAATTAATTGCTAGAATTCTATGTAAATATGTAGGAAAAAAATGTGAGCGGGTTTCTTTGGACAAGTGTGACATCCAGATTAAGCAAAAAGAGTAAGTTTACTTCTTAAAAGTAATTAATTTTATGGGCTATTATCCCTATAAATGGATGGATTATATGAAGAAAAGTTAAATGTACTAAAGCCAAACCTTTTGAAATTTATAGAAGAACAAACCAGATAAAATTAATTACCAGATACAAGCAACAGTACTAAGAAGTGTGGTAGCACAAGCCAGTGAGTAGTCATTGTTGTACTACCCATTCACAATTTTTACTGACTCTTACAAGAAAATACTCTTGGTTTTGTTTCATTTTGATTTTGTTTTCTCCTGTGTTATTAGTAGAAAAAATGTTAACATCCTCTGAAATACTTGTGAAATCTGTTCATCTTACCCATTAAAAATCTATAACTTTGACTTGAAAGTTTCTGCTTAGGTTTTAAAGAAAGAGGAAGGTTGAGAAGATTTTTAGTGCTCCAACTGTGGATTTTGCCATCTATTTTCTGTATGTCCTTTACTTGAAGTGCCATATAGTTGCCATCATTAAATGCTATACAGTACTGGAATTCCTTCAACTGACTGCTAATAACCTGGCAAACATGCAGCGGCATATTTTCACATGAATTATATATCCCTACCATCTTTTCCAGGTAACTTTTAAAATAAAGGGTTGAACTCTGACAAATCAAAAGGTTTCAGAATGGGTTTAGGAGTAATTTTCTGAGGAATTTTCTTTCAAAAGCATTTACATCTATCTGTTTCTTCAGTTAGCTTCATGTCAGTAATGCACTTAGAATTGAAGATCAGTAGTTTATTCATAAAGTTGTAATTTAAGATATCATTGCAATTGGTACATTTCCAGCTTGTGCTGGTTTTTCCTCCCGAAAGACTTCTTTGACTGATAGTTTACTGTTAAGGTATGGCAATTGTGTTTCTTTGCTTTTAAGTAGCACTGCAATTAGAATCTCCTAGAGATCACTGGATTTGCTTCTTAGTTTTAACAAACCATTATTAGTTTTGCTGTTTGCAGCACTTCAGAGTCCTTTATTACTTGTTTAACAGCTGTTGGAGTCTGCATTTTAAAACTCTATTAATTGGGAAACTCAAAATGTCTTTCCTAATTTGTTGGTTGTTACAGTTTTTCATTACAAATCAAATGTCAAAAGTGGGAAGTGAGAGACTGGAAATTTGGTACCAAACACTACACTGAAGCTGATTGTGTTTCCTTTAAAAGTACTTGCTGTACCTGTATGTGAAGCCTTGACATTTTTAATTGGCTTTGACAGCATGTAGTAATATTCCAAGTTGTTCCAGGGGTATGATGTTCAGAAATTTGATAAAGGCTCTCAAATGCTTTCTTCAAACTGAAATATCTGTGGTGAGAGATTTTTGCTGTTGAATGCTCTGTTATTGCTGAATTGAAGATGCTCTAGGTCAAAAGTCTAGCTTGCACTTCACTTCAGCCACCTCCCTTACTCAGCCTTAAAAAGTTTTCTTGGCACTACACTTACTAGAATTGAGTGATTTTCCTATTCTTCTTCTTCTTTAAAAAATCTTTCACTTCCCTGATCTTGATCTTGATCTTCTCCTTCAGCTTCCCCAGATTTTAACTTTCTATTTTTTCTTCCAGTGACAGGAAACACTGCACTGGTTTGCTCTGGATATTTAAATTATTTTACAGAAGGATCACAGGATGCTTTGGGTTTTGTAATTTTGGTTTGTTGTTGTTGGGATTTTTGTTTTTGTGGTTGGTTGAGTTTGGTTTGTTTGAGGGTTTTTTACAGTGAGCATTTACTATTACTTGAAAAATTTATCTGTAGGGTTTTTTTGCTTAAGGTCTTTCTACATTTCCCTGTTGTGGTGAATAGCACAAGCTTGTCCATTAAAACCTTGCTAAACAACTTCACAGCCCAAACTTTCAGTAATGTCTTCAACACTTGGGGAATATGATTCACTGGTCTCCAATACACAGGTATGCCTCCTGGAAATGTTTTATTCAGCAAACAAAGAGAAGAGAAAAATAAAGATAGGAAAAAATTTGAAGTTATATAATTAAAATAATGGGAAAAATATGTTGAACTATTGGACAATGAGATTTAAGATGAACACGTTTTAGCTGGGTTACTCACAACCAGGAGTCAAGCTTGTGAAGTTGTTCAGTGGAAGGGTGCTGCGTCTTTGTCTGAAAACTGTCACTCAGTTTTACTTCACGGAAGGAGAAGGAGCATTGTACCATGCTGAGCTGTAATTCACATAACCCTCCCCCAGGTGCTGGCATTTTTATCAGAATGTGCTAGTCACATGGTTTGCGTCTCCATCCAGAAGTTTGTACCTGTGTTTTCTGCCACCACTGCCTCCTTTCAACGTACCCAACTAGAAGAATCCCCACATTGACATCTATTTCTGATTGCACTGGATCTATCCTGCCTTCTTTTGTGCCATGTGAGCTGATGGCTTCTTTTTTAAAGGAAGAACTAGACATTTTCCACTTACACCAAAATGGTAGAAGCACCTCCAGCCTACACAGTTTTCAGGCAACTTGTATTCTGTCTGAAGTGTTTCACACAGTAAATTGTGATATGCACTGCTGCATTTTGGCATCCTAACCATAGATCAAACCACAGGGTATTGCAAGACATAAAATAATAACCGAAAAGCCCTTTAAAAAAAAATATCAATAAATATGTCTTGCATAAAAGATGAAATTTTATTGCTTTCTTGTGTTTTTCTTCATATAAAGTCAAACACCACCAAAAAGTTGATCAGTAAATGGCTTCTTGATTATCCTTTCATGTGCTATAACTTTGTGGCATCAGGTAAAAGATTCTGCATATCAAAGGCTGGGGAATTTAATGGTTAGGTGTATTCCACTACTAAGTTATTTAAGGATTTTAAATCTTAGCATCTTTTTACTTTTCGCTTTTCATTTGTGATGTTTCCTAAAAAATGGGTAAGTCTGTTGCTTTTTAAATCTATTTCTCTACTTTCCAAATAAAAATATTGTCCTCTTTCCACAAGGAAGTTGAGTAGTCTGGTATAACAAGTTGCAAAGAGCAGGTATTAAAGGGTTTGAAAGAAGAGTAAAATAGCAAAATATAAAAGTTTAATCCAAACATCCATTATTATACAAATTATCTATGATTTCAACAGTCTTGTTCTTTTGTTAGAAGTTGTAAATATGGGAACAAATTAAGATTTGGCTTTTGCACCAAATCAATATCAGTAAGAAACCGTTACAAAAAATGGAGAACTGATATAATTACACTGAAGTGCTTTAAATTACTACACTTTAAAATACTATAGATAGTATAGGAAACTGACTAGACAGCAACTATCATTAATGAAAATTTTAGTGAGTTGCAGTTAAATTAGACCAAGTATAGGGCAGGATTTAGCCTTGAGGCTTAGTCAGCAAAATTTATGCTTACAGACCAATAGTAGTAAAGTACCTCAGAAGTTTCTGTAAGGATTTTGTCTATGAAAAAGTAAATTTTTTTCATTACAATTTTAATGATATTCTTCATGGTTGAGAAAAATATACTAAGTATTCTTGGTCAATATTTAAAAAAATGTGTTCATAAAGAGTTATAACTGTTCAAAAACTAGTGCAGAGAAGAAAACAATAGGCATTATTGTTTTGTGAGAATAGGATAAAATAAAAATCCATAATTTCTTAGAAGATTTTGAGTGTGGTCAAAATGCATAATGAGAAGCTGGGAAAGCTGGAGCCAGATTTACTACAGTTGATTCTGATTCAAAACAGACAGAAACTTCAAGATAAAAAATATCATTTATTCATCAGTTGTCATATTGGAAATTTTTATTGTTGCATTCTCTTACAATTGCAGCCATCCTGCAAACACAAACAGCCAGTTTGCATTGCTTTACAGTACAAACTGTACAAGAATATGGACCTAAATCTAAGCAGCTCGTAGAAAAATCAATAAATACCACTTCAAGATGCATGACTCAAATATTTATCAGCATCCATGGCTCTTCTTACATCACTCTTTACAGAGATTTTGGCACAATCAGAACTCATCAGATTTGACTTTTGCATTTTGAAATACCTTAGTTTACAGTTCACAGTTAATGGATGGTAGACAAAGATGAAAGATGTGCAGTGCAAATAGTTTCTCTCAGCATTACCAAGAGAATTATTTAGACATGGCATTGTTATCATACAGTGATCACAAATATGGGATTAATGGTTAACCATGAAGTGTATGAGTCATGAAGCTTTCTTCTGGTGCTTACTTCAGAGGCTTTTTTCCACTGGTGTAACATGTGAGAAGTAACATAATATAAGGGATTTCTATCTAAGGATCTAATTAAAAAACCCCAACAAACCAAACACAAAAAAGGACCAGCAAGAGATGTCTTTGCCTCTGAGAAGAAATTGTTGACAGTTTTGCTGTATGGTCTCAGCTGAGTTTAAGAACACATAATCATGTCAGTCCAGACTTCACTGTAGTTTGACTGTGGAAATGAGGCCATTTTATCAACACTCTGTCTTGCTTTTTAAGACTGCTAAGCAATAAATTTCTCACTTCATTCACTTTTAGGTCACCTTATGCTGCCACATCTGTGGCAGATTTGCTTTCAAAAAGAAAAGAATGTGACATCGATGAGAAATTTCTATGCATCTGCTTGCAAATAGTTTGTAGTTTCTTTATAGCTTATCTTGTTACCCAGAACATCATAGAAAAGATCCTCAGAGCAAAATATAACTGCTACCAGCTGTCTTAAAAACCAAATTCATCTAAATATTTTTACAGTAGAGTGTTCTTTTGAGTTCTTTAGAGCCAGGCTGTAAGGGAGTGGATCTGCACACACTTCCCAGCACAGTCACCTTCTAAGGCTGAATGCCTGATTCTTACTCTGCCAATACTGATTTATGTCAAGCTAGTTCCAGGAACTGCTGTGGGATTGTAACTGCCATCTTTACACAAGTACATATCTGATCACTACCAGCTTCCTACAGAAAAGAAAAAATCCTGTGAGCTAGTTTTAAGATATCTCCTAAAGTCTGATTATACTTTCCCTTGTACAGAAAACTGATCTTCCAGTCTATCAGTACAAATAGGCATCATATTAATTTCCCAAATCTTTTTATCAGCGCAACCTTTCAAGCATCAATAAGGCACACAGCACATTTCTGCTAAACACAAGCATTCTATGTATTCCCACTGTAAGCATAAAATTAATTCCATGGAAACAGAGTGACACTACTTCAAAATCAGAGTAACTTAGCTCAAAACTGGAACTATTAAACATAAAGAAAGGAAGTGGAACAAAATTAACATTGTCAAGCAGTAGGACTGAGGACTGAGACAGTCAACAAATTTAGAATATCACATACCAACTGAATGAGGCACATCAACAGTTACAAGAATGATGGCACAGTTACTTAGAATTCTGTGACTCAGCAAGGTTATTTGGGTTGGCGTAACACTGGATTCTTTTAACAATTTGTATATTTTCACTTGTCTTATGCAACTGCCACATGTGTTACCAGGGCTGTTGCTCTGAAACAGAGACCTTATCTGTTTTTGTTTATCTG
Organism: Notiomystis cincta; assembly: GCA_013398075.1. Lineage (NCBI taxonomy): Eukaryota > Metazoa > Chordata > Aves > Passeriformes > Notiomystidae > Notiomystis > Notiomystis cincta. Next base: position 50,844 of record VZRX01010006.1, read on the forward strand.
ATTTTGTTTGTGCACATAATTTTTCTTGGTTTTATGTAAATTTAAAAATCCCTCAAATAATAGAACAAACACATGCTTGCAGTTGATCTGCTGCTTGAAACATGTTTCTTTCTAATTTCACTTTTTGCTTTTTGGTATTGAAATAACACAGTGGCCAGTACCAGCTTTTTTTTCTTTGTTGTGGATGCTTGTACATTGTTTACATAAAAAAGAATCGCTTGAGTTCAAAAAGGCATGAGGAGACCTTCTTTGACATCCTCAAGAATATTCTAGACACCTGTGACCCCAAGGGAACAGGCAGGTGTGGAGCCTAGATCCCTCAGCAAATGCAGAGCTGAGGCAGAACTTGCTGTTATTTTTATCAGCATTCTTGTCTTGCTGCAGACAGAGGGAGGTAAAATGGATAAAGCCTCAAGGTTGTTTCACTCAATTCCTGCATTTTAGATAGCAAGGCTTATTGTCTCAACATGTTATTCCATAACAGAACTTACTTACTTTTGCTGAAGAGAAGTTACACTCACCAACATCCCTGAGTTTTCCTCAGTTGCTAACCTTGTAGTACCATGAGTAACACTGAAAGTGGCTTTGTTACTTTCAGAGATGCTTGATGGTGATGACCTTGTAAAAAGACAGCAAGTCCAGGAGATAATCTGGACAATGTGTCTTTCCAATGTATCCTCACTTAGAAAATGCAAACTCACAAAGGAGCAGTTAGGGGACAGGGGTGGTGGGGTGTTATCTTTGCTCTGAATTTGGTCTGGGGCATAACTTGATTATGCTTATTTTTTTTTTTTTCCCAAGATATACCATGTATATATTTTAGGGGACTAGCACAATTATGTTATTCAAAGAATTTATTGAAAATGTGACCACTTGAAGAAGTGTAGCCAGGAAACCTTTTTCACCCTGTTGTTTCTGGAGTGCCCTTGCACTTCATTAGATTTTGTTACTGTGCAAAAACACATGTTCAAAATTTCCACATATATTTTTCAGGATTAATTAACCAGAGGCTGTAAGGAATTCAGAGAAGCAAAGAACCTCCCAGTTCTTGCATGTAAAATACAACCTTACTTTACACACTTATGCAGATTAAATGATGTAGAAACAGGTGACACACTTATTAGATGCCATTTTTCATCAAGTGCTCCATCTCCTGTGCTGAGAAGAGCCAGTCTATTTCCGGAGCGCATGAAATGTTGTTGTACTGAAAGCATATGTTATCCTCGACGTCTCAGTGAATTATTAACATGCTGTCATGTCAGGTGCTCTTTGTCCCCTTTTTCTCTCACTGACTTCTGATAATTAGTTGAAACTCAGCATTCAAGAATACTGCCTTTGTTAAATGCCTGTGGGATGAGGTAAGGCTACAGGATTAATTCCAACATTTTACAGACCCACACATAGTTTAGCAAGTAGCAGCTCTGAGATGCAAAAGAAGTAGATTACTCACTTTTTCTCTCCTCTCCATAAAACCCTAAGTATATGAAATTTAGATGAGCTTTTAGTGTGGCACTTGCTAGGCTTGATTTGGTATTCATGTTCATTACAGATTTCACACTGTAGACTGTAGGAGAATCACTCCTTGTTCACTTCAGTTCAGATGGGGCCTGGATTAAAGTTAACATTTCTATGTCACTCTTTTGTAGACTTTTCTATTATCCCCCCTTCAACAAAAAACTGAATGAGAAGATCACAGAGGTTCTTCCTGACTTTGGGGTGAGATTTTCTGTAGTTCCCATGTAGGCACAAATGAATCTCAGGGTATTCAGTAAATGCCACAGAAATACCAAGGAAGACTGCACACCTGCTATCAGTTCTCTCTCAAAAAAATGTGAGACTAAAGAATAGAGGAATAAAAGAACAGGAATCAGTGAATGCAAAATTCTTTTCTGTAGTATAGTTTATGCAGTTGGTTATGTCAGGGAAGAATGGATGTATAACTCTGCCATGCCAAAATGACAGTACTTGTGAACATGGCAACTTGTTACTAACAGGTACATATAGTAAAGTGCCATTGAGAATTGCTCAAGGGTTTACATGGAATTGAAATAGTACTCTCAAGTGCAGTGGGCATAAAATCAAGGTAAGACAAAATTAGAAGGCAAAACCCCACCATTGCAAGGTTTTCCAGATTGTAAACAACCTATGCCTTCCAGTAAGTGATTTCTGATTATGTTTGCAATGGCTTTACCTAGACTGAAAATATGTAATTTATAGTCTTATAAGTGCTACTGGCAACTAAACCCCCATATTTAGGTTAATGATGCATTCTTCTCTTGGTTTGGGAAACAGCCTTGAGAGCTTTGAAAAGAAAAAGCTTTTATCAGCTCCTGTATGTCCTTTCTCTGTCTCTGTACATATATAGAGGCATATTGAACTTTGTAGTATTATGACTGTTTTTGTTTTTTCCTTCACATATCACATTTCCTTCAGTGATATGTTTCCTGAACTTATCTCTGATTTATTGTTGCTTTTGAATGCAAACTTCAATTCAAATTTAGACTCGTATATGATTCCCAAGCAAGATATATAACATCAGTTTTCCTACTTACCTTTTTTGCCCTCATTCAAATTTGAGCAGCCCCAAAATTACTTAAATATTTAGTGTGCTTTGTCAGGAAGACTTTCTGAACAACAAAAGAGGAAAGATATAATAGAAAAGAGAACAGCAGAAGACAGAAGATACTTTTCTCCTCTCCTTTCTTAGTAACGATTTTAGCATAAAAATGTATGCTAAAGTCACTAAACAGAAAGATACAGTAGTAATAACAGGAAATACTAGAACATTGTAATGGGGCTTAATTCGATGCAATATGTTGCATTTATTGGGAACCCCCCCAATACTAGATTTCTGCTCCAGGTTTTCTCTAGTACAGGGAGCCAGAATTACATCCAGTGCCTTTGGTGTTGCCCAGTAACCATGAGCCTCACCAGTCCAGTGTAAAATGCAGCTGGCCAGCTTTCTGAGGATCCTTCCTGCGGCGGGATTCTCAGGCAAGTGAGAGTCACCAAAACCACTGATCTTTGCAGAAATCATATTTGGGAGAGGTGCAGGCTGTGGTCAGCTGTGGGCCACATTGGTCTTCAATTGCTTCAGTGAACATTTTGCCATCAGAGTCCTCCAGTTTGCATCACCCTGCCCAACCCTCGTGATCCCTTGGTCTAAAGGAGCACCAAGATCCCTTTTAGCTATCATTTCCCTTAAGGTTCTCATTCATCTGCTAACAGCCTTCATTGTATGTGATGACTTGTGTGAGGCCATCATTCATACAGTGAAAGTAACAACTTCATCAGTAAAGGCATGAAAAACTGATCAGACAAGCATTCTGGTTTCTGCTTGTTCCTCTATGGCAAATGTCCCATTAGAGTTCACACAGTGATGTGAAAGTAAAAGGAAGGACAATGGGATTGGTATGATCAATTCTTTTAGTCCTTTGAGCCATTAAGTGTAGCCTCCTTGACTGCCATGTTAGGATTAAGGATCAAAGAAGAAAGTTTAAAGTAAATGCAATGAAGCTACTATTACATAAATCCCTTTTAGCTAAATGCAAACTTCTCCCCGCTTTACTCAAAGTAGGTTTGTTTTGCAGTATGTATAGTGGTTTCTATGAAGAAAGCCCACCAAGATAAAAAGCCCAACTCCCAGCACAAACTCTGCACCTAACAATTAAATGGGCTTTTGAGTACCTGAAACACACACAAGTAGGAAAAAAAGGATAGCAACAAGAGTATCACAGTGGAAATGAGTGCCATTCTTTCCAGTTCAAACTTACTCAGCATTTCTATTAGTTGGGTAAAATCATCTTATTATAAATGTTGGTTCAGCTTTGGTTTGAGTAATTCTGATTGAGCAAATCTGCACAGTTCTGCTTTGTGCAGATTCTGTTTTAGCAGGTTTCTTAAAACAGTTTAAAAAATAGTTTAATAATTTTAATACAGTTTCTCTTCTGTACATACGTAGATGACAAAACTGCTACTGTATTTAATGCTTTTGTGGACTGTCTTAACAAAGCCACAAATAAGAAAATTGACATTGGAACTAGAAAATTTTACCAAGCATTCTTAGGCTTCTACAGAAGGGTTAGAAAAAATAAATACGTATGATAGGAATGCAGCCTTCACTGATTTTAAACTTCCACGATAAAAACTTCCAATTTCTTTGAAGAACTGTTTTAACTCCTCATTGTATAAAGATTTTGTGCAGTAATGGTGTCACATAACACTATTCCCATCTTCTTCAATGGATAAGCTGGCCCAGTATTACTGCTTTAGATTTTTTCTCTAGGAACTTCCCTCATGTACTATTAATACAACTTCCATTGAAGTATCCTTCCTCTTCTTCCAGTCAAAGATAACTACAGCTTAATTACAACTGTGTGCTATGCAAAATGATAGGTTAACAAGTGAAATCACAATGCTGACAGTCTTGTTACTAGGATTGTAAATCTGGCAGTCACAGTTGCAGAAACCACTTTGGGGTTCATTTTTCCAACAGATCTTACCCAGAATTTTCAGTGAATAAGATGGCTAGCCCACGCTTTCATGAACTTAATCAACCTCACTCTGTCCATTCCTGGAACAGTTGAAGCTAGTTGATTTACATGCAGTCAAGCTTGAAGTTTGTCCACTGATACATTTTTGATCAAAAGGGGAAAAAGTATAATATTGAGGAAATGGTATATTTTCTTCTGTCTGCCTAGATGTATTTGTAATGCTTTATCCTGTGTACCTATCTGCAACCAAGCATAAGGTTTGCATTTTTTAGTTATAACAAAGGCATGTTGGAACGTTTAACTAGACACATAGAAAGGTGTTCTTTGTTACAGTTCACTGAACTAACCCATCTCATTTGTGAATCATTAATGATACTGACTGCTGGGTAAATTTACTTTGGTTGTAAATCTATAAATGGCATGGGAAGATGTGGTAGAATGATTTTTCATACTTAGCTTTTAAATGAGAACATTATAGTTTCAAGGAAGGGAAAAGAAAAATATAAATTAACATTCTGGAAGGAGACATAGCAACCTTAAGAGAGCTAACATTTTTCATTCTGTAAGATTAATTTTGCCATTCTCTTTCTTGTAGTTTATTGCAGTAAGGGAGTATACACAATCATGCACAAGCTATCCACTTTAAGATTGTCCATTATGTGAGAAAATTTTGAAAACTGCTTTTCAATTACTCCTATTTACAGTGGGTAAGAGACACAGTCTAAAAATCAGGGAATTCAAAACACCTATGCTGTTACTTGGGAGTTATAAAGGGATCCAAGGTAGTAAACAGCAAGTTTGAATGAGAAGCAGTTTCTTGAGGATCATGGCAAGAATTTTCCTGAGGAGCATGGTCTAGAAAAATGGTCAGTGTTGTTTTCATGTAGACATCTTCACAGTTATCTTCAAATATAAAGTATTGTGTAATTAGTAATAGCAGTAAATACGAGTAGATACATACACAGAATGAAAGAATTATGTTTATTTTTTCCCCTCTTATTGAAGGAGATTGCTGTACATAAAGCTTTATTGAAGTATTTTCCATTAGGGCAGAGCTGATATAAATTCATGAATACAGTAGGCTTCGGCACAGTTGCATGGGAGAACTCATAGCTGTAAGTACACACAAGCAGTGAATTAACACCGTCTCCCCTGCCCCCCAAATTTTTATCTTGTGACAATTTATGTTGTTTCAAAATGGGCTTTTGTTCTGAAATAGGAAAACCACAAACACCAACACTTTATCAAATAAAAAGTTTAGAAAACTTTCATTCAGAAATTATGTTCTGTATACCTGTCACATAATTTCTTTACTATGCTTTACTATTTTGCTATAGGACAGTTTGCAGGACATCATGAAACAGTGGTCTAGCTCAAGCACACAGGAAGAAGCACATGGCTTTGAGGTATTTTGAGCCATGTTACTCTCCACTGCATATGGAACTTGTATACTTCTTGTATACTTCTCACTTTAAGAGCTCTCATTAAAAAAGAAAAATTGAATTTTGGGACACTGGAATTCAGCAACTCTCAGTTCTTCATGGTGGCTTATAGAATTCACTAACAATATTTGCTAAACCATGGAGAAAGTTCCCTACAATAAATTAAGATGCAGGGTGAATAAGATTGCACTGGGCAAAGTTTATTTTTAGCAAAACTTTACACGATCACATATGTAGGTGTCAGCAGCTGTGGGCTTAGTAGTTTTTTATCTGCTCATGGTTGAAACAGAGCCAACTATGTTATAATTTCATAGCAAGATCAGCTAGGATCATTATTTTCAAATGTCTCTTTGCAATCCTGTAATAGGATTTTTTGGCACTTAATTATTTTATTAGTTTATATTTTGTTCTTTGATTTCTAGTCCAATATGTGGGTGTGCTACAAGGCAATTTCTTATCTCCCAAGCATGCTGGATAGTTAGGATGTGTTTTGGACATAAACATGCATCAACTTCTGTCTCTGTGTTTTATTTTCATTTTGTCTAATTCAGAGTTTAAAAAAATGCTCTTTTCCTTACATTAACTACTCTGAAATAGCTTAATTGCTTGAGTATGTTAGAAACAATAACCAGACAAAAAACCAAAATGCCTTGATATGTTGTACTGTCAAATCACATGACCAAAGCAACCCATAAAAATTAAAAATTATCACAGCACAAAAATGTAATTAAGTTTTCTTCTTTTATTTGTGTCTCCACCCAGGGTGTAAACACACACTGAAGCATTCACTTATCTCTACAAATCTCTGGCCACACCATAACAATAATTAAATCCAGACTTAAAACTCTGAGTTAAGTGGGTCTTTTTGAGAAATCTCTGAGGGTATTTTTTCCTCTTTCTGTTTCTAATTATATGAATCCATACAAATACTAGTAGTTTTATGGTGAGGGACAATGGCTGGAGCAGTTCTCCTTAAAGGCATCTCACAATAATATGTTCTCTACAGGTAATGTAGTGGAGTTATAATTTTCCAGTTTTATTTCATACTGTGCACATACACCTTTCACTTTTACCTTTTACATAAAACAGAATGTTATGAAACAGGAAAAAAATAACTTATGATTGTATGAAAAATAACTGTAATAAATCACAAAATTACACATACTAGTAGAGCCAAAGGTGCAACTAATTCTTTAGAATTTTTGTTTTTTTCATGACATGCAACAGGCATTTCTTTAGAGCAAGATATATCAGCCAGATATACAGTATGGCAAATTAAGATCATATGTATATATGTAAGCATGTATAAATATGTAGATTACTCTGTAAGGTTTAGGAAAAACATAATCCCACTTTCTCTCCTCACCAAAGTGCTTTGTGTAAAAAATATTACACAAGATGCTGCTTTCTGTACAGATGTTGCTTTCTGTACAGAACAAAAGGATTTCTTTTTCTTAAATAAAAACTTGCTCAGCTAATTTTAAATTGTGGTCTTTTTCTTTTGCTTTACCTGCTACAAGGAAATATATATATAAAAGCCCCAAACCAAGAACAAAATTTCATACAAACAAGAAAAAGTGCCATTTAAAAAAATCTTCTATAAAATTACACAGGGAAAACAGGGGATAAACAGTTAAAAGGTAATTTTTATACTCATTCACACCTTTTCAAGAAAAGCTGAAAACAATATACAGTGTGACAGATGGCCTTAGCACTGCAATTCTTCAGCATCTGGTAGTAATAAACCACAATGCCTACATGTTTGTGTGTACACATACATAGAAAGGGAGATCCAAAGACACATGTGCATTCTCATACACTTCCACTTGTACACATGCACTTTGAAGCTGTATTTTAAACTCCAGTGTAGAACCATTTCTAATGCAGATATAAATAGACCACTGAGCTGGGGAACAGTTGAATTGCATAAAAGAATAATTGTAAATAATTTCTTTTGAATATTGTTTAATGTCCATAGTCTAAAATAACTTCATCTCTTAGATATGAATCCCTTTAGAAAGTTAACAATAAAGCAAGTAGAATAACAACACAAAAATCACTGAGGCACAAGTATTTGCCAATAACTCAGTTATGCAGATAACCCACAAAACTGTATTTTCTCAAGCACCATTTTTCATTGTGACAAACAGGATTCCCTATTTAAATATCCAGCACACATGAGATACAATGGGGCTTTTTATGCAATTGCCCTCAGTGAATAAATTGATGCCTCGAATTCAGTCCAACTCCAAAGAGAATAATGAAATAATAGTGAAGAATCCTCTTTGTCTCTGAATGAGAAGTAAACAAAGGCATACCTTTTTACAGACTGGTAGCCCACATTCATGTGCTTGATTTGACTGTACGCTAGGGACTTCTTTCTAGGACTAAGGCTCATGGAAAGCTGTAAATATATATATTACATGTATGTGAAAGAATGAATTAATGACCTGCGAAAGTTTCCTTTTTAAAATGTAACTGATGAAGCCCCAAGTTAAAAATGCCCTTTTTGAATTCTGTACTCCCACTTTCCCTTTGGTCAGCATATTTCAAAATGTATAATCCCCCAACTCTACAGGACAAATTGTACATTCAGATATGAGAAAAAAATATTTCCAAATGTTTAAAAGTCAAGATGGTACAGATCTGAAAACAGCAACAGTGTTTGAGTTTTGTAAACAGCAATGGACAAATTGTGGACAACTGTGGTTAAAATAATTCTGAAGGATTTATATATGTGAAAGTATAAAGGTACATATGTATGTACATGCATATGTCCACACATAATCTGATTCTGTCCTTGTTGACTTTGGTGGAACAAAACACAATTCCACACTTGAAATTGAAGTGTTCAATGTGGCTAATTCTTCCTACTGAACCAAGTTACACTTGTGCAGTGACCACAGAATGGAATTTAAGATAGTACAAAATTAAAGCTTTATTAAAAAGCGAAACTTGCAGTCAATGCACGCTGTGCAAAAGGACTGTCTGTTTGATTGCACATGTATAGCTGTGAGGGATGCCTGGGGTCATTTAACCCAATGCAAATCACATATGGTAACATCTAGACCTCTTAGTGCAAGCTGGAGCAAAGGGACACATTCTCTTGTGAGGCGAGAAGCAGAATACATAGGGGAAGATCTTAGCAGAGAATTAGCTGTATTTCAGTCACATTACTTCTTGTTGTACTTCATTTATGTTCGTGGCTTATCCATATATTCTATGTATCAGATGAAAATCTCTCCATTAAATATTTAAGCACATGACTGCACATAAGAATATACTTCATGAATACAAACCTCAAAAGATTGCCAGTGTTCACGAACATCCAGACATAAATTCATCTATTACACATAATGGCAGATTAAATTATGAATTTGAGCCAAATTGGTCTTAACAACTCTCAAAACTTTGTGAGGGGAAAAGAAAAAGTTTATATAAACATTTTTTTAAGTTTATCTTTTTAGAAGGGTGAATTCAGAAGCATAGTTATGGTACAGCCTGCAAGAATGAACTCCAAATTTCTGTCCTTACTCTTTCAGGTCATGAGAATATTAAGAAGCGCACTACATGGTAAGAAATCCACAAAGTGGATGAACAGGAATTAATACCTAAAAACTAGGTCTTACTAATGTAAGAGTTTTTCTCAAGGTATACAGGAGCACAGTGATAACATCTCCACTGCAAAATACTGGTTTTAACTCATAACCTTGTATTTCTCATGAAGGACAACCTAATTTGCTTACATCCTGGACTAAATTTGAGGGCCTTGAGCCTGTCATTGGTCAGAAAAATCAAAACCACCAAACCAGTCCAGTTTTATTTCTCTAAGTAGCCAGAGGAAACATAGTACACTTTCTTCTTTCTGAAAATGTGTTATGGAAAAAGATTAGGACAACCAAAATTTAATTGAATCAGTACAGATAGCTTTTTTTAAAAATATGTGGAATTTAAGGAATAATCTTTCCTACAAAATATTTTAAACCTTTCTGCAGAACACTATAGCACATACAGCAACAATGCTCTACAATCTAATTAAAAAGCAACTGAAAGTTAAAATGCATTTATTCTTATCTGGCAGATGTGCTAAAATAGAGACAACATCCACGTAACTTCTCATTTATTTAAACCTTCATATTCATGCTTAAAGGGTCAGAATGAATATTGGGAAAGCAGTAATAGCCATATTGTATGGCTTAAAATAAAGAGGGAAGGAAAGAACACTTTACCTGAGGCCTGCAAGAAATCCAGTACCAACAACCTTTGATCGAAAAAGAAGCCACACCAATGCCTCCAATAGGTAGTGCCAACATATATGTCTAATTTCTCTCCCTTTTGGATACTGGTGTGTGCTAAACTTTGGAACTATCACATGCAAACAGATTGTGCAAAAACTGTATGCCTTTGAAATGTTTGCAGTATGCTCTGGTTTTACTTCTTTTCCTTTTTTGAAAAAGGAATTTTCTAAAGCTGTGTTCTTCTGTAAGTGCACCCATTCAGTTTGAAAGAATTACAGCCAACAACCAGTTTTCTTATTTGGTCTGGGAATTCCCTTTGAGAAATTAAAAGAAGAAATAATTAAAAAGTATAGTTGCTGTACCACAGATGAGAAGAAAAGAAACAATTGCTAAGGTTTTGGCAAAACTTGCTTTCTCCAAACATTCCCCTTCTCAGATGGTTGCTTGATTAAATGAAGAATGCTTGGTAATTGCTTTTTCCATCTCCATTATGTATGTATATCTAGTCATATCCCCATACATACATGGCAGTTTCATGGAGAGAAAACATTTGTAGGGAAATACCAGAAGGGCGAGACGAAACAGAATCAAGTTCACGTAACTAGATATACATTACTTTAGCCTTCAGTGTATACAGAAGAAAGCTGGCTGGAACAATGATCCACTGCATTTACTTGTAGGAAGCTGCTGTCCTCTGGCATGCTGCAAGCTGAATCACCAAAGATACCTACAGACCCTGCTGGAAAATCATACACTGGGAAAAGAAACAAAACAAAAAAACCCCAGTTAATAAGTAGGATAACTATATAATGAAGTATGTCCTAATACTTACGCATAGAACTGGAAATGGTTGTAAACAAATACACAAATAAATTAAATAAGCAAACATATGTATGAACTTAATTACATAATTTAGTGCTTACCAAGGGAGGAATTTTCAGTTCTGTCAGAATCAAGTCTGAAGTAGAGCAGATTTCATTGCAGCTAACACCTCCTCATTTAATGGATGTTAAAATTGTGGTAATTTAAAAAATAAACTTCATGCTTGTTTAAAAAATTTCGTCATATTGAACACAGGACAAAAGACAACAAAATATTGTAGAATATGTTTGTTGTAAAGTAGACCCTGCCACAGAAATTTCTACTTTTTACAAGTGGCAGTAGTAAGCCCAAGCATAACTGTTTGCAGACACACTCCCATCTTTTGGATAATATGTTTACATACTGTGAGATGCCTCTTTGAAATCACAGGTGCAGTGGCTTTACAATACACTTCTGAAGCACCAAGACATAAAAAGGACTTCAAAGCACAATAAATGTTAAGTGGATTCATCCCATGTGGAAGGACAGTAAAAGACCTGGGCATTAGCTGAGCACTAAGATTAGGCTCACTGTCTTGTACTGATCCTTTGCACAGAGATCTTTCATCCTTCCAGAGCAGCACACAAGTTCCTTAAGTACTTTTCATCTAGGCACAGACTAAGTGCACACAGATGAGTGTGCATCCAGGCAGTTTTTGTCATGGAAACATGAATATATGAAATTCAAGAGTGATAAAAACCAAATATGCACCAAGCAAAATCAGTAGTTTGAATCATCTCAGGTCCCTGCCACAATATGTGCAGTGAAGTGGAGTGGCTGCACAAATATCACAGAGGGCTCAGTGGACTGTATTTCAAATCAAATAAACAAGCCATAGACTGTCTAAGCCCCACAGGCTAGGGCCTTGAGAAGCCTGAACACAGGCTGGTTGTTACTGTCACCTATGGTGACTGCCTGCCTCCCAACCAAGCACTCCATGAAGGTCTGAAAACTGTCTCCTCTTTGTAACGAGTCAAATCTGCCATGACATGTCCTACCCCAATACACGGCTCATGCACACCTGCCAAAGTTCACAAACTCTACACTACCATCCAAGGAGTCACCTTTCATACCAGAATGACCGGAAAAGCTTCGATGGAAAATGCCAAGCCCTGCCTCGCCCGCTGAGGTGAGAGCTGAGCAGTCTTCAACAGCAGGAACCATATTGCAAGAAATACTGTCTTGTATGTTCTTCTGAGTGTCAGCATAATGTGGAGGGCACAAAGTCTGAAGCTGCCCATAAAAACCTAGAATGAGAAGAAGACCATCAGTAAAAGACCTGGACAGAAATACAAAGGATAGTATGTAGAACCATGGCCATGAGAATGGTAAAAACAACTGCTTTATCACCAGATCTTCAATGATTTTAAACAAATAAAGCAGTATTAATATGATGCTCCCTAAAACTTCCTCAAGTTGCTACTAATTTCAAACACAATCTGCTACATGGACATCCTGATACCACCAAGACCTGTGAGAGGCACTGACTGGCTAGAAACTGAAATTTTTCAAGAAATTTCTCCCTGTACTGCACAATCCTGTGTCTGAACTGGTACTCTCCAGAGTCACACTGTGCACCTGCCTGAAAAATCTAAGAAAATGCTAAATTCAAAATAAAAGATGATTACCCAAGTAGTGTCTTAATAAAATCCAGGGGCCTATCACTGATTCCCAGACAGCTGGCTGATAGTAGGGTCATGCATAGAGACTCTGAGCAAAAATTTTTATGATAGAAGGAGAGCACAGAAAAGTAATGTAAGTTTCCTAGATACAAGTTCTTTTCAGAATTCAGTGTCAATTACCAATCTTTTAAAATAGAGAGTCATACACAAGAAATAAGCCTATGTAGTTCTCTTCCCCTCAGTTATTTAACACTATTGTAAATGTCTTTGTGTACATCTGCAATGCATCAAGCCACAGTTCAGAGGTCTTAGAACTGGAGCCCAACATGATACAGCAAAATCTCCTAACTTGGTGTCTTTATCCACATGGTGCCATGCCCAAGATAATCTACAATACAGCTGAATGTAGGATACCATGAAACCACATCCAATTCAGGCAGTAGACCCTGACCATACTTGAGATATCTGCTAGGGACCTTACCGTACCATCAGTTTTCTGTGCTTTCATGCAGCACTGGAAAAACTAAAAAAAAGTCAAACAGGTTGGCTAATAAAGTTCCAGCAACTGAACATTTCAGCTGCAACTCTGGATTGCATAAATTTGTCTCTTATTAAACTGTTTAAAACACACACATGCAGAAGGTTACATCAGCTGTGTTTCTTTGAATCAGTACATTACCGCCAAGATCCATGATGTCAAGGTACAGAACAAACAGCAGCTTTACCTCCTTAAGAAAGTGAAATATTTTTGAATATGATAAAAGAGGTGTAAGCTGTAAGAATTGCTTCCAAAAGCAAGAAGTTCTTTGCTTTTTATCACATAAAGACCCTCGTCCTAAGAGATGCTGAACATATAAAAAGTCCTGGTAGACAGCTCAGCTCAAATTCACACATGCAGTTGTGGTCCACATACATTTGTAATAGCATCCTTATCCCATTGAACTGTTGTGGACAAAGATTTCATTATAGATATGCAATGAATGACTGCCACAATTATAATTTCCTTATGGTGGGAAGTTTGATGGACATCTATTTCCCCCTCAGTCATCTCTCTGCCTGCCACAAGAAAGATAGAATATTTTCTCAAGAAAATCATTATAGTTGCCGTTCAGAAATATATGCCATATGTGGGTAGCCTTTTCTGCTATGGCATGTAAAAATTCCAGCTGTCTTTAGCCTGAAATACTCCAAGATAGTGTTTCTTTGTGGTGTATTTCTGCATGTCCACTAGGCAAATTGTACAAACACCAAGTAATCATGTGGTACCATCTGGCTGTGAAAAACAAAAGGAAAAGAAAGAGTAAGAGAGAGATCCAAGTCACATACTTACTAACACACTGATTTGCAAATGTGAAAAAAATAGAAATGTTTCTGTTTATTAAAATCTTATTATTTGTGATTTAAAGATAGCTGTTACTCGTTGAGCTGTCTGTATAGAGGCATTTATATAACTAACTCATATCAGCTAACAATTTTTTAAAGAAATAACAATTTTNCCATAACTCAGGCAGCTATGGTCATCAACTTAACTCACAAACTCACATGACCAGAGTTACAGACAGAATTTTGAAGGAAAATCAGATTTCTAGTGCAAAAATGTTCACAATATCAGACGCATCCAAAAGCAAGACAGCTTTGCCCATGCCCAAAGAAGTTTTACCTTACTCTATACTACAAGCAAAATAAATTTTCTCATTGTGAAGAGGAAACTTCTGTTGCTGTTCGTTTCTTTCATACCTTGCACATCTTTTCTGGCTTGCCTCAGAGCAAGCAATACCTTATGCTTGCAGCTGCCTGTGTACTGTAGATGCCTGAGTCTTCAGACACCTCTCCTGAGACACCTCTAGCTTTTTGTGGTTGAAAAGAATCACCACTACAATACAGGCACTGGGCCAATTGTTGCAGATTTCCAACACCTGTCCTGTCTTCTGTCTACAAACACATATTACATTGGCATACAATAGCATCTAGCTGGGAAGTTGTCATTCCAGTCTCCAGGTCAGAATAGTTTCAGAGTTACTGAATAGTAATACAATAAAAAATACTACAATCCAATGAAAGGAAAAGAAGAGCTTCACTTCTACAGCTCAGTGAGGTGCCTAACATCATCACTTCAAAACATTCCATGCAGCAAAGGATATTGTGAGTTTCACAAGAGCAAGAAAAGGGAGTATTTAGTCAATTATGTAATACTAACTGAGGCAATAGAAAGCCCTCTCTGACATTACTGTGTACGTTGAAAATCACTCAGAACAAATAATGAAACTTGAACTGTAGACAATGTTCTTCCAAGAAAAAGACATTTCACAATACAAGTAGTTATTAGATACAAGAAGGCTGTCAGTCTAGCATCTCATACATATTTCTCTCTAAAGGATAGTAGTCTGAGCTCACCATGATCTTTTAAGATGCTCCAGCTTTCAGAAACTGAGTCTGTTTAGAACTTGTTTTCTTCAATAAGCTTTTGGGCAATGAAAGTCTTTCTTCCTTGTTAAAGCAAATTTAAATGGAACTGACAAGTTTAAGACTACATACTGAGGCAAATTGTCACCATTGTCTGGAAGCAGATTGAGTTGAAGTGGCTATAGTTACAGCACTTCATATTTTGAAAAGGCAGGTTATGAACTGCAGGAGATAGAAATTAACAGAACTTCCCACGGCCACTTCTTGTAGACATAATACTATGGTGTGGAGAAAACTCCATGGTGTTTTTCTGCAATGTAATGAATTGACCAAGGAAGACAGCACTCTTTGTATGGATACTGGGAAAACATGAACTCTTGAAATATCTGCTTTTGAGAGAGAGTTTAGGTAAGCCTTTAAGGCACACATGACAATGCTTTCAGTATAGGGTGAGACAGTTGTGCTTAAGCTGGAGGGGGTACATTCTGACAAAATACCTTGTGCAGTGACAATAGGCTTGACTTTGAAAAAAAACATGGGTTTTGAATTGCACTGTATTATATCTTTTGATACTAAAAAAAAATAATTAAAGTTCAGTCTACATTGTCTTCATATCAGTTTTAAGTGCAAAATGAGTTGTTATCAGTGTTCATATAATTCCTGTCAGCAGTGTCTATTTTCAACATAGGCTTTTCTAGGAGAGTGAGGCACACACAGTAATGCTAATGTGGGACTAAGTATGGTACAGGTTTAAGGTCCAAGCCCTTGAAGTCGACCATTTTTTAATCTCAGAAGATAGTATTAAACTGTATCTTAAATTTGGACATGTAATAGGGCTTCAATTACAATGTGACATTCACTCAGATGTTGGTTTCTACTAGGTCTTCTTCTTGTAAAGAATGATGACCCACATCTTTTGTCCTTTTAAATCCTCTTTGGACTGTAGGAGAGGGAGATGGGAACACAGTAGCATTGTTCTGGCCTTCCCTAAAGAGGAGATGCCCAAAGAGTTACGAAGGTTTCTGCACAAGCCAGTGCAAGTTCTGTGTGGAGCAACAATTAATCCAGGGTGATTTGTGAACCCCTGGGAGGCACAATTCTTTGGAAAGTCTTCTACTTTGGAGCAACTGGTTGTGCTCCCAGCTTCTAGGATTCCTAAAACTCCCATGACCACAAGAAGAAGGTGGTAAAGCCATCTGTATAATTGAAAGACAGTTTTTGTTCCAGGCAGGAAAACAGATCTTAATGTCTCAATGCCTTTCCAGAAGATGAGTACTTGCCAAATGTTCAGCAAAAAAGGGAATCAAGTAAAATTCTTTGTGCTGTGGAAACACAAGGGCTAACCTGATCCCTTCAAGTCCTTCACTAGGAATTTACTGGATCTGTTCTGGCATGTTTTTGCATATGTCATATGACAGCAAACTGTATATTAATAAATTTCACCCTGTACTCTCTTGGCCATACATTATTAGTGAAACTTCTATCAGAGAATATAGAAATTCAACAATAACTGCTTATGTCCATTGGTAAATTTCATATTCTTCTAGTACTAATCAGTGCTGTAAGGAATTACTACTTTATGAAGAAAACCACCTGTCTCAGATCCTGCTCCTCTGTGGCCCAGTACAATATGAAGAATGTAACAGGATTGGCACTTGCCTTTCGTATTTATGGACTCAGGGAGATGCCTGTTACCTCTCTTTGCCTAGAGAGACTGCTGTCATCAGTGGAAGAAAATAAAAGAAGCCTTGTGTCGTGGTTTGACACTGGCTCAATGCCAGACCCCCACGAGAGTCACTCGCTCACCCACCCATGTTACAGCTGGGAAGCAGAGAGGGAAAAAAATTAAGGATTTGTGAGTGAGATAAGGGCCAGGAGAAACACTTCAAGGGCAAAACAGTCTCAGCTTAAGTTGCAAAGTGAAATTTATTACTATCAATAAGATAGATATCAAGAATCAGAGGAGGATAATGAGAAGTAAAATTAAGCCCTTAAAGCACCTCTTCCCCCCAGCCCCTCCCTCTTTCCCACCAACAGCAGAAACACCTTTTCCCACAGGCAGACAGGGCAGGGGGTTTGGTCAGTTCATCACTGAGATTTTCTTCCTCTTCCCTGGGAGAGGAGTCCCTCCCCTGTGAGGCCGTGGGGTCCCTCCCATGGGAGACAGTTCTCTGTGAACT
>VZRX01010006.1:68197-98226 GCA_013398075.1 Notiomystis cincta
ATGGGCTGCACCACAGCCTGCAGAGGAATCTCTGCTCCAGTGCTTGGAGCACCTCCTGCCCCTCCTTCTCCACTGACCTTGGTGTCTCCATGTTTTTTCCCTCACATGTTCTCACTTCCTCCTCTTCTCTGACCACAATCAAAACTGTGTGCACTTTGTTTTGATTTCCTTCTCAAATCTGCCATCACAGAGGCATTATGAACCTCTCTCACTGTCCCAGTCCTGGCCAGCACCATGTCCATATCCAGAGCCATCAGCCATGGGCTCTGCTGGACATGGTGGGAGCTCCCAGCAGCTTCTCACAGGAGCCATCTTTGTGCCTCCCCTGCTACCAAAAACCAGGGCGTGCAAAAGCAATACCACTTGCTTTTCCCAGGATGTTCCCTATGATATCTACAGAGATAATTCTCAGGAAGCCTGATCAATAAGCAGAATGCTAAGACCCTTAGAAGTCCAGTCTGCTATGTACTTTGTGTCTATAAATATGGCAAACCATATATTTAAACAGTTGAGAGGAAACAACAATACTGCTGTCAACACACTCCTGAAATGTTAAGATAATTAGCATTCAGTCTCCATACCAGCTAGGAAAAACAAACAAACAAAACAACCCACGAGCTGTTAATTTTCTTCTTGGCTATAGAAGAAATATACAGGATTGAAGAGAGAGACAGGTCTTGTAGGAGCTGATTACACAGCACAAGTGGGAACACAGCTGCAAGAGTCTTCCATGCTTACAGAAGAATTCTCCATCTCCTCACAAGTGCAAGGGAGAAAAATATCTTACCTCTTGAAAACCTGCTTAACACTTACATGCTAAATCAGGAGGGATTAGAAGTGTAATATTAGAAAATTAAAAGCCATCATAGAATTTTTTGCCATTCTGTTTCAAGAACAGCACTGAAAATCAGTCTGAAGAGAAACATGTAACTCCATACCAGGAGGAATAACAACTAAATAAGGTAAGAATTTTAGGAAGTCTGACAGCAGAGTTCTGATGGCTACCTCCAAGGGTCTTCAAGGAAAAGTGCCTTAAAAATATCAGTGCCAGTCCCTGAAGCACTTAGTTTGAAGACAAGGAATAGCAACAAACAACTAAGATCAGTGATGAAGGTTTTTCCTTCTTACCCTGGATGTGGAGGGCATTTGGCTGAAAAGAAGGGCTTTCTGCTGGTTGGAATGTCTTCAGAGGCATCCCTGCAGGCTGTGGAAGCTGAGGAGGTTGTGGAGTCTGTCTCTGCATCATGGGATGTTGAATGGACATTCTCTGGGGGCTGATATGATGAGGAGACAGAGCTGGAGCAACAAACCTAGAAGTTCAAAATGACAAAACTTTAAAATCTCCAATAAAAGCTAAAGATTGGGTTTACTTTATTTAGATCACTTTGGTTATTTGCATAGATACAGACTTCCAAAGTAACAGTGTGCAGCCCAAATAGAGATGACATGTTTTTAAATGGTGACATATCATTTAGACGTGACAGCTGGGGAATTAGCTGGCTGAATTGCCCCTTATCATGGAAAATGACTTTTAACCCACTCCTTCTCTGGGTGTGTCTAAGTAATAATTGAAGGAGATGCCTCAAAGGGGGACCTGATTTTGGAGGCACTGCCAGCTGTTTATTGTAAGGCTTTGTATGAACTTTATTCATCAATAAATAGCTGTTCTTCCTCACTGACAGTGAGAGATCAGGTCATTGGTCACTGAGGAGCTAAGTATTAGGTTCAGCTCCAGGTTTCAGGCTCTAGAAATCTCAGTATATTACATAGAGCTATTTGAAAATAAACAATCTGATGTCAATATGGTGCAGGTAAGGTCAAGTGCTAAATTGCTTCCAAAATCTGACGACACCAAATGTTTATGTGGACTGAAATTATAAACTTACAAGCCTGGCAGAGGAGAGAATGCTTGAGAACAAACCTGGTGGTGCAGCTGCCACAGAGGTTCATCACCTCAGTGGTATGGTTTGCACAGCTCTGTCACTACTGGCACTACAAGGATACACACTACTTTTGAAGACTTTACACAAGAGTTTTACAAAATTTAATTTTTTACTGATTTTTTTCTACATTTCCTTGAAATTGCATATCTCAAAGCACATTACAGATAGGTCATGTAATCTTTTTTGCAGACAGAAAGCTAGGACTTTAAGAGCTTCTGTCTGTGCCCAAAACCACCCAATAGACTGATGGGATCTGGCTAGTTAATGAATGCTCAGGAGTGGCTCTGGGCTACTTTTGCATCAATGAGAGGAGAGCTAGAAACATTCCCAAACACCAAAAAAGAACCATGATATTTCTGCAAGAGGGTGAGTGGAAAGTGACATGGTATTCCTGTTGCAGATCAGCCTGTCTCTCCACCACTAAAAATAAGCTGCAAATCTCCTGAGGGGGAACACCCTTCTCTGTGTTCTCAGTGGCTGCTGCTAGGAGGGATCAGTGCCTGCAGTCAACACAGTCTACCAGTGTTCTAAAGTATGGATCTGGTCCCTGTTGTCCTGAGGCTGGACCTCAATATATTAGATGACTTTTTTTAACCTAATAAAAAATCATGTTTTTCCTGAAGTGTAAGGAAGTTTTTATCACACCCTGAGTACAACAGAAGGTGCAACTGCAGTAGCAACTCTACAGAACATCTCTGGGCAGGATCATCATACAGGTTATAACTGTATTTAAATCCAAGTCAATTGAGATATTTTATGCTGCAGCTAAGAAACTGTATCTGTCACATGTTATCTCTGTGATTTTGACTTCATTTGAAAGGTATTTGCTACATTTCTGGTGACCCATAATCTACATTTGGAGTGTAACAAGTATCAAGATGAACTCTGGATGATGTACTGCCTATTCAGTTGTCTGTGAGAAACACATATTTAAGCATATTAGGTAGGGAGGGTTTGGATGGTCCTGATGCTGATGTGATATTAACTTCATAAACATATATTACTTCAGAAATGCTGTATGGATGGAGGAAATAAAGATGTTACTACTGAGCCATTGAGTCTTTAATGTGTCAAATATTTCATTTCATTTCATCAGTTGACTGATGCAGAGTAGACTGAAAGACATACCAGGGAGGAAGAGAACAAAGCATGCACATATTTCACAATAATACTAGAGAACAATTATTTTTAGAAAGAGAAATCAGTAGTTGTATTTTGATAAAAATATCAGAGGTTTTTAAAAAGTGCTACAACCACCTGGTTATATGTCTCCTGAGTAATAACTGGAGTTTTTTGTATAGAAGTCACATAGAAAGACTGTTGTCTCCTGCCAGAGATTGGGAGCCAAGCACAGACAATCTTTACATACTATTATTATTTTAAAAATCATAGCATATTATCCTTTGTGTTTTCAACATTGATTTGTGAAAATTAATTTATGAAAAATTATTTTAACCAGTAGCCACTAATAGGAAAAATCCTTTTCAAAACTCAAAGTGGAAAGCATGGTTTTACAGCACAGCTTTTTTAATATCTGCAAAACTTCCTCCCAATAATAATGCACTCTATTTTACTCCTTTTTAATAGACATAAGTGGTCTCTATGATGATTTATAAATCAGTTTATGAAACCCTGGCTTACCCATATCCACAACTATAGTTACCTACTTTTTCTTTCCTTCTGCTCAACAAAAGAGAAACTTGTACTTGTCTCAGCCCAGATCTGTCTCTGAACAAACCTCATTATATTCCTGGGAGAACAGCTAATGTAATTTTGTTCCTGAAACACTCAGGACCAGCTTGTAACCACTTGGAAACTTCAATCCAGAGCGATAGTCAAGCCCAGATGCCAATTCAATCAAGAACCAGACAGATTTGCAGAAAGTTGCCCTCTGATATGCCTGATATGTGTAACATCTGAACAGGAATGTTTCTGGAACCATGAAGAAAATTTTCCTTTTCCAATTTTAGCTGTGAAAAAATGTCCTGCTGGGGGATGACTAGATTTGGTAGTAAACAAGAGGGATAAAAAAGTTACCAAAGCTTGCCTGTTTTGATGAAATTAGTTAAAATGCCACGTACAAAGGGGGTTTGTTAATGGCCAGGACTGGTCATGACTTCATGAAAAAGAGATTTTACTCTAGAATTTTGTTTACTGGAGCTGGCCCAGTCAACATTCACTGCAACTACCTGCACAACCTAAGCAATATGTGGAAAAGGAAGGGAAGAGGAAATCTAAGAGTCATAATATACAGTATAAAGAGTGTATTTATGTACTACTTTCATTTAGTCTGTTTTATCATAGTCAGCCATCTACAAATAAGTCCTTGGTCCAGTGTGGAAATAACCTCTTATGTCTCTGTAGCAAGAACATATATAAGATGTATCTTCATCTAGAAACCCAAGTGCTTTGCAACTCCTTGTTTTATTTCGCTGCAACCAAGTATTTTTAAAGAATATATTGAAAGAAAGAAAACTGCACCTGCATATAAAAGACATAATTAACCTACCAATAATCCATGCTACACTGTGGCACAAAATGCCACTAACATTAAATATTTGAGTCAGGACCTATGTAACTTTTTTGGATGTAGTTCTGTCTTCATTCTTATTTTTTTTTTGCACAGCAAATCAAAGCATATGTCATCATTCAGAATAAATGAATCCTTCTGGTTGCAACATCTATGTTTCTGAAGTGGAAGTTGAGCATTAAAGCTGAAAACTTTGGTCTTTTGATTCTTTTTTCAGAGGTCATAGTTTTCTTTGCACAGCTTGTAAACACAATTTATTGGGTTGCTGCTCTGTTAAATGACTGGGTCCTTTTCACTGGGCTTCAGCAGTTGGGGAACATATCCAGATGTTATGCAGTTCACACAGCAAGGTGATCAGGCTTTCATCTCTCTGAGCTGAAGGTTTGCCTGGACTACAAGGACTGAACGACAAGCTCCCTGTAAAGGTTGCTGTCTCCAACAGTGCCCTGTACAGTGCTGGACTTTCTGGCAATGCTAAATGAGGAACAATCTATGACCATTCCTTCTTGAATGCCTTTTTATTTCTAGGCAAATCCACAAAATCTGGGATGATGTCTCCATCCCCTGCTCTGTCATTTCTCTGTGAACTCACATTTTGGGTGGCTCCACACTTTATGCTGTGTGTTAGTGTCTTTACAGATCCTCAGTCCACTCTTAGTGAAGGAAACCTTCTGTTGAAACACAGCATTGTGAAACCCAGCATATTGCACTACAAGTTAGTCTGGCTACCTATCAGTGACAATCAAATAAACATGCTCTAAAAACACATTTAAGGAAAGCACACCTTTTGCCAAGAACAAATTTGAAAAAAATCAGATGTTTTCCCCGAAGTTATGAATATATTCATTTGACCAAAATAACAAAAGCCTGTTTTTTTACCTACCTATGATGCATGTTTCTCTCCAATGATTTCTCTGCTACAAGTTTTGTGGGTTTGTTTTTTGTTGTTGTTATTGTTTATTGTTGTTTTGTTTGGGTTTTTTTTTAAGGAGTGCAATCTTCTTGCATAATAATTAAAAATATATTGGGCAAGAAAACCAAAATCTAGCTGAAAGAAGGGATGGCAGGAAGAAAGAACAATGCCTCTGACCAGCACTTCATCTTCTCTTTGATAAGAAGATGAAAGGAGAATTTAAGTGGAATTTAAAGTGGAATTTAAGGAAGGAAGCTGTGAGTAGGCACTTCAATATATAGACTCCCTGGAGGCAGACTATGTAACTTTTTATAAAACCTCTCAGTATTTTCTGTGCCTGTATTGTATTAGAGAACTAAGTTTCTTGCAAATATGGAGAGGAGGAAAACATGCTTTTGGAAAAAAAAAGAGAAGTGTGAGAAAAATTCCAAGCTTTGCTAGGTTTGCTCTGAAAGGAGGTTGTAGCATGATGGGATTCAGTCTCTACTCCCAAATAACAAGCAGTAGGACAGGAAGGAAATATCCTCAAGTTGTGCCAGAGAAGATTTAGACTGAATAATAAGAAAAATTTCTTCACAGAAAGGGTGGGCAGGCATTGGAGCAGGCTAGCCAGGGAAGTGGTGGAGTCACCATCCCTGCAGGTGTTTGAAAGACGTGTGGATGTGTGGCACTTGGGTACATGGCTTAGTGGTGGCCTTGGCACTGTTAGGTTAACAGCTGGACTTGATGCTCTTAAGGGTCTTTTGCAGCCTAAATTATTCTCTGATTCTGTGACTCCATGGCTCAGGCTCAGGGTTAGCCTTACTGACATCTCCAACTCAAGCATTTGTCATTTATGTGTGTCGTTTGCCCACTAAAAAGAAAACAGGATTAGCAGGCAGTGCTCTAAAGTGTCCCATGCCTGGAAAGAAGTTAATGTGCTTATTTCAAACCCACAGTGTTAACTAAAGACCTTCTTCAAGGCAGCCCTTTGTATGCTACATACAAAGGGCTTTGTAACATGTGAAGGTTTGGTGTCAGCTTCTGGGTTAGAACTACTCAGAGGCTCTTGCTTCTGGAAGTCTAGCTTGGAGCTACTTACTATTTTACAGTGAAATCATAAAGGAGCCACACACTCAAAGAAGCAAAAAGAATCACTGCTGCAGAACTTATTATGGCATAATGGTACTGCTAAACAGAACACTTTGGCCCTAAGTTCTTCTTGTCAGCCTTACACAGTCTCTAGAAATTCCTGTGAAGCCAAGATGCACCATGCTTTAGGGACACACTGTTAGCTCTGGTTCACAGGTGGGTAAAATATCACCTGGAACATCAAGCCCATGAAAAATTTTGTTCTTGTCTCACACTGATTTACTTGTCTCACACTGAGATCCTGCTCAAAAGAAAGATATATATTTGGATAATTCATTATATAAAGAAAGAATTTAAAAATGCTTATTTCAAACATTTAGCACCACCAGTTTTGGGGCACTCATATGTTAACTCTGCCATATAAACCCATAATTTTTGATCTGAGTTTTAATTAGATTGTTCTTCCAGCTTATTTGTATGCTCATGCCTTCTTGTATTACAGAAGTGAGTGAAAAAGAAGTGAAGTATGTATTCCCTGTTTTAGATATGCTTTTAGGTACATATTTGGCACCTTCATTGAATAGTTGCAGTATTTCATATTAGTGGAGCACTCAAAGTTAGCATCTAAGAGCTGGGACAAACAAAATGTGAATCTGCACTTTTTTTATTTATGTTCTCTCTTTTGATAAATGAAGTTATTTCTTAGATCCAAACTCTCTAAGTGCCTTGAACTATGTGTTCACAGAGTTTTGTACACATAATGAATGCAAGTGTAAGATGCGTTCCATGTTTTGCTCAGTTTCTCACATTAATAAGGCTTAATCAAGTCCACACTTTCCCTCACACCACCTAGAAGAGAAAGACACAAAAGAAACCCTCCCATTATTTCTCTGTCCTATGGCATCTGCAAATGTAGAGAAAGTGTTTATTTCCTTCTGCTTCTGTCTCTCATAAACCTGAGTCTGCTGTCCAAAAAGTGGCACAGGCTTGGTCCCCAGTGTCATCAAACAGCCAGGGCAGTTTGGATCAGCTTCAGTCCAACAAATGCAGCCTTCTGCTGGAGCAAATGCTGGTCAGCCAGTCCTAGCTCTGAGATGACCCTGGGCATGCACAGGAGCCACACAGCACAGAACCACAGAACCACAGGATAGTTCAGGTTGGAAGGGACCTTCAAAGGTCATCTAGTCCAACTCTTACTAGCATGTGGGGCAACAAGTCCTCTACTTGCACCCCTGTATGCTGCAGTCCTCTCAACAGTGGGGTTGAAATAAACAGGATGATTCACACCTTTCAAAGACACTACCTCTGTCACTTTCTCTGCTGAAGGTTTCTCAGTTCACATTTTCACAGTTCTCATCACACCCATGAAGTGAGGTGACAGCTGACTCACAAGGCTCCTAGGTGAGTGTACTGTGTTAGACTCTGCCTTAGCTCTTCTTTTAAACAGTTCCCTTAATTTTTACCCTGTGTATTGTAATCAGACCAACACTGCCATAATACTTTTTTGCTTTTCTGAATTTAAATTGCCATTTGCTCTACTACCTAAATGAAGACACTGGAACTTTTTTTAAAATCCAAAGCAGTTCCACATATGGGAATTAGCATTTAAAGCCTTTTTAGTGAGTGTGTATACACTGTACATATGAAAAAGGAGTATACCTTGTTAGCTTTTTATTATTCTGTAGAGTACTCTGTTATCTTCACATCTGCAATGCATTCAATGAATTGAATGAATGAAGTCTATGCTTCAACCTCTGCTATGGTTTTACAGCAGAAGAACCTCAGAAATGGGCTAATAAGAAGATCATTGTCTTCTATAATGAATTTATACCTGAAAAAACTATTAATATGTCCCTGCCTGTCACCCCATGCTCTGGCAATCATTAGGTATGGATGTTAGACAGGTCATGCATTGAAGAGAAAACTATACTGGGACAGAAAAGCCTCTCTGTCAGCATGGACATCCCAGAGAGTGTGCACAGAGGGCCAGAGCCAGCACAAGGGAAAAGACCAGGATCATGGAGGCAGGAGGGGGGAGGCAGAAATGAACAAGTAGGTGAGCTCTAGGGATCATGAGGCAGTAAGCTCCATCTCAGAGTGATATACAAAAAGCTCAACAACTTCCAGTGGCTCCAGAACTGGCTGAATTCACATGTGAAGTTTGAAACTAAAATGTACTTTCATTTGTTGTTAATTTCCTAAGACATCATGTTCTTCTATCTTCCTGATACAAGGCAGAGTGAATATTCTTTCATCCAAAGAAATTACCCTCATTTACCAGTAATTGAAATCTAGTGAATGTTTTTTTCAGGTTTATAAGTGGAGATTTTGTATACTTCAAATTACTGTACTATCTGTCACTCAAAGACATTAAATACTTTGAAATATGTTAGTGAAATACAGCAGTTTATCACTTAGAAAGCTGTAAAAGAAATTAAAAAAATAATGTTTAGGTATCTATGAGAAGATAGTAAGAGGTTAGTGTTTCATGTGATGATGTTATCTTTCTGACTTTTCCACGAAAAACCATTTACTTAGGCCTCTTCAGACCTATGATTTGGTAGATTCTGGTTCAATGAACTATAGCCTTCCACATCTGTAGTGCCATACACTACCTAAATAATTGGAAAGTTTGCTGAAAATAATTTAGGGGATGTCTAACAATGAAAATCAAAACACGTCCAAGCAATTGGTTTTTATGTCACTGAAATATCTAAAATCATAGAATTTACAATACCTAACCAGCATATAATAAAACATACATAACTGTCATAAAATAAATCCTGACTAAAATAAATCTAAATTTACTAAAATAGAAGTTTGCTCATTATCTATTGGTCTTCAGAAAATGGGAATTGAAAAAAAAAAAGAGGCAAGTTCTTCCTTCAGAAATACTTAGTGTTGAGAGAATATTGACAGAATATGCCTCTTCTCCCACAGGGAAACAGAAACATGAATTTCAGGTCCCCATTCTGTAAAGTATGGCTGTGATATCTGAAGTTCAGTGTGCCAGCTGGCATCACTTTGCCTGCTTGGGCCATTGGTTGGGATCAAGAAGGGATTGGAGGAAGTCTCTGAAGTCTCCCTCCCAGACTGGAATAACTCTGTCCCTTTCCCCTCTCCTTGCCATGGTAAATCCCTATCCAGAGCAGTGGTTAGGCCAGGGCTGCCACTGTGCCTCTCTGCACTCCAGCAATTGTATTTCCCTGTCCTGGGAGGTGTGAAGCCAGTCCTGCCTCTGGCTCAAGCTGGGAGACACAGGGCCTTACCTCTCTGAGTCTGCAGCTGCAAGAAGAGGTATCTGGGCAGGGTGCAGGGGACTGCCCTGCATGGCATGTCCTGGGGAGGAGTGGCTGCTGGGGTGGGACAGGGACACTGCCCCAGCTGCTGGTCCACTTTGATTTACCTGTGTGCTGGGGATCACAGCTGCTGAAAGTAAAAAGAGAGAGAGAAAATACTGATCAGGCAGGAAACAACACTGATAGCTGACCAAACAACAGCAATATTGATAAGTGACCAAACACTAACATGCAACCCCTCCTGTCAAGCTGTAGCACCAACTCTTAGCAACTAAGGAAACTAAGGGTTTTCTGAACTGTGGTTTTCCATACAAGGGGAAGAAGAAAACCCACATGAAAATAAGTAAGTATCATTTGCTGCTTCCAAATGACATTTCCATAAAACCAGGCATGAATGATCACAACCATGTTCATTGTCTTGGAATTTTTTTGTCTGAATAAGGCTGCAAATCTTCTATACTTTTCTATTGTAGAGGAAGTGTCAAATACTTCCTAGGATATTTATTTTTAGAACAAGTGAACAGAAAGAACAGTTTCAAAAAACGTGAAATTCTTTCTACATTTTCCCTTCAGCTGTAAAAATCACAAATGCCTTGAAGAGCAATATTGCTATCATTGGCCCAGATTCCTCAGTAATACGTGCAAAAATTTTAAACCATCTTTAACAGCTTAATAATTTTCTATGAGTTTTCTCTTGTCTTCTTTCCAATAAGGAAAGGTTCTAGATAACTAAACAAAAGCAATATGGGACTTCAACAAATGTCCTAATTAGTTGATCCCAAATCCTGTAACCTTATTTTCTTGTAACCCTTTTTTTATAAAAAAAAGTTTAAGTCAGACAAATTTAAATCTTTGTGTGTCTGAAAATCCTGTTACCCAAATATTTCTACTGACATCTGTGCCAGGTAGTTTACATTGATGTTGAATGGCAGACAAACACATGCACTTAAATATTTTATGAACCCAGAGAATGAATTACATAGTCTGTCTAAAAGAAAAAAAAACAATCTCTCCTGTTTGTCATATCTTCCAGTCCCTTTTTTAAAAAAACCTATTGTTTAGGCCTAGTTTACAGAATAAAATTCTACCTGGAGCTAATAATAATTTGAGTTTCTTGATAAAATCCTAGAGTTTAAACCAGGGGGCACTGTCACCAGTAAAACATTTTTCTAGGCTAAAATACGTGCATGGATGCTGCAATCCTAGCAGAAGAAAGACTGCATTAGAGGTAACCTCACCATAGGTCAATCTTCAAGAAAATGATTTCACAGGTCATCATTTTCTCATTCACAGGTGTGAATTTTGCTACAAAAGATAAAAAGGGTGAAAATTCACCTCATCTCCCAACTCCCCAGCCTATTTTTGGAAAGACTCTATTAATCCTTACAAGCCCACCATTGTGACACACTGGATATTCACCAAGCTAAGGCAGAGTTAAGAAAAGGCTCAGGAGTCTAATTATGCTGTAGCCTCATAAATGAGCAGTCCTGCACACCTTTCAGCTGGTGGGAATGACACACAGTGCAAGATGACAGACAGGAAACCACTCTGGGAACAAAAACCTCCCATGCAGGTGCTGTAGAGCTAATATCAAAGATTAGGGCAGGTTGACACTGTGGTCAAAGCTGGAGGAGTGGAGGCTGACCTTGGTGCCAGGCTCTGCTGTTTGCTAATTTGTGTGTGGACCAGAGCCTGTTAATCACAACCCCAGTGACAACAGACATCTGACAATAGAAGACACCCCAAACCGTGAAGAGGAAGAGAGCAGGCAGATCCCACAGGAAGATGAGACATCACTTAAGACAGCAGAGTAACTCACAAAGAAAGGGCTGAGGACATTTTCCTACTAAGACAGGGGAATGTTTTTTTCCACTCTGCTCATGCACCCCAAAAGTTACTTTTTCCACGTCTGTCTCTCAGGGTAACATCAAGAACAAGTGCAGAAGGAAAAAACAAAGGAATGAACATTTGAAATTCTTATTTTATCTTACATGCAGCACAGAAGAAAATACTGAAAAACAACCAAGCACACATTCTGACAGCAAAAGCAGAGAGAATATTTAACAAATCAGGACACTGCAAAGAAAAGCCCTGATTGTCTAAATAAAAGGGACTATTTAAATTATTCCTTGTCAAAATAGGGTAACTTGCATTCTACCGTGACAAAAACTAATAAAACTGTGTAAAACTACATGATGGCTTAGTTTACCAGTACTGTGATCTTTGCACTTAAAATTAACCTCTTCAGGATCAGGAATAAAAAAGCTGGGTTATGACCAGGTCTTCAGCACAAGGTAGCAAGAGTTGTTCTTCCTGACAGCTGTTCTCTACCACAACCATTATTAGCAGTCCAGACAAGTATTTTGTAAGCCATGCTTGCACATTTTCAAGCTGCTTCAGGCTGTGGTAGCACAGGTTCCCACAGCACTGCCCAAGACCTGATGGCTCTGTCTCTGGGAAAAGGTTATCTGTAGCCAAGCACAGGCAGCCACTGCCAACCTTCTGGCTAGGTCTCCCATCAGTATTTTATTTTTCTGGTTCTGATGAGGAGACAGCACATAGTGTAAAGTAACAGCTAACTACGACACGGACTAGAAGACCAGGTAGGATATTTAAGGATAAAAACACATATGTATTAGCTGCAAAAACGTATTCCTTTCCCCAGGGTATGCTCACAGCATGCCAGAAGAGTGCATGTGGCCTCCCACTATGCTTTGTAATAAAGCAATGTGGGAGACAGGGAACACCTACTGACAGTGCAGCACAGCTTTCGTCAGTGCAACTTCTTTCAAAGTACTGTGTTAATAAAAGCAGCTCTGTGGGCACCCAGTGAAGTGAAATCACAATACCAGCAACTTCTGCCTGGCAAAAATGCAACTATTATAACTTCCCAGCATAGATATGGCACTGGTCCAAGCTACTACCTCAATCTTATAAATACAAGCTACTACATGAATCTTGTAAATATCACCTGAAGGGAAACATTGTCAGGCATTAGCAGGGTACAGAGATATGGCAGTCAAAAAACAGTGACAGGCTATTTCAGTAGTGAAGACTGATAGAAAACTTTGGACAGTATTTTAGAAACTGCTAGAAAACTTGACCACGTTTTCCTGGGAGCTCTGTTTGGCAAGCTTTCCTAGTGGGTTGGCTGTTACGTGTGAGTTACTTGCTCAAAGTGTTGGCAGTAAATACCATCACAAGGCCATGTCTTTTCAGACATGATCCCCTTAAATACCTGGTCCAAATGGTATGGCTCTGAGCAAATGTTCATGACCACCAGCGTGCTCACTGACTCCAATTTAGCACCACCACACAGGTCCACACACAAAGATGCAGAATTAAGTGTTAGTTTTAAGTGGGGCTTAAACAAAAAGAGAGGAGGTTTAGATGAGATGTTGGGAAGAAATTTTTTACTGTGAGGGTGGTGAGAGACTGGCACAGGTTGCCCAGAGAAACTGTGGATGCCCCATCACTGGAAGTGTTCAAGGCCAGGCTGGATGGGTCTTTGAGCAACCTGGTCTAGGGGAAGGTGTCCCTGCTCATGGCAGGGAGGGTTGGAACAAGATGATCTTTAAGAATTCTTCCAATACAAACCATTCTATGATTCTATCATTCTATGATTACTTAACAAAAAGGTTTGCTACAAGAAGGCTTTTCTCTTTATCAATACAAGATAAACTAACACCTTTAAAACATTTTTAAACATATTCAGATATTTTGAAAAAAACCCAAACAATCTCAAACTAATAAAAGCCAAAGAATCATGAATGCTGTTCCTCTGTTTCCTTTAAAAAGTCAAAGCTACAACATTATTTACAAGATGGATATAGCTAGTCCTGACTTAATCCCAACTGTGAACCTCACATTGGGTGACAGGCACAAAGTTTCAGCCAAAGAGAGGAAGGAGTCATGGATTTTTCAGGAATCTCATCACATATCCATTTACCAGCACATAAAAATTTTCCATGAGGCTATTGCTGCAAACAGTTCTCTATGAGAAGCTAAATTCACATGTATCCTCACAATGCATAGGAACAAGTTAGGTGGTTGTAGGAGAAGAAGATGATTCTGAATAAGGATTCTTTAAGAAAAAGAAAGCCAGAAAGTAGCATTTAAAATGTTACAGAATCTAAGGCCTAAAAAACATTATTTTTCAATGGAGTCAGAAACTTGTAATTTCATGGAACATATTTAAATGCAGAAATTTGCAAATTACCAAAAATGCTCTAGTTGGAGAGCATCTTGGACTTACTACCATCAAATCAGCACTCTTAAATTCTGCCACAGTATGAATTTGTAGTAGGGCTGAGAGTTCTTACCATGTAGACTAAGACAATGTGAAGGTTTAATTTTGTATCTCAGTTAGTTACATACATACATACATTTGCAAGGTCACTTTTTTTAAAATTACTAAATATAGTCTTCTGTTTCTGTAAGGAATATTTATGAGGTCCTTGACAACAACTGATTTACTACTGCACAGAAGGGAAAATATGAAATGCTTTTTGCACTTGGAAGCATCACTTGCATATATCCTTCTCTTTCACTTCCCCTAGGAAGCCCACACTTCCCTGCAGGATTTTGTAGCCAAGAATATGTAGATATGTGATGTATTGAGTTGTGATTGGTAAGCCCGGCGAAAAAGAAACCTATTTACTTTTATCCTCAACCCACCTGTAAATCTAAAGTCTCCAGAGAGCATGAAAGTCAAGAAGCCATCATGCATTAAGAAGTACAGTAGAAGTAAAAATTGCATTTTAAAGATAATAAGCCTGTCTCCAAAGCTGGTCTGTCACATGGACCATCTGCACTGATGGGCTTTCTGTCTCTTTTCAGGTATTTTGCAGGCAGATCATAGATACTGGAAACATTAAAGTACTGAAGCAATAAAGCAGGGTCTGGACAGTGCCATTCCTGAAATGGCATCTTTAGATCACAACCCTGCCTTTCATTTTCTTCTCTTTTAGTGGATTGCAGTCTCTGAAGTTCTGTCTCATCATGATGAACAGAAGTATAAATGGTGCAAGCAGTGGCTGTGTTGCCTACAATGTTTATAGCAGTCCACTGGTAAATGTTCTTAAAAATGTGAATCCAAACTTTACATTAATTTTTGGAATACTTAATACCCTCAAAATAGAAATTATTAACTTATAAGTAAAACTGGCAAATAAAGGGGCAAATCTGAGGGGAATCAAACTATCCTCCTTAAACTAAGATAAAATTATTAGCACTTTTTTGCCCCCTGTAATGTGTGTATGATCCTACCTGGGACTGCATCGTATTTAGCAGGAGTTCTAGATATGTATGAAGTACTTTAATTCAGCCTAAAAGGTGACCATGTAGATCCTCTTCATTATTTGTAGTCCTGCATTACTGCTCCTTTTGCATCCATTCCCCATGCATCAAGTATGATTCTGTTTTTCACAGCAAGGACCATTCATGTGTCAGTTCTTCCTTCTCATTCTTATTTATTTTCTTACAGGAATGAGCTGTAACTATTTTCCAAGGCTGCCACCTTTAACGAACTACTTTTTAAAGAAAAAAAGAGACCACTTTTTTCAAAAGAACTAGACTGCTTTTTTTCTTGGCCATCTCTTAGGGAGTTTTACTCACTAGGACAAATACTTCAATAAAATTCTTTCATTATACCTCTATGTGTCCTTATCCTCTACCTACCTACTTTCCTAACATCCCCTTAGATACAAACTCCTGGGGGATTGGGTTTTCTCTTATTATGTGCACAGAGCACCCAGCTTAGTACGGTTTCAGTGGGGAAAAAACCAAACAAAAGCATTACTCAAGCAAAGCACAGCAAGTCATATGTGTTGTAGTTAGGTCAAAGTTTCACAATACAGCATAAGACATTATTTTAAAAATACTTTGAGTTCAAGGAAGCTTTGTAACTTTACTGATACAATTTTAAATTCCAACTTGCAAAGGAAATCATGCACTTGACAAGCTTTAGAAAGATCCTTTTCTTGCTCTGGAGCAGAGCTGAGTGTGATATTCAGAAACTGCTTATAAATGAATTACACATTCTGGCTTATGCTTAAATATGAAGTGGTCAAGTTCTATCCAAACAGCACAGTAAAAAAGATGGGGGGGGGGGGTTCTGCTGCATTATTTATGATTCTTCCAGTTTTAATGATTCTAGATTGCTCTATACAAAGTAAGTTCATATTATTTCACAGTAGAAAAAAACATCATCCCCATGTTCTTATGAGGGCATTGCTTGCATCTTCATTCTGTGAACTGAATAAACCTAAATGCCTAGGTATTGTTCAAAATTAAAACCTAGATACTATTACAATGCTTAGCCCTTAGACTGTCTGCTTGCTTTAGACCCATAAATGTAATTTTGTGTTAATTTTAAGCAAAGGATCTGTCATGCTACCTCACTATATTAGTAAGATTGTAGTCAGTTTGGATTTCTTCTATGAAGTCATAAAGACTACAAGATAAGAAAAAACATTTTTGGAGACTTAACTCCAAGTAACAGACATGTAATCAAAAATATTATTGTTGTATTTCATTTAAATATGTCTGTGCTTATAGGCTCTGTATTTTAACAGTACTGAGAAACTGTACAGTGGTCATTACAGGTGTTCTACTATGTAAGTGAAAATGGACTTGCATCTAAACATATACTTTTGACATTTTTTGCATATTTCTAATAGTTTGCCTTCAAACATTTATTCTGTATAATTCTTCTATAAGAAAAAACCTACCTTTGCTTTAAATGTGCATCAATAATAAGCGTAGTCACCTTCAAGTAAGAAAAGTTTGACTGGGCACCACTGGAAGAATGAAAATCTATTCCTCCTTGTACTTAAAAGTAGCACAGACACATTTCAGTTAATATGCTGTCTCAAACAGTCCCCAGTAAAAAGAATGTATTTAATTTTTCAGAAATGGCAAAGCTGTTAATCATATTTATAAAAAAAAAATTGTTTTCAGCGAATTTTTAAGGGTAGCTTCTCTGAGGCAACAAGACACTTATGCTTTTGTGTATTTTACTTTTCTCTCTGTGGGATATGAATAATTTTCACGTTGCCATTTCAATAAAACAATTCCCTGCCTGTTGGAGTTATCTCATTTGTTCCCATAGTATATAATCCTGTAGCAGCCCTGATGAGTAGGTAATGAAACTGTTTATTTTAACTGGATTAGGTGGTTGTCAAAATGGAGTGACATGGATTGATCAATACCTGTACCCTCAGTTAAATGATGTGAATCAGCACAAGTGACTAGAGCTATGAGAAATTTGCCAGGTTATAGATAGCTGGAAACCCATGTAAGAGAAAGCAGATTATTACTTACCCAGAAATTCAGGCCGATAAGACTACATTGATTAATTACCATAAAAATTAATTTACTGTAAAAACTGCCATACAATAGGAAGCAGTGCCAGGAAAGACACTACCAAAATAAATTATTATATCAAAGAAGGCTCGTAGTCAGTAGTGCTGCAGACATCAAGTACTGAAAGGCAAGGCATGAATGAGACTACAGCAAGGAATGTCTCAGTCTCAGAAGCTGTCTGTGAGACATCATGATGGCAAAACGTTGCCAGCCAAGGGCTGGCTGGAGGCAACAGCTTTACCCGGCTTGTCATGGGCAGCAGTTTGGTCAGCACTGTCAGCCTGTGCTGGGACTGACCCAGCAGACAGAGCTGGACATTCAAGCATAGCCTGGAAGCTGGAGAGGAGTGCTCAACAGATTGCTGTGGCAATCTCCTGTGAGAATATCCTCAGTTTATGAAAATCTTGTCGCAGCTCATCTGACACACTGTCCCATCCCAGCTTCCATTCTGTCTGGGAACTTGAAAAGAAAAGGAAAAGCTGAGTCTTATTATCTCTCAGTTTTGCATGTTACACTTGGTGAAACCATTAAATAACTTTTTTAAAAATCTCAACATTCCTCACTAAACTCCCTCTCAATATACAATGTAAAATAAACAGCTATAACCAATGACATTTTCCGAGATGTTCTTTGGTCAAAATCACATTTCTAAAATCTGAAATTTCCCTTTTCTTTCATGTAGCAAATGTCACACTCAGTCTGTACTCAGACCAAGGCATTTAAAAGTTAATAGCATAGGAGTAATACCAACTACTTAATAAACTAGAATACAATCAAACATAGCTTTAAATATCCTGATTTTTGTCATATAAACCTACATCATTATCAACTATTGTGTGATTCAGCCACCTTTACAAAAACATGAAATAGGATTGATATCTTTACAAGCCTCTCAGTAAAATAAAACCATTTATTGAAGTGTCCACTTCATATAATGTCATTTTCATCACTGCAGATAACATCAATGAAGCCAATTCATTCACTTCCTACATCTGGTTCTCACTTAAATGTTGAAGTGATAAAAGATGTAATGCATTTTGCCTGAAAGTTAAAAGCAGATGTCCTCACAACTACTAAAATACTGCATATAAAAATGTTAACATCCTGCCCATTGCCCTCTTGAGCTTTGGGAGTTATTATCACTCATAACTTACCATTTGTTCCAAATTTATTTGAAATGTGAACAATTGTACATGTAGGCAGGTATGACAAAGATCTTTTAGCAGGAAAATATCAGATATTTAACTGAAACAGTACAATAGGATTATTACATTTATAGTGTAAATATGTTCGTTGTATATTTATAGTCAAAATTTGTGAACTCACAATGCAGCATTTCAGTTCCTTAATGTAGATGAATTGAAAAACTGATATGTGATCCAGGAATAAGGCAGAGGAAAAATACTGTGATTTTAAGTGAAGCTTTATGTCAAGATGTCTACAAGGAATGGTAGAAGTGAATTGATAGCAGAATCAAAGGCCTATAGAGAAAAATATCCCTCTATGTTGAATTAGGTCTTTTCATGGGTATAATATCACTTGTTCTGCTTCCCTCCAAAAAACATATAAAAACATGTTGAAAATCTATCTTTTTAAATAATATTTTTCATATTCTATCCTTCTTATGAGATAGATATGGGTTTCATAGTACATTCTACTCTGCAAAATGATCCCTAATATTAAGTGAGGAATAATACAGCAGCTTTTTATCTGTCTTATTCTATAATTCTATACCTGGGTAAATATCACAAGCAGGCCCTGGGGAGTGTCCCATGGCATTATCCACAGCATCATGTGGTGACAGGGCTGGCTGGAGGGGCTGGATTGCAAGGCAGTCATTCAGGATGTCCTGGCCAATCTCTGAGCTGGATCGCAACTGAAAAACAAGAGATGAAAAAGGAGAAATTATAACAAAAGGTGGACATGGACAAAAGACAGGAAATAATCACAAAAATCCTTAAGACAGTGAAAAATTATAATGAAGAAATGCTGAGGTTAGAGGAAGAAATGGAGAAAGAAATCAGATATCTTCCCTTTTAAATCTTATTTAAATTCAATTAATACCATCCTTTCATTCTAGCAGGCTTTTTTGAGTCTTTTTGAGTTTGAGGAAGAAAACTCTTCTAGAGGCTGTACTCAGGACAAGAACTACTTGTACAGGTAGGATTTTGGACAGGAGGACTTCATTGTGCTCTCTTGTCACACACTGCAAAAGAGAGGAGTGTCCTGGTTAAAGGGTATTGGAGGTTTATCAAATGTCTGACATTGCTTGTATCAGCAGAGGGATACTATAATGAATACAAATATTTTCATGCTGTTTTACTGCCCTGAACTGTCTCACTTCTAGAAGGACTAGAAGAGCAAAGGTGCTCATAAAACACTGGAAATGAGGGATTTGGAACAAGCAGCCAGGAGAGATAATATACAGACAAGTCAGGATGGAAACAGGACCCCTTCCTATGGACTAAAGTTGTCTTGAGACCCATTGTTAAAGACTAGAACTGCATTTTTGTGACATTACAGCAGAACCATGAGTGCTCTGTCACTGCCAGTAGCTAGCTGCATGCATGGCCACTTGCCTGGTACCTGATGCATCAACAGCAAGTCTGTTAATCTGGCTGATCACCAGAAAATTCACTCTACAAACAATTAGTAAACAAATTCATAACAATGGTTTTCCTTTGGATGAAATTGGATGGAGAGTCTCAATGCGAGGCTGCAATAAAATACAGTAAACAACTACAATTTAAAAAAAAAATCCCAGCACCAAATAAGGAAAAGGGAGAAAGTCTGATGCAGCACCCTAACAAGGATGACATAGTCTAATGCCAAACTGCACTCTGAGGTTTAGGGTTGGTTATGGATGCTGCTGCAGGCTGCTGGGACTGATGCCTGTCTTGATCTGCTGTCTGATGTTAATGTTATATATAATAAAACTTTGCCTGTTCCTTAAAGTAATTTTGACTGGTGTATTCATTTAAAAGCCTGGAAAAGGAAGGTCTGTGCTTACAAGTATGTGGGCTACTGCAGTGGCTGAGATGCTCACACATATCCTGTCCTGTCATCCAGGTTCATGCAGCTTGATGGAAAGAATCCTGAGCCAGTGCACATGGATGTGCTGCACTTTCACAGGAAGCAAATCTCACAGAGGCACCTGAGGCCTCTCCTCTCTTGTTTGGTGCCATGGGAGGTGACCAGGTAACAGTTAACTAAAGATAACCTAGCACCTCTGAAAAACTCCTGAGGGGAGGAAGAGGAACAAAAGAGACAAATCTCTGCACATAATATACTCAGAAATGAATCACAGAACGGTTTGAATTTGAAGGAACCAAGTTCCAACACCCCTGCCACAGGCAGAGACACCTTCTGCTAGGCTGTTCAGAGCCCCATCCAAGCTGGCCTTGAACACCCCAGGTATGGGACAAATGAAGAAACAAGAGTAAGAGGAAATGATTCTGAACACAACCATAAAAACACCCATTGCCACAAGATGACCCTTGTGCCAAAGATGCTGATAAACACTGATATTAGGTTTGATAATATGCATGATAATAAAACCATGGCAACTCAGTGGAGAGTTGGTCTCACACATCATAAGCACATGACCCTGGAAGTACTTCACAGCCTGTGATACCTGTGCACACACACTGCATGGGGGAGATTCCTCCTCCGAAAAACTTAGTCACTTATATCCCCAAGGTACACTACCTCTGTGAGGTACATTTCTGTGTTATTCTAGAATTGTAGGAAGGGGAAGAGTGGATGGGGAAGAGGGAGAAGGGAAGAAACACCCTGACAAATGATTTTGTTTATTATCTGTATTTACAGTCCAAGTACAAACGTTTCTTCCAGTTTGTACTTGTCTGCTATTGTCTGCTATTATCCAGTAATGGTGCTAGGTTTGCTGCTATCACTAGTAACATGGCTTTTTCATGAAACTCGGTGCCTGTGAAATTAAATGTCCAATATATCCTCATTCAAATCCTTACAATTAAGTTACATTATTAATAAGCCTTATGTGAGTTTAAATTTCTATGGAATCCAAAGTGAATACAATATGAAAAATCTGACTTCTATAAAAGAATCAGGATTTTATCACACACAATACACAATCATAGAAGTTGCATGTGTAAAGTTGTCTGTTTTTTTTTTAAGAAACAGATCAGTTTTCTAAATCTGATGGCACTCATGGATAAAACAATGAGAAAAACAAGAAATGGAGAGTTACGTATTTACACATTAGTTACAAGAATTAAGTAATTCTTTTAACATAAAATAGGCAACCACCTATTTTACAGATTTTTCTAATTTGCACTGTTCAGGAATCTTGCATTCACAAATCCTTTGATATTTAGAACAAATCTATCCTGACAATCTGTGCTGCAAAATCCATGAACCATTCACTGCAACTGTAGAATTTTATCTTCAGCTTAAAAAGCTATAAAGGAGAAACAGTAATTGACCACATATAACTGCTGCCATCCATTTCTAGCTCTAACAACACAGCATTTCTTTTCCAGCCTGGACTGTAGAGTTATCATCCAAGTGCAAAAGGAAGCTGACACTCTCTGACTTCTGTATGAATCCCAGCACAGATGTCCCAGCAGCACTGTGACTGACATGTGTCACTTCCCCATGATCAGCTTGCTTCTCTCAGGATCACTCAGCTGAGCATCAGTACGTCATGCTGGGACTGAAAATCTGGCAATCTGTTTTTAAGAACTGCATGGTTATAAAGTTACCTCACTGAGTGGTGAAATCAATAACTGACAAGTCTGCCATGCTGAGCACAGACCTTTTCTGTGTGCTGTAATGTAACCTAAATTTATGGCTGACAAAAGTGCAAGTTAACGATCAATTGCTCTGCCACTTAAAACTCCCCCGTATTTGATATTTGTTCCAGATAATAGTTTTTTAATTTAATAGCTCAATTTCATGGTAAGACTTGTGAAGTTTTGTATTCAGAAATACAGAAGCATTTCCATTATCACAATGTAGCAGTTTTTTCTAATATACAAAACAAATAATTTTTCAGTCATGGTTTATGGCTGTTTTACTTCTGTGACAATCAACTAATGTTTATCGCCTTTCAGAACAATGGATGGAAATTCTACTCCTCTACATTTTGCATATGAATAAATAATTACCCAAGATTAAATGAAACAAGCACAAGTAATTAGAAGGGAGTATATTCTTGTTCCTCAGTTTTCAATTTCATTACATTTGAATTCAAAAGCAGAGGCGTGCTGTTGATTTGATGCATGACTTAATTCCAGAGAAAATGTCTCCTTACAAGAAAAGGTTTTTGGGTTTTTTTTCATGTTTCTCTCACCAGTATGTGTTTTATCTGAGATCTGCATGTTTTTGTACCACCTCGCTAGTTTCTTCAGCATTGCTCCTGTACAAGAGAAGTCAGACACTATCAAGGAAAGCATATGATAAGTGTGTTTATGAATACACTTCAGAAGAAAAGAAGCAGTATAGCTTGAGAAATCCTAAACCACACAAAGGAATTCAGTAACTTCAAAACCTGCCTATACTTATTCAGATTAACTCAATTAACTCTTCAGCAAGTCCAGACTCCTTCTGTCATTCAAACATGCCAGTTATCTCATCAAATCGCAGCATTTTAAATCTTGCTTACATAAACATGTGCTTAATACATACACATGCTGTGCATCTAGTAAAGAATTTACATATATAAGTAAGACATTAGTTACAGTCTGTTTATTTTTATGCAGGTTAGATATGTGTCTGCAATGTCTAAAATCAGCAAAAAATCCCCTAAGTACTGGTATGTTCCATTGACAGGAATTGTTTTACACTAAATGTAATAGTTGTATAGATGTGTTTTGTTTTCATATAAAGACACAGAGGAATTTCTGCTGTTCAGATTGTCTGTGCATTAAGCTTACTTAAAATTACTTGTCAAGTACAGAGTAAGTCAGTAGTTTTTTACTCATTTTTATTGTCTGTAATTTAAGCTGGCATTGGGAGAGCAAAGCACGACCTCTCTACTCAGCGCCACATATTGTAGTAGCTTTTCTGAAGGAAAACACCCATTGTTTTCACTGGAGGAGTAGCCAGAATTTAATATTTATTT
The DNA here is from genome assembly GCA_013398075.1 of Notiomystis cincta. Taxonomy (NCBI): domain Eukaryota; kingdom Metazoa; phylum Chordata; class Aves; order Passeriformes; family Notiomystidae; genus Notiomystis; species Notiomystis cincta. Next base: position 91,422 of record VZRX01010006.1, read on the forward strand.
GTACAGTTAGAGTAAATTTATGTCCTGTTAGTATCATGACATTGAGAGTACTCAGATGTCACCAACAGAAAATTACAAGTTCACCATGAAGCAATGATGTAAGACAATATTTACTCATATTATGGTTTTGCTTGCTAGATCATCCTTTTACCCACAAAGATCAGCTTCAAGGTCCAGCACTCCCTTACACAATACCAAACCTTTCTGACAACAGACAATAACACAGAATCAATAAAAATTGTCCTAATTCTTGCCTTTGGAGGCTACGGACATCTTGGGGCAAAGCAGCAATGCAGACAGAAGGGATTCTCAGTACCCTTTGTTTTCAGTGAGTCATTTGTGCAGGACTTCTAGAGAGAAATGTTCTGTTCATTGTCTACCACAGCTTTCAGGAGTGTGTGTGGGTGTGTGGGTGTGTGTTACTTTTGCCTGCTTTTAGATCCTATTAAACACTTGGCCAGAAAAACAATAAAAATCAAGTTAAACTAGCCTACCTGCATGGTAGTGATGCTAGGTTACATGCAAGAAATAGTTACTTTTGCTACTCTCAAAGTTTTACTATATTGAACATTTGAGTTCAATATAAAAATGGCTTCCGTCTTCATGTTCTAGCATAGATCAGGAAAATATACCCAAAAAATCAAAAGGACCTGGAACTAACACAATTAGGTACCTTTGGCAAATTTCAAGTCAAGAAGAAATTCTGATTTTAAAGCAATACTACAGGAGGAAAACACTGTCACATTATGATTAATAACACTAAATTAATTCTATTTTTATTACATATAGGAAAGAGAGTTTTCTTTTGATTGCTTTTATTTTAATTTGAGGAATACTTTGGATTATATCATCACTAAAATGATACAGACAACCGAGAAGACCACTTTAAGGGGAAAAATTACAGCTGGGACAGATCTGAAAGGAAACTTCAAATAAAAAAATAAAACTGAGAATCTTAGTTTAAAGAAGGGAAGTACAGTTTGAGTGAGCGCAGTGGCCTTTTTCTAAAATAAAAAAGGCACAGGTCTGTTGAAAATTGATTATTACTTTTCTCTACACAACTAGAAAGCACCCATACAGATGTTTGAAAACACACACATACACATTACCTCTCTTCCTGTCCCATATCAGGTTATATCAAATCTGAAATGTTACATAAATTATACCTGTGACCCTTTCTACTTCATCCTCTTTTTCAGGCCGTTCCAAGAGGCTAGTAGCTGATTTTTGTGTGAACATCAGTCTAATAGCTGACCTGTTCAATTCAAAAAGCAGGGAAAAACCCCACTGTTTCATGCCAGACTGATTTGGGGATATAGCTATTATATGATATTGCTAAGCATCAGTTTTTCCAAGTAAATGCAGCCTGACAAGGAAAACACTTGTACTGCAGAATTATTTGCTTTCCCTTCCTGAAAATACATCTGTTTGGCAAATTTTCACTTCATGAGAGGAAAAATGTGTAAAATAAACACATACTTATCCACCAGGTGCTTCATTTAGCACAAACATATTTTTCTCCCTATCGCAGATTATCAAAAGTTGCCATGGTAATCCGTAGATGATATCAACAATTGTTATATACAGAAAGAAATGTTTTCAGATTTCATTTTTAATTTTTTTTCCTTTAACTGCAGCATCCTTTATATAACACTGGCCTTCACTTTAAATCTTTGATTCTGTATTTATCTCCACTGAAACCTAAATGCATGTACCATGTAATACATGAAAATACTCTGTTCAAAATAATATCTTGAATAGAGTCTAGGACTAGAACTGAAAAACTCTACCACTTAATTATCAGGAGGTCAAAATTATTAGCCTTCAAACATATGATTTTTTGCTTTTGCAAACATTCCTCAGGACATCCCTGTACATTTTCATTCACTGTCTGTGAGCTGTCTGTTTAGTGTGCTACATGACATGATGTGTGCTACACTGACATCAGCCAGATGGGAGCTTTCTAACACAGTTTTGAGTATACAAGAGCAGGAATTCTTTAGTGCAGCAGGAGTCACTTGGGGGACCCTTTCTCCAACTGAGTGTCCTGAGCATCACGTAAACAGAGTGTTTATCACACACACCAATCACACATTCTTTAGCCATCCCCACTTACTAGAAGTTTATGTATTACTATATTTTATGTAGTCACATCCCTTATCAGAGGTCCTTGTAAGTTCTTTGGGCTCTTCTTTGGTGGTTTTCAACATCCTGTGTCCTTTTTATGTGGCTCAACCCCCGCTTTTGAGTAAGTGCAGTGTAGTTGTTTTGCGTAACTTCTGCTTTGTCAGCCTTGCAGAGCTGGCATCCTGCTTTTATTTTGCATGGCTTCTGTTTGCCTACATTATATCCTTCAGCTATTTCTCCAAGGCTGTGCTGTTCTGTTCTGTTCTGCTTATCAGAGTAAAATGCTGTTCTGTTCTCATCACATGAGATGAAAATGTGAAGCTCTGGCTAGGCTGGCACTGCTAACTTTCTGAGTTTCTACTGTCTCTGATTTACTGAGGGAAATTTCTGTGTCAGGTTGGGTTTTTGTTGTTAAAGCCATAATTCAGTTTTCAGAGCAGTTTCACAAACAGCTGTGCCAGAGAAAGGGCAGAGCTCTGCATCACAGGGAGGAAACAAATGGGCAGATGAAGTCTCTCCTCAAACGGGCACTGCCAGTGAGGCCACTATATCACTGCTTCAAGAGCAGTACTGAGGACTCCAAAATCAGTACCTGCCAATGCAGCTGCCCACACTCATATCCAAAAGTGTGAAATTCCAGAGGAGGTCTCAGCTTGGAACAGGAACACTCACTGAGGACAGTACTAAAGATTTGAAGGGTATTTGTGCTGGTGTCAGGGTGCTGAGCCACAACCTCTTAGGCATCCTGTGCACAGTTTAATTCTTGCTTGCTCAGACCCTGGTGTTGCTTAAGAAGCATAATGAACAGGACAGTGCATTTAAAGCCCAGACTGAAAAGTGACAGGCTAATGAGAATGATGGAATTACAGAATCATAGAATCATTTAGGTTGAAATGCAGCAGTATGATCATCAAGTCCAAGTGCACACCCAGTGCTGCCAAGTCCACCCACGGACTCTCTCTACCAGGCCACTAAAAGAAAGAAAGATTCCTGTTCTATCAAGATCATGTTCATGCATATGCTGTAGTAAGGAAGTGAATATAAATAAATAGAGGAAAGGATATTGTTTGATATAAAAAATGGACCTGAAGAACATGAAATGCTATGAGCATGAATTGACAGCTGTTTATGGAATTTTGAGACAATCTGGATTTTTTTTTTCCCATGGGTGTAAATGTGATGAGGGTGACAGCACTTTTTCTTTCTTTCTTGTGCACTTTTCAGTACATCACACTGCCAGAGCTCACAGGAGTATAAGCTCAGGACAGAAACCAAGTGCAGGAAGGAGTCATCACATTGAATAACAAACATTAACCAATAAGTAAAATGAACCAACAATCTCCTGGTTATAAAACTGCCACAGCTGTCAGAACACCATGAAAACCACTGGAAGTTTCAACTTTTCCTTCTCCCTGGAGAGCAAAATTCTAAATGTAGTGCTGGCAAAGCATAATCCCCCACTATGGATCTTCCTTGAGAAGCATGCCTTGTGCATCCCAGCACAGCACGGATCCCTGCTGCTGCAGTGGCTGGTCAGCCAGGGCTACTCTGCTTTCTGAGTCTGTGTTCCTGTTCCTCACTGACCACTCAAAAGAAATGGTCATTCCTAGTCTCAAAAGTTTTTCAGAAAATTGTATGATTAAATTCCTTAAACATTGCTGCCCATTCCTAATCCCTTTTTGCAAACATCCCTTTCATGAAAAATTGCTGAACGCCATGGTGTCTGATTTATATTTCATTCTGAAGAGAGGAAGTAAAGGGATTAAAGTTGGGGATTAAACACTTACTCTTCACTGCATTTTCTTCTGCAGAATAGTCTCTTAGTTGCCATGGGCACTGCTCACTGACCCCATGGCCCTGAATGCACTCCTTTTTGCATTGGTGACATCTTTTAAGTGGACTCCATAGAGAACAAATGAGGGAAAATATCCTTATTTTCAACTGCTCTCAAAGCAAGAAAATAGATTTGCTTCTCTTTCAACCTGTTCTCCCCCATTTGCAGTTTAAACAGTGAAATCTGAACTAAGAGCCTGAATAAGGTCAAGCAAAAACTGAAAGATGCAGAAGCCACTTAACTCATATGGTAGTATGTTCATTCCCCACAAGGAAGGTGTTCTCAAATAGAGCAGTTCCAGATTAATATAGTCACATAATGGAGACTGTCACTGGTAATTAGCTTAGTGCCTGAATGACCTTCTGAAACACCAATGGTGTAATGCTCTAACCCTCCTTGGCTCCCTCCTTCCTCATCAATTAAACATTCTGAGTCAGAAAAAAAGTTTTAAAAATTAATTTCTGTCATGTAAGAAACACAGTAAGCACTGTGTATCTTGAGTTGCAAAAATAAGCTTAGTTCAAATACTAAGAAAGGAAATGAAAGAAAAAACTGGAAACCCATCATGAAATTAACAAACAAAATATACTAGCTAAAATAAATCCCCAGACACTGTTTTCTTCTCATGTTATTCACAAAATCTAAAAGCTAGTAATAAATTTTGGTTTTTCTAGAATCTTCAAACAAACTGGTAGCTTCATCAGTTGTGTGGTAAAATCAGTGTGTAGTCACAATAAAAAGCATGTTTCTACTGTACTGTAAAGCAATTTAAAAATGAACCATCAAAAAGTACGCAGCTCTCTAAGAGACAAGAGGTTTATATTGTTTTGCTGAGGGAATAATATATTTGCTTACATAACCCACATAACAGAAAGCCAGATAATGTCTCACAACTTTATAGAAATTTCCATGCTAACCTTTTGAAAACACGTGTATGTCTTAGTTCCACAGAAATATTGTTCAAAAGGAGAATATCATGTCTTTAAGCAACTGGGGTTTTTCCCATTTCTTGTTTTTATTGTAAGGTGGACAGGTTTATATATCAGAATACAGGTGGGGCTGAGAAGTGTTTGAGAGCAGCCCTACGGAAAAGGACTTGGAGGTGATGGTTGACAAAAAACTCAGCATGACCTGTCATTGTGTAGTCACAGCCCAGAAAGCCAAACATGTCCTGGGCTGCATCCAGAGCAGTGTGGGCAGCAGGGCAGGGAGGGGATTCTGCCCCTCTGCTCTGCTCTGCTGAGACCCCACCTGCAGTGCTGCACCAGCTCTTCCCAGCACAGGAAGGATGTGAAGCTGTTGGAGTGAGTCTAGAGGAGACACAAAGTTCATCAGAAGACTGGAGAACCTCCCCTACAAAGACAGGCTGAGGAAATTGAGGCTGTCCAGCCTGGAGAAGAGAAGGTTGCATGGAGACCTCATAGGAGTTTCCCAGTATCTGAAGGGGGCCTATAAGGAAAGTGGAGAAGGACCCTTTTTCAGAATCTGTATTGATAGGACAAGGGTGACTGGCTTAAAACTGAGAGAGAGTAGGTTTAAATTAAATGCCAGGAAGAAATTCTTTACTGTGAGGGTAGTGAAACACTGGAACAGGTTGCCCAGAGAAGCTGGGCCCCATCCCTGGAAGTGTTCAAGGCCAGGCTGGACAGGGCTTTGAGCAACCTGGTCTAGAAGGCGGTGTCCCTACCCATGGCAGGGGCACTGAAATTGGATCCTCTTTAAGGACCCTTCCAAGACAAACCATTCTATATTCTATATACAGGGGTCTAATAGAGAATAGGTGAACTTTTAGAAAAGGAATATAAAATAACTAGGTTCCAGAAGAATTCAATTATTAGGATCTGCCTCTAAAGGTGAGGATTTTTTATCCCCTTTTTTGCTAATATGGGGGTTGCACAGTGGGAGAAGAGGCATACCTGCAGGATCTTTGTAAGCGGGGGAGGGAGCTTCTGTAAAGCCCCCTCAGTTCAGATGGAACTCTCATCAAGCTCAGCAGAGGCCACTCCACAAGGCAATGCCAGTAATTGCTTTGGGCAGAGGATTTATGTCCTTATCCCATTGTTTTCAGTGTGCTCCACACCTAGAGTGGACTGTCTGCTCTACAACCAGACTCTACTATAGTCTGAAGTAGGAGTAGAGATGTCATACTGCCTGCTTCATCTCAGCATCTTCTATCACTATTTCTCTTATTGTAATCAGGAATAGTATTCTGAAACCTTCCTATCATTGCTAGCAGTTTTGGAAGAGCAATAAATGCAATGGGGAAGAAATCATGCATAAGTAGCACCAGATTGGAGAAATTCTGATTGCCTTCTGTGCTTTATTCCTGCACAGCAAAATAACACCTGAAAAAACCTCCTTCCAGTCAGATATCATGGGAAAAAATGATGGCAGCATCCATCATCATTGGGATAATGTTTTGCTAACTTCCCAAAAGTGACTGTACAGCCATCATTTTACAACTGATCAGTCTGTGTGAAAAGGAAAGAATATCAGGCAGAAATAAATCAATCTGGAAGCCCTGCACACCCCTTATCTCCTTTTGTATCATCACTCCCTCCATTCCTTAGTGATTTGGGACATGTACCATATAAATTACAATTTTAAAAAATCTCCATCATGTCTAGATAATTTTCAGAAATATCCTCTGGACTGGCTTTCCTGAAGCAATGCCTCTGGCAGAGACAATACAAAAAATTTTTGTCCTGGAAAGAAACCAGGAAAATACACATAATTCATGTGTTAGGCTAAGACTAAATAGTGACCTAGGAGTGTCACTGATGCATCTGCTAAGGTGTTAACTTATCTGGTCAGCTGAATCTGTGTATGGGTTCTTCCAACATA
>VZRX01010006.1:112259-130928 GCA_013398075.1 Notiomystis cincta
CATGATAAAATCTAAAGCAAATTGTTATTTCGTTGTATAATTCATTGTACTTCCTACCTTACGTTAAAAGGTCAATGGATGCAGAATAAAGTTCATATTATTAGTCAGATGTAAGACTTACAGGACTAGTAAGTGCTTACAGCTACAAGGCTTATATTTTAAGAGCTTTTGACTAAGCAGTGCATAATGCTTTTGTGTGTGTGTGCAGGGATTGAAAAAGATTAACAGACTATCCTAATCTGACTTCAGTTTTCAGTTTTCCAATACATCCATCTCTTAGGGTATTTTCAAGTAAGAAGAGTTTCATGCTGCTATACAGGCAATGAAATCCATAGAAAAGAGGGTATATCAATACAGAGCAAAAATCTACATACAGGTTCACATGGGAAACTGAATCAGGCTATTTTTTCAGGTAGATGTACATGAGAGGCTAGTTTTTTGCATTCCCTTTGAACAATTCTAACTTCTTTGGTCACACTGCACACTCTTGACTATTTCTGTATATAGACAGATTACTTGAGTGTCTCAATAAAATTTACTTTTAATCTCCTGTCCAGAGACATCAGTATTCTGATGTCAGTTCTGTTAGGACAGTCGACTAAGGATGGCATCAAATTGCAGTACAATTAGAAGAGGTAAGCGAGTAAGTAACTGTCCCTGTCCACTACACTATTTCATTGTGAAAACTCTTTTTACAGATGGATTTTTTATTCCTGTGTTTTTGATAACTGTAGCATGATTTTTTTTCCCTTTTTATATCAGATCTCCTGAGGTTGTCATATTTTTCATGTTCTAGAGATCTGCAGCACAATGTAACCTTATTTTCTAGGTAACACCATGCTGAAGGATTCAAATACCTCAGCTGAAATTAAGCACATTGCAATGAATGTTATTTATCCCTGAAATAATGCTGTCAAGAGATTCATTCACCATGGTAATGTCTCTTGTTTTCATCAGTCTTAGTAAGCATGGCCATTTCAGCCTCAGAAGCTATTTCTGTTGCTGTAGAGAAGGTAAATATTATGACAAGTCCCTTCAAAAGGAACTATTACTGAATACATCAGCTGCTACTGATTCAAAAACCATATGGTACGGAAACTATTAGGGGAAAAATGAACATTTTGGGAATTCTTTCTTTGCTTCCTTTTGGAAGACTTTGCTTGCTTTATTTTTTTTTCCCCTGGTTTTACTCCTTTCTTTCTCTTCCTCTTTGGCTTTTCTAAAAGGTTGTCTTTGATCCTCATGTAACTGAGGCCATCATCTGTAATAATGCAGCTTTCTCTACTAAAAGTTGTTCACTGCTAAGGCAGCTATTATTACCATTAAGCCCCAGGGAAGTCCTATGCATTTGAATACCTTTTCCTTCTTGTAGACATGCAAGAAATAAACAACCTTTTTTTCAGGTAAAAACCCAGTTATTTCCTTTCAGGTATTAAAAAAAATATATGCAGGGAAAAATGCAAACATGTAGCTACATCTCGTTTCTGTGGTTCTATTCTCTACAGCATTTCATACCAGAGATACACCATAAATTGAGATAATAGGGTTTCAAATATGGAGATGAGGTAGTGCAAATCACATTCTCACCTGAAAGATTCTGTTGTTTTAGATTTTTGTGAATTTCACAAAGGACTAAAATCTGATCTGTGTTACACCAGGGAAAAAAGGAATAAACAACCAGGAAAACTCCAAAACTATAAATGAAAGGGGAAAGAAACTGTTTTTAGGATTCTTCCTCACCATATACCATGTCAACGTTATCATTCATGATTCATTCTGTTTTCTACAAATAGTAACACTCTACAAATATCTAATTCTATCATAGAAATAAGAGTATTCTATCCCATCCTGTCCTATCCAATTTATAAACATGCAAATTGGAACTGAAAAACTGAAACAAACAAGCATGCTCTTCTACAAACACTAGCAAAGTATTTCTTCTTACAGTTATTTGAAAATATTAACATGTGATTGCCATTTTTCACAAATGCAAGGATATTATAGACAGAAGAGCACTAAGACAGTTCTCAGTAAACTCTCACTTTGGTTCATAGCCCACAGTGCAATGCTTTCAGCACGGTGTTTTACAAATCTGGATATGAGGTTCTCTTTCTTCCCAGCAAATGTACACAAGGCCAGCTGCTCTCTTGGCACAGGGTCACTTGGTAAACTCCATTATTTAAAAAGTCAAACCTTAACTTTCTTAGTTTGGAGGTTTTTTGGCTTTTGGGTTTTTTTCTTTTTAATTAAAAAAGCCGTTAGATCACTGTCAAGAGCAAAATGGGCAGTAAGAGATCCATTTGATAGTTCCTGAGTGTAGCATTTGCTCTCAAATGCAAACATATCAAAGATACAGTAGAAAACATGCCAAGATACAGTAGAACATCTCTACAAATACTAAATTCATGTCCAAAGAAATTAAGTACTTTTGTTATNAATTAAAAAAGCCGTTAGATCACTGTCAAGAGCAAAATGGGCAGTAAGAGATCCATTTGATAGTTCCTGAGTGTAGCATTTGCTCTCAAATGCAAACATATCAAAGATACAGTAGAAAACATGCCAAGATACAGTAGAACATCTCTACAAATACTAAATTCATGTCCAAAGAAATTAAGTACTTTTGTTATCCTGGAAAAAAACCAACTTGACTGGCTCCAATTTTGACAAACTGACACTGATATAACTTAAAGAGCCTGGTTAAAGTGGTTTTATTAAAGCAAAAGCATAAGGCATAATTTAATGGGTTACTTGTTTACATTCAACAGCGTTCAGTTTGAAGTGCCTCAGACAAAAAGCACAATTCATATAGGAAGAGGCATCATTAGCAGAAGGAAATATGCTTGGCCAAAACTGGACTTGAATTTAGAAGTTCAAGTTTCACTCAAAAAATGCACAAAACAATATACTAAAAAGGCAATTCTCTTCATTTTAATACAATATTTACATACCTGTTGCACTAATTTCTTCTGCCAAATAGGCTAAATCATATGTAACCTCTAACACAAACACAATTTTTACATATATAAGTACAATACTTTATCATAAAAATAACAAGATTAAACTGTGCCAGTATGTAATGCTTTGAGAAGTACCTTTTTCAAAGTGTGCTCTTTCATAGGGATACACAGAAGCACACTGTCTCATTTCAAGGACTAAAAAGTCTGATATTCTCCATTATGCAACAACAACCTCATCAGGGGACAGAACTTTTTGCAAATTTCATATGACAAAATTTATTCTAATTTTTTCCATCAGAGAGGTGGTGCTTCTAGAATGTTTCTTATGGAATTAGTAAGTTTAAGGTATTCAATCCATGGTGTATTCATGGTCCCCTCAGTTCATAATGGGGAAAGGATTGTTTCTGTTACACTCTGGCAGAACCTCTGTCAGTAATAACGATTTTTAAAAAATGCACAGTGGTGACCAAAACTTTATAGGTATTATTTGAAAAATTTATTTCTCTCACTGTTTTTTAGAAGTTTTTTTCTTAAAATATAACATGTGCTATGGCCATTTAGAATACTTGCATACATAGCTATCAGAATTACTTGGCTGTCCTCTAACTATACCACTAACTTCAAATTTCCATCCTTTTGGAAAACAGACAAGACTCATACTGGTTTGTTCTACCTCTGTTTCATAACAATTACTTTTTACCATGATAATGCCATCTTACTGATATTCATGAGAAATTTGAATCCTGATGATTGTACATGAGAAGCAAACAAGAGTATATTACCTTGTGATACTTTTAACTATTTGAAGGCAGAAAAATCATACAAACACACTCACTTGAACAGTCTGAAGCATACTTAATCAGAATATGCTCTGCAATACCTAAAAGCCACCCCACAAACCCTAAAGCTAAATAACTAGAAAGTAAAGAAAATTTGTAATTTTATGTTTCTTTTCTGAATTCCAGAACTTTTAAAAACAACTCAATTACTTTTAAGTCAGACTAATTGCTGCTTTATTGAAAAGTATTCAGATTAGTATCTATGGCTACTGAAAAATTCTGGACCAGAAAACTCCTCAAAATCTACCATTCAGCAAAAACTTAAGCAAATTAGAATGGGGCAAAGGTGAAGTCTTAAACAACCTTAGCATGGCTGCATTACCGCCAGCCCATATTCTAATAGTTCTGCCATAATAACCAGGTCCCAATTCTGCATTACTTAAATGTGCCTCACTTTCACTGAAGTCAGCAAGAATTCTGAATATGCAAGGAATGTAGAATTACAAGTAGTTTCTTAATCCTTAGGTCATAAGCCAAGATAATTATAATGCCTCAACTCATAATGTTGCTGGCTAAACCGCTCTCCAGCACCTTTTAGGGCATTAACAGCAGGATTCTTCTGAATTAGTCTAAAAATCATATCAAGAACTTTTTTCTGCACTCTGATTTGTAATAGGTAATTTAAACTAAGCAACCAAAAGATTGGAGTGGAAGGTATTTGAGCTGTTTAGCAGTGTAACTTTACCTCTTCTTCCCTCTTTGTCTCCTGTTAAAGGGGAAGTCAATAATACAATTCGGCATTTAAAATCCTCACTTTCTCATGTTCTGGGCAGAGCTACTTACACAGCTGTCTTTTCATGGCAAAACACAGGCCACTTGCAGAAAAGAACAGTTGTGGAAAACAAGGCAAAAGTGCTTGCATTTTAATCAGTGGGAGTCCATCACAATAGCAAACAGTCAAGGAGGTTTATTTCTTACCCCACAAGTAAACCACATAAAAATTTCCAGCAACATTCAAAATGCACTTGCCCACCTAGTAACTGTTTTCTGTTCTTGACTGCTTAACACTCAGCTTTTTTTCAATTAGAGCCTGTTTGTTCAATTAGTTAAAAATGAAATAAAAAAGGCAAGAAAGAAAGAAAAAAGCTTTGAAGAAAGGATTAAGCCCTGTACTTTATGGAGAAAGAACATAAATTAGAAATTCTTTTCGAATCTGGAGTATGCATTCTTTAATCTCCTGCCCTGCTGGGAAGTGTAATAAGAATAAAGGCAGGAAGAAGCTTTTTTGCTTCATTGAATTTGTTCAGTGGAAGACATGGTTTTGACTATCTGCAACTAAATCTCAAAATTCATGGCAACTGAGACAATACTCCCACATTTTATAAGCCTGTGCATTAAAAAGAGAGCTAGGAGAGCTTGCAGAAACCCACCTGGTGAGCAAGCTCTCCAGCTTCAAAAGGGCAAGACAGAAGGCCATGTGGATATGACGCAAACAAGTCATGACTGTGAGAAGATGGTGACAAGACTTCATGTACTGGCAATGCAGTTCTGCAGTGTGGTGTGGCTTCATAAGCAAAATAATTTTCAAAATAACCAACTGATCTGACTGATGGGTGTGAGTTAGGGATAAGGAAACCAATGGAAGAGGTTGAAGGTTGGACAAGGTAGAAGTGTTGTTTACTGTTTACTGTTTGTTTGCAGAAGCATTTACTAAAATCTAAATATTATGCTTTGAATTTAAAACTAAAACAAAGATACTTTGATTAAAAAGACAGAAGTCAAAAGGAATGCTAAAAGCAGAAATAGGCACTGTCTTCCTTTCAGGATAGCAAATCCTCTTGCCTGTTTGCACCTTGTCAAACTGAGAAATATTTTTGCTGAGATCCCAAGACAGTAAAACAGCCCAGAAAAGAGAAGAGAAACCCTTAGAAGTTATTTTCCTCCCTTTGGTGCAGTGTACCCAAGTGTGAAGAATCAATATGTACATACAAGAGGAAAGAAAACAGGGCTGCTGTTCCTCCTCTTCCTCCTCCCTCTCAACACCAAAATAACCATTGTAAGGAAGCAGCATGAACTTCATGGCTAGGGCTTACAGCTTTCTGACATCCCATTTAATGCCAGCAAAGCTCATCCCTTGGTTCCAACAAGTTGAGTGCGTACTGCATCACCTGCAACTCAATTTACACGCAGCAGAACATCTTGCCTCTTTCAGACATGCCTCAGAGCAGGGAGAAGAAAACATTTGGAGCCAGCAGAAGTCCCTCTGTGAAGGCAGTCGGGCTGGCCAGAGTAGGGCTGCGAGCCTGGGTCAGAGGGCAGCTGCAGTCAGGACAAAGGGCAGCCACCTCACTCAGACTGCCCCCAGTCTGATGGGGCTGAGGACTCAGATAACAACGTGATGCAGAATCTGGGAGCACAAATATTTGGGTTAGACCTCGGTTTGGAAGGAGGCAGGGCCATGTGTAATTCAACAGATGTGTCTGGTTACCAGGGACAGGAGTTGAGAGCAAGAGTGAGCACACAGAACAATATCTGAAGGACTGGGCAAGGCTTGGAGCTGGACTGTGCCCTGCAGAGCTGCTGGCACACACTTGCTGCTTGTAAAACTCTGGTCAGGGCACAATATGTTTTTTTCTAAAGGGCTCAGCAGCCAACAGCTTCTGGCCCAGGAAGATGCCAGTGCCAGTATTTTCTGACTCACTACAGGGTCTTTATTTCTTCTGCCACACAGATGGTACAAAAAAGGTTAAAGTTTCCAAAAACAGAAGATAAGGTAACACAAAACCTATGTGGATCCCGGCACTCATTTAAGCCACACATATAATAAGGGATTTTGGTCCCATCTACTGAAATGCTGCCTTATGCAAATAAAATCCTTCCGACAAAAGGCCTGTGGTGAAGGGACTGTGAGGGATAAATGCAAAACAGTTCCCTTGGGTGAGCCAAAAAAGCTGCTCAACAATGAAAATTTAATACAGGAAAAGTTGAGGAATAAGTTAATGAAGACACTGCGGTGTTGAATATATTTTTGGTTTTCATCTTTCTAATGAAGTTAAATCATTCATACAAAAATCACACAATCAACCTTTAAAACACCAAAGACCTCCTAACTAGTGATATAAACATGTTGATATTTCACATAGGCATATCTGTGTTGAACCTTTTTCTTTTCCCAAGGCTCCTGAGCAAAGTAGCACGGCAGTGACTCAGAAGAAGAATTCCTATGTATTTTAGGATTGATATGCAGTTCTCTGCTCTGTAGCATAGACCATCCTGTGCATATAGGAATGCATTTCTTCCCCTCATTTTATGAGGAGATGAGTCTCTTACACATCTTACACAGAAGTGGTTCTCACCATGCAACTGAGGTTTCAGCTATAATAAACCTTAGATGATCATTAGAGAAGAAGAGCAATAAAGAGAAAATACAGGAATTCACTACTAAATGTAGGGTGTCAGTGGAATAATCACAAGCCTTCATAAATTATTTTGTTCCTATCATGTAATGATTTTGTTCCTATCAAGAAACAGTTCATTTTCAAGGGAAGCATCAAAGGATTTACAGACTTTACAGGAGCAAAACACTTCAGGAATGAATCCAAAGGTAGGATGAGAGAAGCCAGTCAAAAACACACAGCGCCAAGCAGAAGAATGAGATGCACAAAATAGAGGCAGGAAGAAAAATAAGATCAGTACACGTGGCATAATTAGTAAGGATAAATTTATATGCCTTTTCTCAAGTGAAGTGTTCAATGAGTGAGTGACTAGACTTTATTTATTTGAGTGGTATGTCTGACACCACTACTGGTTGTGGAATACCTAGAGGGCATTTTAGATAATAGCATGTTAGTGACTGTGTTTAAATTTTATTGCTTGTGAGTACAGCCAAAGAGAACAAAAAATTCAAATACCTGGAGATTCAGGGGCACAAAGGATGAGCTGTGCAATTTTCTGAGTGCAAGGATAAAAAGTTTTGAATTTCATCAGAGGAAAATAAAAGAATGACTCAGTAAATAACTATCCATGTGAAGTTAAGGATTTTTTTTCTCCTCTTTTTTGGCGGACATTGCATTCTTCTTAGTATATATTTCCCCAGGGCAACTTAACATTTACCTCATTCCCTGTGAATCATTACAGCATTCAATAGTCTTTGAAATTAATCTTTTCCCACTGTGAAAGGATGTTTTAGAGAAGCTACAACAGATATCTGAGCTATTTTAGCACTGTTGGACAAAGTCATTGTGCTTGCTTTTTCTTAACTACAAAATTTATTTTCTATTTTAATTGTTTGTACCATTAACACAAAGCCAGAAGATAAATATACAGATAAGTGCACAACACAAGGACTAATTGAGAATGAATAGCAGATGAAGCTTACATTAGCTAATGGAAAGAGAACACTAACTCTGAACCTGGATAATGCTCATTTCCTAATCAAGTGCAATGCTAAAAGTGCATGTTGATGTATGTCAGAAAATCAGTTGAAAACACAGCAGAAGTGCTTTATTGCACTTCACCACTTTGGAGTTTCTCTTTTAAAATAACTTTATGTTTGCACTGCTATGGAAAAGGTCACCATCTTGCTAGACAGATGTCCAAATGCAGGGTAAGCAAATCTGGTATCTATATTACAAATATATTAAGTAGATTGATTAATCTGATAGGCATTTGTAATTAATAACTATAGATAGAGACACTTGATTATTTTCAGGTAACAACCACACAAGAAGAGTGTGTGGGAAGGAGGGAATAATGAGTGAGGGGACATGAAAAATGGCATGGTTTTAGAGGTCTGGAAGGATCAAGAAACTGAAGCAAATGGGCAGGTTCTGGACAGATCATGATGGACTAGGCACTTATTGACTCCAGTCATACCAGCAGAACTGTAAAAAACATCTGTGGTGTCTGTGTTCTGTTCTTCCCTTTCTATCTTATATACTAATGAAGCATTGAAACTGGAATGGTTTATCTTTGAAGATCACTTGAGTTTCAGACCTTGGAGATAACTCAAAGAGGGTTTACTGCACTGGCAACTTGTACATCCCCTAGAAAATCGACCATTTGCAAAAAAACCCTGAGAGTTTCATTTATTTACTTTCAAAATTGTTACTCTCAGGGGGAACTAGAGCCCAGCAATGAAGAAGAATGTTGGTGATGATTATATTGCTGGTAAGATGGCCATATGGGTTATTTTTCTTCCTGCATTAGTGCTTACTTATAAGAAGGCTGAAGATCTGATAACCTTTGGTAGCTCTGTTAGCAGTGACCTCTGATGCTTATTAGCAGCATACACTGTAATTACAAAAACAACATACATTATGAGGTGCTGATGTTGAGGCTTCATCCCTATAGTGGTTGTATTCTCTTTAGAAAAAGTTTAGATCAAACACTAAGCACTTTCCATTAACTGCATGCCAGTTGTCACTTTGTCACTTACATTACTTAATTACTTCACTTTGGTTGCTTTGTCCTATAATCTGAAACTCTGGGGAAAGCCTGAATAAGTCTTCTTCATCTAGCTAAATCAACCTACATATATATGCACATACTTACCTGAAATGCTGCAAGACACTGTTGTCCATAAAAGTCTAAAGGCTCTTATGAAGATTCATCTTTGGTTTTTGCAATGTGTAACATGAACACTGCTCGAAGGGCTGTTGTTTCCTTCAGTTTCCTGATATCCCACCAAAGCAAACTGAACTGATTGAAATACAGCTTACTGATGCTTTTGTATCACTTTAGAAGCTAATGGCAGCCTTCCACCTCTTTTGTTGAATGCTGTAATTGGCCTGCCAGAGAGGATCTGGGATTTTAACATGTTTCTTGTTTGAGCTAACCAATTATTCTGCAGTTGCTATCCAGGCTGCAGACTTTTCTTCATTGGGGTCATTAAGCTTGTCAAAACTAGTTTGTCACCACAACTGCTGACCCTCATTGTCTCTGACAGCAGCACAAGTGTCAAACTAAAGAGGCCTTTGCATTACAAGAAAGTAAATGACTGATCAGAGCCCATCAAGCATCCTGACCATATGCCACAGCATGCCCTTCTGACACCAGGAGAGGTGGAAACAGTACCAACTAAATTACATGAGGTCACCAAACACCACCATTAATCATTTTGTAGAATAAGTAAACAAAGCTTCAAACAGCTAAAGGGAAAGAACACTTGAAGGCAGTACAGGACCTACATGGATGATAGTGAAGCATTGGGTTGTTTTCCTTTTAGTTAAAAAGATGATGCAAGTCACTTCGTCTGAAACAAAACTCTGAGAAAGAAGTTACCAGCTGACTCAGACCATATTTTTGGAAAGCTGATCAGACACAGCAGCTGGCAGTAGTGCAGTTTGAGCCCAATCCAGCAGATCATTACTAGATAATCCTCTCTGTATTCTTGGCCACCCAAGTGATGTCTGATTCAGGCCAGTGGCAGGTTCCCTATCTGATGTAATACTAGTCACTAAATATTTAACATCAGACCACATTCACTACAGTGGGGTAAAATTTGTCATGAAACCATCCAGATATACCTAGAATTTGCTTCACTGAAATGACAAGATGTAAGAGCCTTATAATGGAGTTAATCCCTTCTAATTGTCCATATCACTTTATTTTGGTGGCAAACAATTCATAGCCCGCTCCTTCACTGTTGTCAGTTTAATGAGGTAACTTGGAATTAGCACCATGCCCTCTGTGGCTACAGGGTGTTTGACAGGAGAAGAGAAAAAGTGAGAAGTTTCAGAGGAACCAGTTTTGGAAGAGCCTTTATCCCCAGTACCATAACATCTTGCTCCTACTTGGTTCAGTTGGGATGACTTGTACTGTGACAAGCTCATCCCATAAATAAATCTTTGCAGTGTCAGGACCTTCATCTGTATATTACCCTATAGTACAAGAAAAGTTCTGTTTCAACAGTGACATAAAGATTTGTTCAGTTTTCCCCCTAAAAGCCTTGAAATTCCATCACCTTTTCTCCATACTTTTTGTAAAGCATTATTTTTCTAAGCCTTTGGAAAGATACCTTTTTAATGAAAGCAGGCATATGCAATGTAGCTCAGCAAACAGGATCCAGTCTTAAGAGACAATGACTGTTGTTGGATTGTATGTCTATGTGAAATACACTTATTTAAACAAGGCTGAGTGACTTAATGGTTCATCAGCAATGTAATGACTTTGAACATCGCTGTTCCCATTTAAAAAAGGAAAACAAAAGAAGAAGAGGAAAAGGGACAAAGAAGGAAGAAAAGCAGAGCAGTGTTTCATAGGATCCCAGGATATTGTTGAGTCCTAATGATGTCATTCAGTATTTAATCTCTGATGACAAGAAGGCTTTTTTTCCTCCTTTCAGCAAAAAAGCAAATTCAACATTAACAAAGCCCTGTATCTGAAGCCAAGATTGGATGTGAATCTTAAGTTGTTCCTAGCCTTCTCTATCCCTTCCCCCGGACATAAAGAATAGCCACAACCAAAAAGTTATGCTTAATAAAGCCACATAATTATTTTGAGCTTAATTTTAATTTATATTTGGGACAGGATTATACAAAAGGATTATTACATTCACTGGCAAAATAAAAGAATTACAATGGTCATTATGATATGAAGAGTTGGGGAAATGACAAATGTTGCAACTTGCATCACAGACAAAAGTTTTTAAAATATGCACATTCCTTGACTGGCAAGTTTTGTTGTTAAAATCAGTCTGAATAGGGGAGAGGGAAAATAATACTAGGGAAAGAAATGGATGTGACACTCTTTATATTTCCTAACTGCTGATCACTTCTGGAGTGAGGTACTCCTAATGGAAAACAAATTACATTAATTTTGATGTTTTTATTTCATGGAACAGCATTGATACTAAGGGTTGGTATATGCAGAGTGAGGAAGGAAAAGTTTTTCCTTTTCCTTTACCTTAATAGCTAGCATTCACACACAGCGAGATGAGCTCTTGTTCTCATGTGTTGTACATCAAAATTTTACAGAGTCAAAGTGTTAAATGGGCCAAGTAAGTATCCAAACCCAGTATTCCTAGTTTACATCAGGAAAGCTTAATTTAGAAATTTTTATGATTGTCCACTAGCAGCCTAAAGCAGTAAAAGTTCAATGTAAAAATAATGGCTAAATGCATATGAACAGTTCCACAAAGCTTCTAAGTTAGGAAATCAGCTCCTTAAGTTGCAAAGCAGCTTTTTTCTTTATTTTTTTAAAGGATTTCCATCAAAAGTAATAGGAAAATAAACCCATTATGTATAGCTTTTATTCTCTGAAAAACAAAGAAATATACCCACCAAATGCAGATTCTTACTATACTAAGGGTAATGTACCTTATATCACCAAGAGAGATATATGACAATAGGTGTCAGAAAGAAAAGGAATAAATGTACCATGCAAAAGGTACACAATAAGCCATCCATATGTCAATAATCCTCTGTCATCTTCTCATAATTCATTTAATGTGCCCAGAACATGTAACTGTTCCAGGAACCAACAGGAAGGAATCAGACTTGTTCAGATTGCTGTTATAATTTCAGCCATAAATCTTCGACCCTTGACTCCTGAAGGCACAGTGAGAGAAGTACAGGGATGATGAAAAACCTGCATTTTGATAGTAGCTTTTCAGAGTGGTCACTCATCCCAGAACTAGACTTAAAAAGGTTAAAATTCAAGGTGAGGTCACTATACCTAACTGACCTTCTGCACTGTAGAAACACTCTTGTTTTTTGTTCATGGGAATGAAGCACATTTTTCAGTGTTAATGTTAGAGATTCCTAAAAAACTATCCCCTTAACTGGTATATGGAACTGGCTTCTATCAGAAAACATGCTTTATAAATCTTAGAATGGACAGAAGCTGACTAAAACTGCAAAGCTGTGAAAGACAGCACAGCACAGCTACATGTAAAGACTGGGAGTTAGGTTTCCAAGTATTGTTTCTAGTCAAGTTTAAAACACATTTCTATTCAGTCTGAGCATTCTGCAAATCTACATATTTTAGCACAGTTTTATATAAAAAATGGTTTTCAAACTGACATGCATGACTATCCAGGGAAAATGCACTTTTAGTGTATTCCTAAATATTTGTGCTGCTCATACAAGAACATGAATAATTTTAAATAATAAAAACCAGCTTGTGTACGCAATCAGAATATAAAAAAGATTTAGAGTAAAGGGCTCAATTAAAAAGGTTAGGATCAGTATGTGAACATAAGTTAAGGGTTGTGAGACACTACTGGTCTCTTTTACTCAGAGAATTTCACAGTGAGAAACTAATATGAATAAGATAAAAAAGTACCTATAGAAGAAATGGCCTTTTGCATTCATTTTAATTACATATAAAAACCTACACAAGAGCAGCAACATCAAGAATCAAACCTAAGGAAAATTATCTAATATTTCTTATTACAAAATACATCTGAGGCTGGAATGTGCTATAGAAATGTGCTGTTCTATGAATATGAAAAAACAGATGCACTTACAAGCCATTCTATACTTAGCTATACAAGAGAACTAGACCTGCATTTTTTTGATTTGCAATCATTTAGTAACGGCCTGCATTGGCAAATGGTTAAAGATCTTGGTGAAAAATTTGTCATTAAAGAGATACTGTTTACAGCTCCAGAGCATGTTGTGATAGGACAAACAGAAACAGCTTTAAACTGAAACAGGGTAGGTTTAGATTAGATATTAGGAGAAATTCTTTGTTGTGAGGGTGGTCAGGCACTGGAACAGGGTTGTCCAGAGAAGTTGTGTTTGCACTTTCCCTGCCAATGTTCAAGGCCAGGTGTGGTACAGTTTTGAGCAACCTGGTCCAGTGCAAGGTGTCCCTGTTTATGGTGTGGGACTGAAACTAGGTGATCTTCGAGACCCCTTCCGACACAAACCATTCTATGACAGCTGACTAGAACTTTGAATCAAAAATATACTTTGCTACTTAACTTAAAACAGTGATTCTAACACTGTTCTCACTTGATTCACATATATGGAGCAAGTCAGTAAGATAAGACAACCAATGTGTATTGGTGCCAGCCAAAGCTGACTCCAGCTTTAACTGCTCGGTGCTGCCAGATGGTTTCCTAATTGCTCCACCAACACTTCTGATGGAAGTGATGACATTGCAGTGTTCCTTCATCCACAGAGGCAGGAAGGCTGGTTTCTATCATTAGTATTTAACCAAAAAGCCTTAACAAATATGCACACAACTAGGGAAAACCTATGCTATTACGCAACTTTCGAAGCCAGCAAAACACAGGAAAAATAAATGCCAGCAGAAACCAGCTACTGAGAAAAGCTTTGTATTGTACCATTCCACTGTCTGACAAACACAGTATTTATGGTTGTGCCTGAGTAGTCTGGAATTTTTTCAAATTGTTAATATTTGTATTACAAAGGAATACAAATTTGTTCGTCAGTACTTTGTAGTCACATGTTTTCCAATAATTTGTAAGCTCATAAAAACCTCAGTGGAGCCTTCTCAAGTAAATGACAAGGTCAGAAGAGCTTTTCATCAGTGGGTGTGAATTTACAGCTTCATCCACAGGTATCTCAGAATGTCAGGTATTTTTCTACAGATGATAACAAAGAAAAGGAGCAAAAGTGAGGGAGGATGAGAAATCTGCAAATTTTTCTTCCAGGAAAGCTCTAAGATTCATCCTCAGATTTCACTATAAGTTATTAAGTTTTCACTCGTCCAAATATAAAATAGAATTTCTCAAAAATATTTTTTTAGAAACTCAGCAGAGTAACTCCAACTCACTCAAAGCTGGACCCTGGCATCAGGATCCTCTTCTCTAGACCTCCTACCTAGCCACAGACAGTCATGGTTCTAGGTTTTCGTGTTGTTTTTGCGGGTTAAACAGTGATAGTTCACCTGCATGCAAATTTGCATGACTTATTAATGTTTTGTGTCAAAGCTCAGTTCAATTTTTGTCTAATTATTGGCTTGGTTGTGTCCTGTGCTTTGCTATCAAGAAAAAGAAAATTCAACATTGAGTCATACAGGTAGTGTATGCAAACAAATTAGTTGGTGCCTGCCAGCTGTAAATGTTGAGCTGTAAATGTTGAGCTCTTGACAAGAGACACATGCATCACAGAATTTTGAAAAGCAGGTCTTCAGCATTTAAAGTTGAACAAAACTAAGAGTGCTGAAGTCCAATTTAGGAGTTCTTTGAATATTTCTGCTTACTGGACATCCCAGTTTCACAATATAATTTCTCCAGCAGTGGAAGAAGTGACAAGTTTGATATCCAGGCCACAGTGGAGAAGCACTGCCTGTTACTCCTGTAGGATTAGGATTCAACCCCACTCTCCATGTTCAGTCCTACAGCCACAGTGCCCACTGATCTCTGCTGTTCCATTACCATTCCCTTCCAGTACATGAGGTAGACTAATACATTTCTAAGCTTTCTGTATAAACAGAAATTAATATACTAATATTAACTGGGTTTCCAATTGTGTCTCACAGAATCAACATCTAATTATTATTTCCCACTTTAATTGTATTCATTTCCACTTTAATTTTAAAATTGTTTTGGTAGTGATCAACATGATTAAGATTTATCAAACTGCCAATACATGTTGAAATTCTTTGCTTTTACCATAGGTTTTCATGTTTGATAATCAGCATTTGCCTCTCTTGCTTTCTTTAGCATCCAGCAAGTCAACTTTAATTTTGATTTTCTTCTACTGTACATGCAAAGAGAATGCGGTTAACATAACTTGAAAACATTCATAATTTTGTCTTCCAGTAAGACATTAAACACAAGCAATGGTCTGGCACTAAAGAGCATAAATAAACAAGTAAACAAGATCCCAAAGGAGGTTCCTTTGGAAGAAGTGGAGAAAGAGAAACAAGTAAATTTGAATCAGAGTTTGGATTTCCTGGCATGTATTTTATCTACCTGTGATGGAAATTTAAAATAATTCACAGAGAATCTAGGACAAGAGTTTTATAAGGCTACAAAGAAGCAGATTTTTCTTCATAAATGGAAAGCTAGACTACAGATTGCAGGTGAATGAGTTCTTGGAATCTCAGTTTATGGGACTTTAATATGTCTGACATAATAAAACCCAAGGACATAAATAACAAAATAATCTAATTTACTGAAACAATTTCACCTTGCCTAGGGTAAATTAATAGCAGTGTCTTTACTTGAAAAATTAAGTGTATCTTTTCCCAGTCTTTTCAATGTCAAAAGACAACTGGAAAATCATGACTAAAACAAGCTGTATTAATTTTCAAAAACAGGATTATAATAACTTACACATGTCTTATTTTTCTCAAATTACATAGTGTTTACAAACAAGAGAACAAAGACTCATAAGCATTTTCTAATTACAACTATCTAGACCACAGATCTGGATTACAAATCACTGTTTTTTCCCTCTAATGAGAAAGCAATGGTGTATTTACTTGAAGCAAGGTCCCACTAACAGGAAAGGATTATGCTCTCTTGATCAGGTGTATTTCAGCTATTAAAAATTACTCTAAATGGAAAAAGATACAGCACTTTACAGACAAAACTGGGCTAAAAGTCCACAAGTTAGTGCTGATGATGGAAGACATATATTCTTGTCCCTCCAAATAATACTCTTGGTTTTCCCTGTCCACTGCTATATTTAGGATTCCCTACAGATGCACAGAGCTTCTGAAAACAGCTTATTCCAAGGTCTATGGCAGTGCATATTCAGGTTATTTACAGGTGGACGAGTTTTGTAAAATATCATTTTTCAGCCTGATTTGGCTGGGTTGTCTCTAGAAAAGCACAATTTCTTTAAAAATTAACTGAGAAATCTCTCATTACAGGTATGCTGCACTGCTGCAAAAAAACAGGAAATGGCATTCCTGTTAGTTGCTGCAAAATATTCCATGTGAAGTTATTTAAACATGAAGCATGGCACAATAATTTATAGCCAATACTTGGAGTGGCAGGTACATCCAGCCAGAGGGTGGCACAGACATTACAATGTCCTACTCTCCTTTTAGGCTCAATGCAGCAGTACCAAGTGCAACACTTAGCACAGAAAAAGGTCTCCTCTCCAGTTTCCTCTTGAAAGTCCCATAAAACATGGACAGTAACAGGTATGAATGCAGTTTATACCAACACAGAATGTATTCCTCTTTTTAAACTTCTTTGCAGGCAACATTTTATTTCTCTTTTTTTTCCCCTCCATGCTGGCATAGCCTAAGGTAGGATTTTACCTGGTTTATTTAAATAAACTTGGTTGCCTTTTTTTTCCAAGCAGTGATCAATCTATAGCAAAATTCCCAGTTGTAAAGAGTGTTGGTGTGTTTTTGGAAAGCTAAGGCAAAGATGAAGGAAACTTCTCTTAAAAACCAATAAAAAGACACTGTCAAAACCCATGATATGCTTATTTCCAGAGCCACTAGTTAGCTTGAATCAAAGCCTGTAAATTTTAATCTTGATTTCAAAAACTCTTTTGGCTGATAGCAAGAAAAGAATGAAGACTTGTTTAATTTTTTGCTAAAAATGCAGCAAATATTAATTTTGATCTTGAATATGATAGAAGTTACAATTCAAAAATGTATGTCTGCTACTAAAACATATTTAAAATTGTTCTATCTTACTTCGTACAGAAAGTTTTCAAACATTTTATTTTACTTCTTGGAGTGTTTGGAATTTTTAAAATTACCTCACCATCTCATTTCTCATGACAGAAGAAATTGAGATGAGCCCTCTCAGTCTTCAAAGTATAAAGAGAAGATAGATGCCCAGGAACAAGAGGGGACAAGTAACTCACTAGCTGATAATGAGGAAGACCATGACAATAAACCAGAATGGAATGAGGCTGAAAACATTACCATTCTCACACCTGTTGCAGAAAAACTGACCATGGAGGTAGGAAACTTTCTCCAAGGCTAGGCAGGGTGCTTGCAGCCATGTTAACAATAATTTTTTAGGAATAAGCATCTTCCTTATCTGTGTGCATTGTGTTTTCCGCATAAGTGAGTACACGCTTGGCATTGTTGAAGGCTTCACACATTGCGCATACATCTCAGAAAGTTTGTAGCATTTGTGGAAGCTTAGCAGACCTAGAAAACAAAAAAAAAGCCACAGCTTTCTGTGGACTTTTAGCCTTCTTTTTTTGCAGCTATGGAAATCAGGAGCTGAAACAGCTTACCACAGCCACCACACCTTTGGCAGGGAAAAATTGTGCACAGCATCAGGATATCTTTGACTCACCTCTGTCTGCTTCAATCTGGTTCAATATTGTGATGCAGCTGTCTGGTTACTGGTAGAATAGGATGCTTTTGTGAACAGTTCAGCTTTTGGAGAGTAACAAAAAAGAACAGACTTGATAATAAACCTGCTCATTGCTGTGAGCACTATATTCAGTTATTTCACTGTTCCACTTCTCAGAGAAATTTTCCTTCCTTTCTCAGAAATCATGGCTTACTGCTGTGTTTCATTCAAACCCAGTAAAACCTAAGGACATAGAAACCTTGGTAAATTCATACTAACAGCTCATATCTTTTAAATTATCAAAATTACTCTCACAGTGAAGTTCTCCTATTTCTTGGGCACAGTATCTGAAAAACAATTACACACACAAAATCACAGAGAGTTGGAGATTCTTACGTAATTATCATTAGTCAAAAGTAAACAAAATGTGAATAATTGGAAGCTCAAAATTATAAACAATGTTAATTCAGAAAACATGGACTAAAACCTAAAAAATTCAGAGTTGCGGTCACAACCAGCAAAATTAACCTGAAATAGATACAAGACCAAAATTTACTGAACATGAACTCACATAACTAAACATCCGAGAAATCTATAGAACACAGATATGTGCTGAGAGGCATACTGTCCCATTCAAGTGAAAAAGAAATATTTAGAGAATACATAAGATGTCACAGGTTTCTCTGAGGAGCAACTCTACAGACCCTTCACAGCTTCATTGCCCTTTCTGGACATGCTC
>VZRX01010010.1:4209-15824 GCA_013398075.1 Notiomystis cincta
CATCCTGGCAGCGAGCGGGGCACAGGCTCATCCTGGCAGCGAGCAGGGCACAGGCTCATCCTGGCAGCGAGAGGGGCACAGGCTCATCCTGGCAGCGACAGGGGCACAGGCACATCCTGGCAGCGAGCAGGGCACAGGCTCATCCTGGCAGCGAGCGGGGCCAGGCTCATCCTGCCCCAGCGCCTCCGCGGGGAATTGGGGGGACAGAAATGAGCCCTCGGCAGCCGCGCTCGGAGCCGTCTGCGCTCAGCTCAGTTTCGACCCCAAAGGGCTCCTCTTCCCCTTCCTGCCCCACGGCCTCTTTTTTCAGGTCCTAAAGGGAGCACGTGTGTGAGCAAATGTCCTGGCCAAGGCTCGGGGCTGCAAAAAGCAGGTGGGCTGAGGGAGGAAATCATCCCAGCAAAGCCACTCAAGGGAAAGGCAAAGCGCCCCCTAAAAGTTTCCAGAGCCAAACCTGTCTCCATTATCCACCCTGTCTGCCTGTTACCTGCAGCTCTCCTTGCAGCACGGTCCCAGCAGAAAAACAGATTTTGCTGTGAGGACAAACTGGGCTCTGCCACCCCAAAAAGAGCGTGGCACCTCCAGAGCCAGGCACAGAAGGGCACTGAAGGAGGCAAAACTATGTGAGGGGATGCAGATGGATGCAAAGCCATGCAAAGGGATGCATTGCACTGGGAGGATGCACTGGGAGCTGCTGGTTGATGCTGAACTGGTGAACTCAGCAAAGGAAGGGTTTAATCCAGAAATCCAGAACAGGGGGCTGGTGGTGGCTGCCCCAAACACAGGAACACCCCCAGGCAGGGCAGGGTGGCAGCCACTGCCTTGGCTGTGAGACAGGAGCTCCTGGGAGCCGTGTTTGGAGGTGCTGGAGAGCCACAGAGCATCCTCAGAGGTTGTGGGAGGGGGTGATGGTGTTTGGGGCACAGGGATGGGGCTCCGGTCCACAGAGCCCCAGAATTTTACAGCCGAAACCACACTGCCTGATCCCTGCTCAGCGAGGAGGGACAAACCACCCCCAAGTGCTTCTCACTTCCCTCTCGAGGGCTCACCAGGGTGGAAACTGCAAGTCTCTGGTGCTATTTACAGAGCTGAGTTTCCCCTGCAAAACCCCGAGAGTTGGGGCCACCTCTCCAGGGCCACACTCAAGAGCTCAGGCAAGGCCAAGATCGTGATTTCCTTCCCAGAGGGAGACTCCATCCCATCCTTTGTGCCAGGTACACACCTGGCACAGTGCTGGAGTTGCAGAGTCCCTGTGGCCACGGTGCCTCCTCTGCTGGTCCTTGCTCCAAGCCCTGTGGTCCATTGGATGGTGCCAGTGCTGCTTCCCACTCTCCTGCAGGATCTGGGATGTGATGGGCCACATCCAGCCACAAGATGCTGGGTTCCTCTGCTTTGGGCTCTGCTCCCCATGAGCAGGATCAGCCTCTGGTGTCTCTGCAGTGGGCACAGAAAGAAAACATCCTCTGGCCTCTCTGTTCCAGCTTCACGTGGAAAGCACAAAATAGGAGTTTTTGAACCAAACAGAAAACCCCTTGATGCTGCTCCACTGATGTTTTCAGTAAGAGGTATTGCTGCTTCCTTCCTCCTTCAGCTGTTTCTGCAGAAAGGTCCTGCTGGACCGAGCTGAGTCACATTTCTGCCATGCTCCAGCACCTCCTGCCTCTTCCTGGCACCACAGCCACAGCCACAGCCATGCCCAGCAGCTCAGCAGGAAACAGGGACAAACCTCTGCCAGCAGTGCTGAGGTGGCTCTTTCCCTCTGTGAAAACAAGCTGTGTTATTAATGTGCTATTAATGTGCTATTAATGTGTTATTAATGTTATTAATGTGTTATTAACGTTATTAATTTGTTATTAATGCTTGTGTCCCCAGCCCAGCAGGGCACAGCACAGCCCTCCAGCCTCCCAGACGTGGATACACCAGAGAAAGTCAGCGTTTAATGCACCTTGTTGGGCTGCACGAGATGTTCTCTGGGGTGTGAGTGGGAGACAGGACAGTGGCTTGTGCTGACCATGCAGAGGACAGGGAAAGGATGGATGCTCTGAGTGATGCTTTGCCTCTGGTACACAGTGAAACACCTTTCTCTGCAGAAAAAAACATCCCACTGGCACAGGTTGCCCAGGGCAGTGGTGGAATCACCATTCCTGGAGGGATTTAAAAGGCATTTTAAGTGTGGCTCCTGTGGACCTGGTTCAGCAGTGAACACGGGGGGATGGCTGGACTCCATCATTTTAGAGGGCTTTTCCAGCCTTCATGATTCTGGGATTCTGCTGCAGTCCTGTGATGCAAGAGGAGCTGCTGCAGAGCCTCCACTCCACCAAGGCCCTCTGCAATGTGGCCACCTGGCCCAGGACACCTGGCCCTGGTCCTGGTGACACATCAGCAGCACTGTCCCTCCCACCCTGGCCCCGCTGCCCAGGCACCTCATGAGCCAATACAGGCACTGAGTATGCAGCCAATTTGCATGGTAGGGATGGGGGAAGCCCCAGGAAATGCACAGCCCAGGCATTAATCAAATCTCTCTCTAATAATAACCCCTGAGCCATGCAGGAGCTGGGGGCTGCAGCTCGTGGGGCCATGGCAGGAGCCGAGGGGGATTAGACACCCACGGAGTCAGATGTGAGTTACCCACAGAGGGGCTGCAGGGGCATGGGGAGAGGGGCTTCTCTGTGCCAGGGCTTGGGGGGGTCACACTCCCAGTGCCAGCAGGGAGTGGGGGGTCTGCTCAGAGCTCCCACCCTGCTCAAGGGAGTCACTGCTGTGGGGCTGGAGAAGGAATCACAGAGTGGTTTGAGCTGGTAGGGAGCTTAATTCTCATCCAGTTCCACCCCCCTGCCATGGGCAGGGGCACTTTCCACCATCTCAGGGTGCTGCAAGCCCCATCCAACCTGGCCTTGGACACTCCCAGGGATGGGGCAGCCACAGCTTCTCTGGGCAACCTCTGCCAGGGCCTCACCACCCTCACAGGGAAGGATTTCTTCCTGATAACAAATCCAAACCTGCCTTCCTTCAGCTTAAAGCCATTCCCCCTTGTCCTGTGGTCGCTCAAATCTTGCCATGAGGGGTCTGTGGGGGAATTCAGAGTGCTGGTCCTGATGGGTGAGAGGCAGAGGGAGTGACTCACCTGGCTCTGCTGGAAATCCCAGGGCTGGGAAGTCTGGCTGCCCGTGCTGGGAGCACCACAAGCACCTTGGGCTCCCAAGGAGGGCAGGATCTGTCCTGGATGAGGCCAAACATCTCCTTGAGTGTGCCTTGCAGCATCTGGGAAGGAGGTCTGCAGCCCCTTGGCTGTAACACAGCCCCAGATCTGTTTCCCCCACAATTATCCCCTGGTAAACTCCACCTAGGTCAAGCATGGCTCAGCTCACTGCCACCCCCAGGGCTTGCAGTGACCCCCAAAGGGCTCCCTGCCACCCCTGGGGGCTTCTCTGGGTGCAAAGTTTCTTCTAAGAGCATCTGAAGAGAGCTCTGAACTGAGCCCTGCTCTGCCTTGGAGATGTCTACAGTCAGCACGACAGAAAGAGATAATTTCATTTTACAGCAGTGTTAATTGGGAGTGTCAGGCCAGCACCTCAGTGCAGAGGGGATTTTTCCCTGGGAATGGGAGGGTGCTGCCCCAGGTGGGACCCAGCCCATCCTCAGCCCTGTGCAGGGAAGGTGCTGCCTGGGCAGTGGCAGGACAGACGTGCCAAGTGCCCGACCTCTGCCCACTCCTGGACAGGGAGGAGAGATCCTGGCAGAGTGCAGGGCATTTTCGGGGTAAAAATCGAGGGTTTGGCTTTGCCAGAGCAGCAGCTCAGCCTTCGGGCACGCAGAGGCCACGCTGAGGCTTCGGGGAGGTTTAAAACCTTTGCACCAGCATCTCCCATCGTGCAGGAAACAGCTCCGGGCAGGGCTCCGGGCAGGGCTGCGGCTCCCGGGAGCCCTCTCAGGCAGCAAAGGGCACATTTCCACCACGGCCACCCACCCTCGTGCTGGGTTAGAGCTTCCTGCAGCTGCTCCCTCGCGTTGGTCGCAGCCCCCAGGCGTGGCACAACACGGGAAGCTTTTATCAGCCAGCTAATTCTTCCACGTGTAAGTTTTGGAGCAGGTTTTTATGCTGCTGAGGGCTGCTCCTGTGCCTCTGGCATCAGATCCAGGGGCACTGGGAGCACTGGGGCAGCAGAGGATGGGAGGAGCAGCCCACAGGATAGGGACAAGAGAACATCCACCTCCAGCTGGCACTGGTTAAACTGGTGCCTGAAGTCTCCTGGGGAGATTTCCCTCCTTCTGGTGCTCTGACATGTCTTCTACATCAGCTCGGGTTTCACTTTGACACCAGAACACCCCAGAGAGGTCAGGAATGACACACGAGCTCGTGTTTCTGGTATTTTCAGAAAAGCCTGTAAAGACAGGAATAGTCCCCAGTGCTTGTGCCCCCACTGGCAGGTGCAGGGCTGCCCAGAGCCTCGGGCCACAGCACGGGGCCACCTCTAAGCCAGGGTGGGCTCCCTGAGTGTCCCCTGGGACTGGCACGGGACACACACAGTTTGAAGAGCATTTTTGGCAGAGTGCTCTTGCCCAAGCCTGGATCAGAGAAGGCTGAGGCACAGCTGGGATGGCCCTGCCAGAGGTCCCAGCCCTGGAGAGGGACGAGGTGGCTGCAGAGCAGCCCCGTGGTGGCCACCTGTACCTACCTGTGCCTCTGTTTGCAGCCATGGATGGGACACGTGTGGGGCAGGATGCCATGAACAACTGCACCGACCAGGAGTACTGGGACACCCTCGTTTCCCAGTGCATCCCCTGCAGCCTCGTGTGCAGCCAGCCCCCAGCCAGGAGGTGTGATGCTGTGTGTGGTGAGTGCTGGGCTGTCCCTGGCTGGGAGAGGCAGGGATGGGGCACAGCTGGGAGGGGGATCAGACCCCGGGGTGAAGCCCAGGGCAGGCTCTGAGCCAGCTCAGCCTTGCAGAGCTTCAAGCCCAAAACTCAGGGGGATTCCCATGGCTGGGCTGGGACTGGCAACAGCTCAGGAGCCAGACCAGGATGAAGTGCCTGCAGCTCTGCACTGCTCCCTTCTGGGGTCACAAGGCCACACCAACACTCACCTCCCCTCCTGGGGCCACCCCACCCTCCAAAGGGAGGCCTGGGGAGCCATCAGGGTCAGTGGATGTGGATAATGATAAATTCCTGACCTGGGACAGGCACTGAGGTGTCCTAAAACACGGAGGAGGAGAAAGAGAAGTGAACTTTGTACCCCAAGTTTGCAGGAGTCACAGTGCAGTGACTCAACTCCGCTCCGGACTGAGCCATAAATTAACAGATCCCTGTAAGAGGAGGGAAGATGCCATTCCTGGCACCCTTGAACTGGTGCTGAGGCAGGTCTCGGTGTGTCCCAAAGAGCTGTGCAAGCCCCAGAGCAGCAGCAGCAGCTCAGAGAGGCAGCCAGGAGCTCCCAGGTCCAGCTGCCCGCAGCTGCCTTTCCCAGCTACCCAGCCAAACACCCAAATCCCGCGGAGCTGTGACCCCGCCGGCCCTGCAGGGGCTGCCGGCGCTCGGAGCAGCGGGCAGGTCCCACCCTGTGCCTGCCAGAGCAGCGAGCTGGGCTCGTCCCCTCCTCAGGGATGGGATGGGTGGGGGGCGGATGTGCTCACGTCCTTCCCCTGCCGCAGAGTCCATGGACTGCAACAAGAGACCGGGATTTTACTACGACGATCTGGTGAAGAACTGCATCAAGTGCAGCTCGGTGTGCGGGCAGCACCCCAAGGAATGCGCCCTGTCCTGCGAGCGTGAGTTGGGGAAGGGGCACCGGCACATCCCCGCTCCCCTGTCCCGGGGGGCTGCACTTTTGGGGGCTGCGGCTTCACTGGGGCTGGGCAAAAGCAGCCGGGGCATCTCTGCCCCGTTTTCCTACGGCGGCTTTTCCCCGTCGCGTGTTTTACAGTCGGGCAGCTGCGGGTCCTGAGCTGCCCCCAGCCCTCGGGGAGGGGAAACAGGAGGGTCCAGTGGATCCTCGGGATTTACAAATCCTTCACTGGGGTTCAGACAATCCCTGAGGACGGGGGAGGGCGTGAACGGGGTGCGGGAAGGGATCTCCTCTACCTCCCCATGGAAGAGAAGGCACGGGGAATACGGGGCTGCTCTCAAAGTCTTTCCCAGCGGAGGGCACAGCGCTATCAGCTCTTTCCCTATCAGAAAGCCCCCCCAGAGGTGTCTGAGCCCCCCGTCTCTCCTGCCCCACAGCCACGCCCGCGGGGCCGGCGGCCGTGCTGGAGCAGAAGGCGTGCGCGGAGCAGGAGCCGTGGCTGGTGCTGTACCTGCTGCTGGGGCTCTGCCTCTGCAGCCTCGTGTGCTCCCTGCTCCTGGGCTGGACACACCTGCGCAGGAGGGGAGAGGGCGGCTCCTGCCAAGCCAGCGCCGGCCCCTGCCACTGCAGGGAGGACCCTGCCAAAGGTGGGTCTGGGGGCGCTGGGAGAGGGTGGGAGCTCCTGGGGGCGGGTTGTGCTGCTGGGGAGGCACAAAGCAGAGCCAGCTCCTAAGGAGAGAGGGAGGAAGGGAAAAGACAACGAGTGTGAGCCTGGAAGAGGAGCAGGACTGGAGCCCCGTGCCCGATTCTCCTCTGCCACCCCTCAGTCACTCCCTGCAGAGCCCCAGGCACAGCTTCCCACTGCCAGGCAGGGCTGGAGGGGCTCCACAGCCAGCGACTCTCCAGGGGCTGAGGGGAGAAAAGCCAACCCTCTCCCAAAATAAACACCTGTCCCAGCAAAGCCCAGCTTTAGTTCTGCAGCCAGAGGGGCTGCACAAGGCCTTGTGTTGAGGAGAAAAGGAGAAAGGATAATGTGGAGCAATTCAGCATTGAAAAGGTGTTTTTATTCTTCCTCCTTTTCTTCTCTCCTGCCTTTCCAAAGAAAAATTGCCTACTTACCTATTTCTGCAAACACATCCATGTTTACATACATCCACCTCAAAGCCATGAGTGTCAAAAATCACAGGGGAAGACCCCCAGAGCCAATGTGACACCTGGGGTCACTCCCAGGCCACTCCTGTCTCTCTGCTGAAGGACACTGGGATCAAAGGGTCACTTTTAAGGGAAGCCACCAGGCCTGGAGGGATTTTCTGGGTGTTTTTGGTGATGCTGGGAGCTGGATGTCCTCCAGTGCCAGGACCAGCTTTTCACAGGCTCTGGTGCAGCCCTTCAGGGCATTCCTCAGGTGAAAGCTGCTCCCAAGCCCCCTGAGCTGATGCAGTTCATTTTCAGATCGCCTGGTGGAAGCTGGCAGCGTTGGTGATGGATTCACCGGCATCAGAATCCCAGAGCCGGTGGAAACCTGTGGCTTCTGCTTCCCTGGACACGGCTCTGCTGTGCAAGAGAGCAAATCCTGCCACAGCGCCTCCCGTCCGCCCGGGGACAGGGCTGCTCCCTCCTTCTGCAGCGCGGGCAGCGCCGGCGCCGTGCCCGGAGCTGACGAGGGCCACTTCAAAATCATCTGCTCCCCTTCCCAAGAGAAATCCCCCACGGTGTGACCCCGGTGGATGTTCCAGCACGGGATCAGAAGGAGGGGATGCTCCCTCTGCCCCCAAACCAAAGCTGCTTCACCCTCTGCTGCCGGTGACTGGAGCAGCCTCCCCCCAGCCCTGCAAGGGCTGCAGGCTACAGGCAGGGCTGGAGGCTGCACAGAGGTGTTTGCTTCCACTCGGGAAACTGAATTCCCATTGCTCTCGTGCACTCCCAGGGAAAGGAGTCGCTCCCCAGGTAGCAGAATCTGACTTCACCCCCAGCTCGGCCTCAGTGCATCCCAAGCACTGGGGAAGTCTCCTGGGGGCTTTTCGTGCTGGTTCCAGGACCAGCAGCCCTGCAGAGGATCAGGCTGAGCCCACCTGAGAGCTCACCTCTCCCACCTGGGGATCCCATCGTGTACCAGAACCATCTGCAGCAGAGCTGTAAATGTCTCAAACACGGAATTGGATCCGAGGATTTACTGGTGAAATTTAGAAGGACTCGGTGTGGGAAGCTCCAGTGTCAGGTCCCAGCACTGCCGTGGTGCTAGTGGGGCTTTGCCTCATCACCAGGACATGATGAGGAGCTGGGACAGGCACCAAAATCCTCAATGGAATTTGGTTTAAATGTGAAAACTCACCCAAGGCTGGGATCTCTCTACAAAACTGGATTTATGTATATCTGACCTGGGTTATCCTGAAGGGCTGGTAAAATGAGGAATCAGATGGAGATAAAGCTGCTTTGAGAGAGTATTTTTATCTGACCTGGCTTTGAAAGCTACCACAGAAAAATGGGGGTTTAAATGGGTAACTTGAAGTTCTCATTTCCACTAAAGGACTGTAGGAATTTTTTGTTTGCTCCTGGTAGGAGCCCATCCCCTCCACTGTCTCAAACTAGAGCTTCAGACTTAGAAGAATAAATATAAGTCAATATATGTACAAATTGGTGTTGGGAAAGCAGACAGCATGAGAAAACACAAGCAGATTTATAAGATTCTATCCTTCCTATCTTATGTATTCCTTTAAATGTAATATTTTACATAATATTTAGCCATCACTCTGGTCACCTCCCACTCTCTCAGCATCCACAGTCCATGGATCTCCCAACTTCCAGACCTTCTCTACATCCTAGGAAACCTGGAGACCCTTTTGCCCTCCTCTCCCATATCAGCACCTTCCCCTCCACCTCCACAGCAGCATTTCCAGCCTCAGCTCCCCCAGTGGAATCTGCTCCAGTGCCCTCAGGTCTCCTGCTCTCAGTTCTGTGGTTTCCTGCCCCACAGCCTCAGCTCCCACAGTCTCCAGCCCCATGGCCCCAAATCCTGTGGCATCAGTGGTGACTCCTCCAGACCTCCCAAATTCTTTCAGCCCCAGAAGTCACCTTGGCCTCCACCCTCAGCTCTTCCTCATTCTGCACCTTGGCACAGATTAATCTCTCCTCAGCTTCCCAGGCTCTCAGTTCCTGTTCCAGCTCAGCCTCTTTCTTGCCCTCCCACCATCTCCTGCTCTGCCCTTCCTCTCCTGCATCCTTCAGTCTCCCTCTGCACTCTTGCTCTGCTCCTGCTCTGTTCTCCTCAGGCTCCTGTTCATGCTCAGACCTCCAAAGCCTCCTGGTTCTCCTCCTCCTCTGCTGCAGGTCCTGCTCCCTCTGCCTTCCTGCAGCACCACATCCCCACCCTCCCTGGGGCTCTGAGCCTCCCCAGCACTCACAGCCCCACGTCTCTTCTTCCTCTGGGTTCCCTCCCCAGGACTTCTCTGGCTCACTCTGCAGGAGAATCCCAGGAGGGTTTGGCTTGAAGGGAATCTTAAAGATTCTCCCATTCCAGCCCCTGCCATGGCAGGGACACCTTCCACCATCCCAGGCTGATCCAAGCCCTGTTCAGCCTGGCCTTGGACACTCCCAGGGATCCAGGGGCAGCCACAGCTCCTCTGGGAATCTGTGCCAGGGCCTCCCCACTCTCACAGGGAGGAATTCCTGCCCAATATCCCATTCAGCCCTGCCCTCTGGCAGTGGAAGCCATCCCCTGTGTCCTGTCCCTCCATCCCCTATCCCCAGTCCCTCTCCAGCTCTCCTGGAGCCCCTTCAGGCCCTGGAAGGGGCTCTGAGCTCTCCCTAGAGCCTTCTCCTCTCCAGGTGATCCCCCAGCTCTCCCAGCCTGGCTCCAGAGGGGCTCCAGCCCCCAGAGCAGCTCTGTGGCCTCACTCCACAGTTCCACCCCTGTTTGTGCCAGGGGCTCCAGAGCTGGAATCTGCTCCAGGGGAAGGTTTTACACTTCCCTTGGGCAGCACCAGCACATCCTCCCTGGCACCAGGGCTGGGAATGCCCCCAGCTCTGGGCCCCCTCTGCCCAAGCACTTCCCAGCAAGGACAGGGACTTCAGGAGAAGGAGAGCCCTGAGCAGCAGCCAGTGCCTCAGCAGGCTGCCCCTTTCCAGCAGGGAGCTCCTGGGGACACGTGGGTCCAGTCCAGCTCTGGTGCCCTACAGACCTTCAAGTGTCACCTCCAGGAACCCCTGGCCATGGTATTTGTACAGAGATTCAGAACTTATTTAAGAACAGGACAGAATTAACTGAACATGTGCCACCAGTTCTGCAATTAGGGCGTCTCTGGAGGATAAAGATGCATCAGTTATTCAAATGAGAAGGATTTTAAGGCCATGTCCATGCCAGTGAGAGCAGGAGCTCAGCCTGTGTGGCACCAGCAGCTCCTGCCCCAGCTGGCTCAGGAGGTCACTCACCTTCTCACACCCAGGCAAAGCCAGGGCTGGGACAGGGCTGCTTCTCCTGTCACAAAAATTGGGGAAAACACACAAGAGGAGAGCATCCCTCACCCTCCCCTCCTTGTGGGAATGTAAGGACAATAATCAGCAGAGAAAGTGTAACACAGAGCAAATCAGCAGGAAAAACAAACACCCTCAGCTGGAGAACCAAGAGGAACCCATGGATTTGGTACCACATTTTACAGCCACTGGCCAGCAGCTCTGAAGGATCACACCTGGGGACAGCCCCTCCAGTATCAGAGGGACACCACGTACAGGACACAAGCAATTCCAGGTGGGACGAGTCAAACCACGTGGAATTAAGGGCACTGATTCTGAGCAAGAGTCCCTGCCTGGGGTTTA
The DNA here is from genome assembly GCA_013398075.1 of Notiomystis cincta. Taxonomy (NCBI): domain Eukaryota; kingdom Metazoa; phylum Chordata; class Aves; order Passeriformes; family Notiomystidae; genus Notiomystis; species Notiomystis cincta. Next base: position 14,804 of record VZRX01010010.1, read on the forward strand.
ACCAATTCTCACATTTCTGCTTTTTCCATCAGGCACCAGCATCAGGCAAAGCTTCATCCCTACTCGAGTGGCTGAGGGACATGAAAATACAGCTAAAACCACTTTCTGGCTATTTTTGTGTGCCCTGCCGAGCCGTGCTCGCTGCTGGCAGGTAACAGCACACCCCACCGAGAGCCCGCATCGCTGCACCAGCCTTTGTTTCCAGGCATTTCTGCAAAAGCCTCCTCCCAACAGATCCAGCTGTGCCGACAGAAAACGTTCCTCAAAACACTCAAGTCAAGCCCGAACTGCTCGCCGGGCTGAGGAGCTGTCGCTGCTGCCTGTCAGCACTTCGGGGAGGTTTTGCTTCAGCCGCCCTTCGGCTGCGCCGCTTTCCCACGGGCGGCGTTGAGGGAGTTGCGCGGAGAAAGCTCCCAGCGCTGCCCGCAATAATTCAGGGCATGAGCTGCTGCGGAAGGTTTGGCGGAGAGAAGGCTGTGTTTAAGAGAAAGCAGCAGGAGGGGTAGCGCTGCTCGTACGCCAGCAGCTGCTCTCCCATTTTTATAGGAAAATGCTGTTCCTTCCTCTCGGAACCGGCGTGGATTTACTGCTGCTGGAAACGGAGCCTGGTGTGATTCGGACACGGGGGGGGATGGCAAGCGAGAGAAAGGGGAAGAAGAGAATAATAGAGGTTTTAATACCCCAGGAATTCTGCTTTTGAAACCAGAAAGAGAGCCCTGAAAGCTCCCCCCGAGAACCATCTGCGGCGGTGCAGCCGCACAGAGCAGAGCCCTCTCCACCAGATGGGCGGGGAGGAAAAATTAAGGGTGATTTATTCGGCTGCCTCGTCCCTAAACAATTTGGTCCTGAAGGCTTAACAAAGCCGGCTGCAGCGGCTCCGCCGGCTGAGCGTGTGCTGTGGAGAACAGAATTCATTCAAAGGGCAGCCGAAGGCTCGGGATGATTCCAGCGGCACCACAAAGCGAAGGCACCGCCGGAATCATCCTCCTCCTCCTCCTCCTCCTCCTCCTCCTGCTGCTGC
>VZRX01010010.1:16167-69200 GCA_013398075.1 Notiomystis cincta
GAGAGAGTCCCCGCGTCCTGCATGCCTCCGCAAGCTGCATCATTCAAAGGCAGCAGAAAGCGCCGCACGGGTCCGGGCTCGGCTCGGCTCGGCTCGGGAGGGGCCCCGCTCCTGCGGCGAACGCGGCGCCTCGGCAGCACCGGGGCACCCCCACACCGCACCCGCTCTCCTGGGTCGGATTTAAGGTGTTTCTACTCGTCCTTTCTTCCTCCCCGCCCTGTCACAGATGTGCAAAACCTCCTCGTACTCTTCCAGTCTGTGCGTGAATCAAAAGAATTCCACCGTCCTTCTGTTCAGCTGCTTCTTTAAAAAGCAAGCACGCTCAATTCCCTTATTTCCCCGTTTTTCTGTTTCTCAGGGCAGGTTCAACACCTGTCCCTCATTCCTAGAGCACAGAACCGAAGGCTGAGATCCCTCCCTGCCTTCCCACACCGGGAAGCCGAAGAGTGGCTGGCTGGGGATCTACGCAGAGGTTAAAGATCAGAGCACCTGTGGCTGCCCCTGGATCCCTGAAGTGTCCAAGGCCAGGCTGGACAGGGCTTGGAGCAACCTGGGACAGTGGGAGGTGTCCCTGCCCATGGCAGAGGCTGGAACGAGATGATCCTGAGAGTCCAACCCAAACCATTCCGTGACTTTTGGTGTGACACCAATTCACACAGTGCCCAACTGACACTTTGCCCTCTCCACAAGGGAGAGCAAAGCTATTTCTGCTCTTCCAGCTCTGTTTCTGAAGGCTTCCTCTCCCAGGCTGCGATTCCACCCCCAGCCCAAGCTCCTGGGATCCAGCACGAGCGAAGGAGGGGGAGGAAAGGCCCCAGAGCTGCGAGCTGACAACACCAACACACAGACCGTGGGCTCTGCAGGAGGAGAGGAGCACGGGAAGAGTTAATCCATGTGGGAGGACACAAGGAACCAATACCAGCCTAGCACATACCAGGAAAATGTGTTGTTTACTTAGAGCACTGCAGAAGGGCTCAGTAGCAGCAGATCCATCCCTCAAAGCTGCCCCGGCAGCGACCGTTCCCAACAGATGGTACATTTTTCACGACTGAGGTTCTCTCAAGTGTCAGATAAATATAAATCCACCTTTGGAAGGCAGCAGGGGGAAAAAAAAACCAAACCAAAACCAGCAACAACAAAACAAGCGCTTTTGAGAAATTCAAACTTATTCACAAGATTTAGGAAAAAAAAAAAACCCAACAAAACAAAACCAAAAAGACCCAAGACCACTCTTACAGTATAAACACGCCAATTCATTCATTTTTACTGATGGTTTATGAATTTCATTCTCGTGAAAAAAAGGGAATAAAAGGAAAAAATTAAGAAAATAGCTATTTATAGAAAACAAAACAAAAAAGGACTCAAACAACAGAATCTGTGCTGATGCTTTTGATGAGCAGTCCGATGGCATTGAACATTACCTGTACAAGCAGGCATGCTTGAAAACCTGTCTGAGTACTGCAGCTTCAGTTCCACAATCCAGGATTTCTTTGATGGTTGTTGGAAAAAAAAGAGCCTAATAGTTTCATACTGTATTTATTTAATAACTAAAATTCACAAATAAAAAGATACTTGCAAAGTCCTTTAGTTGTCTCATCCCCTCCTCCTCCACTCTACTGCTTTCAGACCCATATGCATAAAAAAATGGGTTTGGATTTTTAATTTTAACTGTTATATGATTGGTCGTTGGAGCTGAAGCACCAAATGGAGAAGATGCTTTATGGAGATGAGGGTAGAACCCTTTGCCTTCCCACACACATTTTGGAGGAACACAGGAGATGTACCAGTGCCCGGACTCCTCTGCTCCCATTTCCCCCACCCAGAGCATTCCTTTCATTTTATATTTCCTCTGTTAAGTGACTGACTGCAGCCTCTTTTCCCCCTCTCTGTCCTCGTGGGACTGCACACACGCTGGACATTGTTCATTTCTCACTCTCCAGGCTGTGAGTCAGTGTCAAGTAGGTCCTGTTACAGCTCAGTGCGAGTTGGTTTGTAATGGGTCTGTTCATTTCAGGTAGGTTTGTGTGTCGATTCAGAAGGCTTGCGTTGTTTCTTCCTTGTTTACATCTGACNTCGGCGGCCGCGCGGCGGCAGCGCCCTCGCCCGAGCGGGAATGCGGGGGCAGCAGCCTGGGGATGCGAGAGGCTCCGGGTCCTGCCTGGCTCCGCAAGCTGCATCATTCAAAGGCAGCAGAAAGCGCCGCACGGGGCCGGGCTCGGCTCGGCTCGGCTCGGGAGGGGCCCCGCTCCTGCGGCGAACGCGGCGCCTCGGCAGCACCGGGGCACCCCCACACCGCACCCGCTCTCCTGGGTCGGATTTAAGGTGTTTCTACTCGTCCTTTCTTCCTCCCCGCCCTGTCACAGATGTGCAAAACCTCCTCGTACTCTTCCAGTCTGTGCGTGAATCAAAAGAATTCCACCGTCCTTCTGTTCAGCTGCTTCTTTAAAAAGCAAGCACGCTCAATTCCCTTATTTCCCCGTTTTTCTGTTTCTCAGGGCAGGTTCAACACCTGTCCCTCATTCCTAGAGCACAGAACCGAAGGCTGAGATCCCTCCCTGCCTTCCCACACCGGGAAGCCGAAGAGTGGCTGGCTGGGGATCTACGCAGAGGTTAAAGATCAGAGCACCTGTGGCTGCCCCTGGATCCCTGAAGTGTCCAAGGCCAGGCTGGACAGGGCTTGGAGCAACCTGGGACAGTGGGAGGTGTCCCTGCCCATGGCAGAGGCTGGAACGAGATGATCCTGAGAGTCCAACCCAAACCATTCCGTGACTTTTGGTGTGACACCAATTCACACAGTGCCCAACTGACACTTTGCCCTCTCCACAAGGGAGAGCAAAGCTATTTCTGCTCTTCCAGCTCTGTTTCTGAAGGCTTCCTCTCCCAGGCTGCGATTCCACCCCCAGCCCAAGCTCCTGGGATCCAGCACGAGCGAAGGAGGGGGAGGAAAGGCCCCAGAGCTGCGAGCTGACAACACCAACACACAGACCGTGGGCTCTGCAGGAGGAGAGGAGCACGGGAAGAGTTAATCCATGTGGGAGGACACAAGGAACCAATACCAGCCTAGCACATACCAGGAAAATGTGTTGTTTACTTAGAGCACTGCAGAAGGGCTCAGTAGCAGCAGATCCATCCCTCAAAGCTGCCCCGGCAGCGACCGTTCCCAACAGATGGTACATTTTTCACGACTGAGGTTCTCTCAAGTGTCAGATAAATATAAATCCACCTTTGGAAGGCAGCAGGGGGAAAAAAAAACCAAACCAAAACCAGCAACAACAAAACAAGCGCTTTTGAGAAATTCAAACTTATTCACAAGATTTAGGAAAAAAAAAAAACCCAACAAAACAAAACCAAAAAGAACCAAGACCACTCTTACAGTATAAACACGCCAATTCATTCATTTTTACTGATGGTTTATGAATTTCATTCTCGTGAAAAAAAGGGAATAAAAGGAAAAAATTAAGAAAATAGCTATTTATAGAAAACAAAACAAAAAAGGACTCAAACAACAGAATCTGTGCTGATGCTTTTGATGAGCAGTCCGATGGCATTGAACATTACCTGTACAAGCAGGCATGCTTGAAAACCTGTCTGAGTACTGCAGCTTCAGTTCCACAATCCAGGATTTCTTTGATGGTTGTTGGAAAAAAAAGAGCCTAATAGTTTCATACTGTATTTATTTAATAACTAAAATTCACAAATAAAAAGATACTTGCAAAGTCCTTTAGTTGTCTCATCCCCTCCTCCTCCACTCTACTGCTTTCAGACCCATATGCATAAAAAAATGGGTTTGGATTTTTAATTTTAACTGTTATATGATTGGTCGTTGGAGCTGAAGCACCAAATGGAGAAGATGCTTTATGGAGATGAGGGTAGAACCCTTTGCCTTCCCACACACATTTTGGAGGAACACAGGAGATGTACCAGTGCCCGGACTCCTCTGCTCCCATTTCCCCCACCCAGAGCATTCCTTTCATTTTATATTTCCTCTGTTAAGTGACTGACTGCAGCCTCTTTTCCCCCTCTCTGTCCTCGTGGGACTGCACACACGCTGGACATTGTTCATTTCTCACTCTCCAGGCTGTGAGTCAGTGTCAAGTAGGTCCTGTTACAGCTCAGTGCGAGTTGGTTTGTAATGGGTCTGTTCATTTCAGGTAGGTTTGTGTGTCGATTCAGAAGGCTTGCGTTGTTTCTTCCTTGTTTACATCTGACAAGCTGCTGGATAAGGCTATTCATACTCCAGGAACTGTTTGTGATAGAACAGCAAATATCTGGAAGAGAGCAGAGGGACAGTTTCAGCTTAAGGCAATTCCAGGGACAGTAAGCAGGGATGAGAAGGAGGGAAGCCAGGTGACATCACTTTACCAGAATTCAGGGAACTGAACAGCTGTACATCAAAGAGGAGCCCCACAGATGCCTCATCCCTGAAGTGTTCAAGGCCAGGGACAAGGCTTGGAGCAATCTGGGATAGTGAAAGGTGTCCCTGCCCACAGCAGGGGGTTGGAGTGAGATGAGATTTAAACTCTCTTCTTAGCCAGGCCATTCAATGATTTTATGAAAGAGTCAAACCTTGAAAAATCTACTCAGGACCTGAAAACTCTGGAAGATTGGATTCTGTTGGTGCCCAGACAGACAGTGACCATTTAACACTGATGTGACACAAACTAAACGTGCTTTAAGATGCCACTGTTGCTTTAGAGTCCCATCACCAGAGATCAAGACCAGGATTATTGCAAATTGCCTCCCATTTACTGGTACAGAAGCAGAATGAGGCAGCAGCAGCCACATGGGTGAACACTCATGTCCCAGTCAAATATCTGATGTCTCAATCTGTACTCAAATCTGGTGTTTTAAAGGATGAAATTCTTCCTGTCCCTAATTACTGTGTGTGTACTGGTACAGAAGGGAGCCCAGCCCCTCAGCAGTCACACAGAAGGGGACTGATCTCCACTCAACCCTGTTCCCTCACTGACACAGCCACTGGTGAGTGCTCAGAGCACTTCTGAGACGTTCCAATTGTCACAATTCCATCCAAGCCCTATGGATTCCCTCACAGGACACAGATCTCCTGTGTCAGCCTTTATGTGAAGCAGGGAAATGCATCAAAGCTCAAACCAGCCTTCATGGGCAGGAGCTGTGTTGTACATCCTCTCCTCCTTGCCTCTGGCAGGTTCTTCCATGGGCAGGTTCTTCCCACCTGAGCACCAGGTCCATGTTCCTGAATTACAGCAAACTCATTTCCCTGCTCACCTCAAAGCACAAGTTCCCTGTCAAAGCATTTAACACTAAAATTCAGGTGTTACAGATTGCTGTTTTTACTTCCCCATTGAAGTTAGAAAAAAAAAAGGAAAAAAAAGGGAAAATCTATTTAAAAAATTACAACCTGAACACTGTGCCTGCAGCAATCCTTGAAAATGTCATGAATAATTAAAACAAGAATGGTAAGGGCTTATCTCTGCAGTATCAAGTCCATAGTTGAAAATGCAAAATGAAGATTTCAGATTTTAAGTTGGTTTTTTTTCTTGAACATACACCAGTCCCTTCAAATGAGGAACACCACTGTGCTTCCCTTGAAAAATACTGCTCAGTCCTCCCAAAACTTGTGTAATATAAGTATCAGAAGCCATAATGTCAATCTGAGATTAATTTAAAGCCATGAGCTAAGAAACAGCTCATGTTCTCTACCTGCCTCCCATAGAGCTTTACCATTCTGGGTCACAGCACTTCCTTAATGGCTTTTCCTCAAATCTTTTACACTCACAATAATCCAAAGGCTCTGCAGGCACAGACTGGAGGTGTCACTGCTCCTGCACTGGGGGATCACTCAGATTTTCAGAATCCCTTCCACTAGCAAGACTTTGGACTGCAGTTGTAGACACTGCAGTCACCTGATATCCCTTGTCCCTCCCCTTCCTTCAGCAAATCCAGGGTTATAAAGCAATTACATATAAATAAAATTGTGCAGTCTCAATGCTGAAGCACTGAGCATTACAGGGGATATTCAAGAGAGAAATTATCCTTCTCTATGATTAAAAGGAGTTTTTTAAATTAAGGAAAACCCAACAAAGGTCAAAGTTTGCCTTCCTTTCCCCTTCCCAGGTGACCACTTACCCTTCACTGTCTAGCACATCCTTGATGCTTGCCTTGGTGATAATGGCATCATCACACTTGAACCACTGGTCCTTGTGCTGCCGGATGAAGCTGGTATAGTGCCCGCTCTCCAAGGTTCCCTGGTGATTAACTACTGCAAACAAGGAATACCTGGCACAGGAAACACATCATGAATACAAGCAGCAAAAGGGGGGAAACTACTGACACTTTAAACAGGCAGAAGCTTTTTTTTTTTTTTTTTTTCATAAAAACACACAGCAGTGGTAAAGGAGCTGATCCATCAGTAAAACACAGCTTTAACACTAGCTGGGAAGAGGGTGGCCTTGCCCAGGGAAAAATAAGAAATATTTTTGTTTTCTTCTCTTGCTATTTCTGCAGCTCTCCAGTCTGGTGAACGTTGTCAGCTTTACCAATACTGGGCTACCAAATTTCTTTCTAAAACACATCAATATTAGTGCATTCCTGAAGAGAAACCACTGATTATCCAGTCTGACCACCTTATTCCCTGATTTACTCTAGTGAACCAGAAAAAATGCATTTGAGGTATGGGGAAGGAGTTAATCTTAGATATTTCTAATGATAAACTGCTGAACTGATTAACTGTCCTTAATCAGCAAAGCCTGTACTTATTTTGAAATACTGAATATATTCAGCCTCAACTTGCAGCTCTCAGATGCTGCTGTGCATTTGCCTGAAAACTTGCAGGCACACCTCTGTTCCAAGACAGATACTGATAATCTGTCAGTATTTTTCCTTTTCCTTTTTGTTTTTTAAAATTGTGAGACTGAAGTCTTTGGCTCTTTTGTTCCAAGCTAAGATTTTGTCTCCAATCTTAAATACACTAGTGGCTCTTTTTCAAGTTATTTTCCACTCTCTTTAACTCTTTCATAAAATGCTGCCCTCACACTTTGTGTGTGATACAAGCACAGCTACACAATGGTAAAACAATCTCTCTAATCTCACTTGGTGTTGTCCTACTGGTGTTCAAAATTCACAGAACTCTTTTGACACAGTGGTGCCACAACAAGGCACCAATTCACTGACTGCCTACAGAGCCACTGATTTAGAGCCACCCTCTCTAGGGGAGTCCTTGAATCCAGCTAGGATGGACAGCACCCATCAGTCCCAGCTGGAGCCTTCTGACACTGCCCCAGCTGTTTGCACCCAGACCACTGAGCAATCCAGAGGTCCCTGCTCTCATTACCTAAATCTGATTAATTTTTAACAATTGCTCCAACTTAAGGCATGAGCAAACCTCAACAGTGATCAGCTGAGTGACTTTCAGACCTTTTCTAACACTGCTGAACACTCTACATCTAATAATTCAAGCTGCAGGCCCACACAACACCTGCCTGGTACCTGCCTGGATGACACCTGCACTAACACCTGCTTAGTTTGGTTTTACATCTTTGTGTGATTCCAGTTTCTCACTGAAATTTCCAGTGGCAAATGAAGTGCTTGAATTTAAATACACAATAGAAGCAATGAAACTTGTAATCTTATTTAAATGAAGAGGTAAGGTTTGTTGTGACCATTTCTGTTCCCATAAAACAATGGATACTGGTTTCAATTTCACCCCCTTTACATTCTTGAGCAAGTCCCACACTAGTCCATTGTTTATTCAGACTGGAATCAATACCTGACCAACAGACCCCAGGATGACAGGGATCATCTACTCCTGACTTTGAGTGTCAGTGCTCTATTAACTTTCTTTGGTCCTCTGGAACTCCCTTTGCCATTGCAAATTATTTAAAGGAAACATCCATCCCTTGTAATAAATATTGTGACCACAGCATTTACTTTTGCCCACAGCTGGGGGATCACCCTCAGCTCTGGAACTGCTGCCACAACCCCACAGAAGGGCAGGAACTGCACTGAGTGAAGCTTTATTCTGCAACATCTCAGACTTACTGCTGTCAGATATGGTAATGCCCTGGCACTGCAGGATACAAAGCAACACCATCTCCTTCTAGAAAGCAACTCCCTTCCACAATAGGAGCCATGGAATGTACCACTTACTTATTATCATTGTTTAGACTATCCGTCGGCTGCTGGTACTGCCCGTTCATTCTGCTCTCTTTACTGCAACACACACAGAAATCCAGTCACTTACAGCAGTGGCTTCCCAAACCCAGCAAATTTTCTGACATGACACACAACCCTTTTGCTGAAGCCAGGTCCTTACTCCAGCTGAGCAGCAAAGGGCTGATTAGGATGCTAAAGATGCTTTATTTGCTCTCACAGCAGTGCTACATCACAAACACCATTTCTCCTCCTGGTCAAGGCTTCAGTGCTGCAAATACACATCTGTTTATGTCAAATGTTTTATCCAAGAAGCTTAAAAACAGGTTAAGAAAAGATTTGTATTTGAAACCTGGGAAATTATCTAATTACATCAATCCTTTATCTTGTGATGGGTCAATCATCCCAGCTCTGACTTGTAAATTCGTTTTGTGTTTTGACAGCAGCAATAGGATTATGCTGTTGATTTCCTAGCTGGTGAAATTCAGACTACTGAGTTCTGCCTGCTGATTATCCCATCTCTATTCCATTATGCTGGATACCTTTCATCAGCAGAGCCTGTTCTATCCAGGGAGAATTCACCACAGAGGAACAGGGAAGTCTCAAAATCTACAGAATATACTGGAATAAACCATATATTCTTAATATAACAGTATTTAACAGTGCTTCAGGGCTCTCCTTTATCTCTTGGTAAAAGCATCTACTTTTTTTCCTGGGAAATGAGGAGTGCAGGCAAAGCTTGAATTTAGAAGTAAAATTTCAGCATCAAGTAGAGTCCCTCTGTTAACAGATATCGTGGTTTAGGGCTTTCTGCACTGCTTCAGATATAAATTAGATCTGAACATCTGCATATTTGCATGGAATACTTGACAAATACTTTTAAATTAAGCTGATTAAATTATTTTCATAAAGGTGTATTTATATAATTGCCACATCTTCCACAAACCTGGAAGGTGGGAGAAGTCTTGCTGTTTCTATTTTAATCTGGATTATGTTTTTGCTTCTTGCAGCATTCTCTAAACAGAAGTTGAAGGTACTAAACAAAAACCCCCAGATTTGCATATGTGCAGGAATAAAGAGGAAGGATTTTTATAACTTCAGGAATATTGGTTAGGGATTAGGTTGGCTCTATTCTGGCCAACTGCACAGGATGGCTGGTGGGTGGGCACTGAGGGGATGGGACCAAAGCAGGATGGATCTGGGTCTACAAATTTAACAGGCAACCAGAAACATAACATACATTAATTAAAAACCCCCACCACAATGTTTAAATATAATTCTTTTTCTGGCACATGAAACTGATTTATCTAAAAATGGCTTTGGAAAGCTACACCTTCCACAGAGCAGCTCACAGCAGAAGCACCACCACAGACACTGCTCTGTACCCTCAAGGATGCTCCTTGCTTCATGCTGCACATGTATGAACTGGGAACCAGTTCTGCCCAGGTCTGTGGGGGACTCTGGACTTGGGACCCACCTGGAAGCCATGAAAGGTGTCATGTCCAGCTCCAGAGGAAACGAGACATACGTAGTGATCTTCCGCCTCAGTTTGGCTGAGTGTTCAAACCGCTGCGGGCAAAGCAAGAGGTTCCTTCTTTAGAGAAAATTTCATGTCTTTTATAAATGTCCTAAGCTTACAAACAATAACATAAAGCACATTAGCAGTCACCATGCAGGGAAAGCCCCAGATTTCCCCTACCAGCTCTCTGGGAATGCCCATGTAAATAACGACACTTTTCTACCACCGTTTGTGGGCTCAATGTTAATAAAGTATTAATTAGATTATTTACCTTGATATCTATGCATACAAACTTATTCCTGCCTGACATCGAAGAAAAACTGGGAGAGCACACACAGCCTTTACCCAGAGCAGTGTTCATTTGCTCTAGGACTGTTCAAACCCATGTTGCCTACCCTGGCTCACAGAACTGGTGGTAACAGGAGCTTGCCTTCAGATTCACACTCTGAACCCACCCATCCAATCACCTCAAGTGACAGGAGTCAAGCCTACACAGGAATACCCATTCAAATTAAGGCAAAAAATGGAATATGCTAACAAAAAAAGCCTTTTCCCTCAGCCAAAAGTGGCCTGCAATACCCACCATCCTCTCCTCGTCTCCTTCACTGCAGATTAAATGGAAACAGGAACAAATACCAGAAAGAGATGAAAGAGTTTCTATTTAAAGGCAGCTTCTTTCTCCACTTCTCAAAAATTCTACTCTATTTACACTTCAAGTTAATTATTTTCCAATTGTGATGCTGTAACAATTCCCTAGCAACAGATCCAGATGTGAAAAGCTGAGACCTCTGTAATTCTTATCTTTTGTGTTTCTCTCTTGCATTAACACACAAAATGAAATCTGCATTTTGCACAGACAGGACAACACAATCACTTAGGAAAAGTAATTTATTCCCCAAAAAAATCTCCAGTCAGTTGGGACAACACAAATCCTGAACTAAGTACAGGGAGAGATTCACCTTGACTTGCCCAAAGAGCAGAATCATGAAGGTTTATCTTATTAACTACTCTAAAGCAATAAGAACAAAAACCCAAAACTGCCTCCAAAAGCCAAGCACTCCTGAAACCTCAATTCAGTGATGCAAGAATGTCCTTCAGGAGAATCAGAAACAGCCAAATTAAAACAAAAGGACTGTGCTTCTACCCAGTCCAGTCAGGCTGTAACATCTTTGGCCTGGGACACTGCACATCCTCAAGGTTAATGCTCAAGATGCAGCTGAAGAAGCTGCTGTATGGGGTGAACACCTGCAGGCATGACTGTCCCAAAGTCTGCAAAGGCCTGTGAATTAGAAGGGGAAGTCTTTCCACCTTTTTTTTCCAGGATGTGGCATCGCTTTCCAAGGACCCTTTGCCTCTTGACACAGAGTGACCTTCACCTGCTGTGACAACTGCTCACTTTACAGCTCATTTCAGACAGAAATTGTACAGGACTAAACCATCCAAGGGCCCCAGCTGTGGCATTATCTGCCATAATTTCATGTGACATCTGCTTTGGAAATGTTTAAAATGTTTAAAGCTTCACTGCAGTTAAGAAGATACAATAATGTTTCTCCACTGACAGCAGAACTTTTCCATGCTTTTCCTTCAATACAGTGGCATTCTTTCAGTGGAAGTGTAAAAATTGTACCAAGCAGGATGAGGGAGTGTTTCTGGAGATGGGTTCTGGGCTGGTTCAAGTTTTGGACCAGCCTTCCATTCTGTCTCTAGGTTCAAGTTGGTTAAGTTCCCCCAGACACACTGCAAAGCTGCATCAGAGAGAATGGAACACTGTCTTAACAGAAAATCCAGCTGGGCAAGGCAAGCTGTTCTTTATACTAATTTATGTCATAAAAGTTTAGTCAGTGAAAGCCACAAGACATGTCCAGGAATTCAGCTCATCCTCTCAGAGAGGAAATCACATCCTCTGCTCTGTTGGCCCCCCGTGAACTTACTTTGAGATGAAAACAGGCCACAATGGGTAACTTCTTCATAGTGAGTTGTTTGGTAGATTCTTGGTAGCTATGGCAACCACTACATTTGATTTTGGCACTGCTTCCTAGATGTTCTGGCCTTGTAAACCTAAAAAAATATTGAAAAGCACAAAACAATCAGATGATTTTTGACACGTGATAAAAACGCTTTTACTTGTGGGTCACTGGCACCACAAGAGACAATGGGTTTTAAGTAATTTTGGAAAAAACTACAATAAAACCATAATAATGTAAAGTGCTATGGCTCAGATATCCAAATGTGACATGGATCATTGTTTTAACTTGCACTGAAGTGAATCAGTGACTGAGAAAGGAGCTTGGTGTTAGTTCATCTACAGCAGAGCAGCTCATTTCCATGCAGAAAGCAATGAAAGATCTTTTGTTTTCAACCCCAAAAACATTGATATGGAAGACACTGTTCTGCAACACACTATTCTACCTTGCAGCCCTCCAGGGCTGGGATCAAAGCTCTGAGATGGAAAGGCCTGTAAACACAAAGTTCTTTTCAAAATACAGATACCCTTCTAAAAAACCTTTGTTGACAACTAGAGAAATCTCTTTCAAAATTTTCAGACAGAACTGCTCAAAGGAGCCCTGGGAAGAGACCATTAGGGAACAGGGAAGTGCTCACAGAAAATGGACCACCTCAATGTTCTCACTGCAAACTAAAGCAAAATCCCTCTTTTGCAGAAACTCAGCACAGAAAGGCCAGGACCGTGCACTGCTCAGTCCTCTCCTCCAAGTTTACACTTCCACAGGGCAAATCAACCATTTCCCCAGAGACTGCCTTGCAACTAGGATTTCTGAGATGAAATATAGTTAAAAGATTTTTCAGTAATGCACATGAAGAATGTGAGGGCAACATGGTGTCAGCTTGTCCCTCACCTCATTCTGACTATGGCCAAAGCAGCCTCCAGCACTAAATGACATCACAGCCTCCTGATTAATTAACAAGATTTCCTTTACCTGGCCTATGTGCCATCATTCTCTGGTTTGGTTTTAATTTGCCTTGTGTTTGTTTTCCCTTAAGTCTCTAAAAAGGCTTATAAACTTCTCTGATTGTTGTTTGGAACGCCCTTATCTTCCCATTTTTGTGTCACATTCCTGCTCAATCCTTCCTTCTTCAGGTCCTTCAGCTGCATTGCCAGGCTGACATGAAGTTACACACCTTTTTTCTTGCTAACTTTTGGATAAAAATGTAAGAGTTCAACTTCTTTATCCATTAGAGTTCAACTTATTTCCAAAATCCATACTTTCTGAAAGTATCTTTGAACCTGGATGTTCTTCCTTCCCTATCATCACCTTTGATTCTACTCCTGTCTGTGCTGAAGAAATCATCAAAATTTGACTGCTTTTGCCCCTTGATGCATTCTTGCCTCTGCAATTTTTCATTTGTACTAATTCCCTCATTTCCTCAAAATTATTGATCTTAAAGTGTCAAGAAGATTAGAAATCAGATGTTAGAGACTATGAATTTTTATTTCAGGATTAGCTTTGCCCCAGGCTCCAAGTAACCTCCTCCTCAGCCAAATGTCTGCATTTGCCACAAGAGAATGACTTTCAGATCTGCTGAAAGATCCAAATGAATTGTACACAAAGTCATGACCTTCTCCCCAGGTACCTGTTTCCAAGATGCCCAAGTTTCAGCCCCAGAATTACCTTTTCCTTTTGAAAGCTCCATTCCTTTAATCCTTAATGGCATCCCTGCAAACTAAGCTGGCAGTAGCTGACTCTCAGTCAGCTTAGAGCAAAATCTGATCCCTATTTGGTGTTAGAATTTAAATAAATATTAAATGCAATGTAAACTCTTTTCATGTGCTTCCTCAGCCACCAGAACCAAGAACATGGAGACAGACATTAGTGATTTTGATCATGTAAAACCACGTTGCCTGGCAGCAGTCAGTGCAAAATTTGTTTTCTTCTTGCATCATGTGGCAACAGACTTTGAGTGCTTAGTGTTGTCTGAGCCTTTTTATTTCCTCACACGTAAAATATGTGCAAAAATGCTGTTTGGGGACAGAGCTGTGACAAAGCAGCACTGAGTCCCAGTGTCCAGAGCCACCTGGAGAAGGGGATGCAGCCAAACCCCTTCTCCCCAGGCCCCAGGGGTGTCTGTGGCAGGCCATACCTTCGCAAGCAGTCTGTGAGGGTGGTGGTGCCCGACACGTGGCTTTCCCCATTGACGACGCTGCCGTCGCTGCCCGGACTCAGCGGCCAGAACGGGGTGGAAGAGCCTGGCAGATCCAAACTGATGTCCCAGAACGGGTCTATCGTCGTGGAAACGCCACTGTGGGAAACACAACGGTTCCAAAGAGCTTCAAGGGAAGCCAAATGAACAGTTCCTCACTTTGGGGGGCACTCTGGGTACTTAATTTGAAGGACTTTGGGATCTCCATCACCCCTAGAGGGCACTCAGAGATGACAGAAAACAGAGCTGCTCCGGTGTTTTCCCACAGCTGATCCTTTTCCTGGGTATCTAAAAGCTGTGTGCTTGGGGAAATGTATGTGATGTATTAAATGCAAAATAAAAGTATTTAAGACATTCTCCCACTCACTGGAGCCCTGAGACTCAAAGCAGAGCTGCTCTGAAGACAGAGGCACTACTGACCAGTATACACCAGTTAACATCTGTGACAAGAGCCATGTGCCATCCAGCTAGTTTAGAAGCTGGTTTTGTCTGCTCAAGACATGGAATATGGTGCTTAAGGCTGCCTCAAAAAAAGAGAAATAATTTTAAATACTTTTGCTATCCAGCAGTGCACTGAATTCAGCTTTGCAGTTCCTCTCAGCATCTCCTACAACCTTTGGGATCTGAGAGGCCAAAGAATAACCCCAAAACAAGCAGTAGCTCATATTCTCCATCAGAGTTCTCTAAAGACAGCTGAAGACAAGCCAAGAGCCAGACTGTGGAAAAAGCTGCTCAAAATTTTAACTGCTACAGACTCCGATCTTTTCTTCCAGCATCCACATTTTTAAGAGAACTTCAGGGGTTTAAGCTCCTTGGTATGTTTGTTTTTTGAGTTCTCTCTTCCCCTAAAGCTAAGTGTCTTTCACTCTGCAATCTCATCGAGCCTTCAATATTCTGTCTTTTTCCCCTGCTTCATTTGTGCAAAAGTTGTCAATTTTCAAAAGAAAACTTCTTTTGTCAAAGTTTCATCAATGTTAATATTGTGTCATAACAAATCAAGCTTTGCATTATCACATAAGGATTCTGTGGCTCTACCAGGCAAAGAACAAAATTTCCTATGTTTTCCTTACAGCAAATCTTTTGCAAATCCCTCCAGGAAACTGAGAATAAAAGCAGATTCAAACAAGCCCAGCCCATGTGCAGGACAGCAAGAATGCAAGGCAGAACAAAAAACAAGAACTCTGACTTCTGCACTGTGGCAACACCAAACATCTCCAAAGAGAAGTCAACTTACTTCAGTACAGAGCAGAACAATAAATACATTTTTCCATACTCATGTAAAGGCTTTTTTTCTGGTACATGAGATTTCATGAGGCATCAACCTCTTTGAAATCTCTCCTGATGATACATGAGGCTCCTGAGTGAAGGAAAATGTGGTTCTGTATCAGGATTTTCTTCAAATGCAGTTGCAATTACGTATTTTGAAATTCAAAGAGATCTTGAAAGTCTTTTCCTTGTGACCTTGGGAAACAATCACCTTTTCCAGACTAGAAAAAGGTTTATGTGCATGGTACTTTCCAGGCAGCTTCTCAGGAATGTCTTAATATATGTCAGTTAACTGGTAATTGATTGCATTTAGCTGACAGAATTATAGAATCCCAGGATGGTTTGGCTGGAAAAGACCTTAAAGATCAGCTCATTCCAGCCCTTGCAATGGGCAGGGACACCTCTCTCCCACTAGACCAGGCTGCTCAGAGCTCCAGGCAGCCTGGCACTGAACACTCCCAGGGATGGGGCATTCACAGCTTCCCTGGGAAATCTGTGCTGGTGCCTCATGGTGCTGCATTTACACAGTTCTTGACTTTCTGGAGTTTTGCCACTTATTTATTGGTGTTCAAGAGAGGAAAGGTTCAGTGCAGATTCCAATCAGAGCCCAGGATCAGGAAAAGGGACTTACTGGCAGACTTGACAGGTAACATCCGACTGCAGTCCGCCTGTGAAGATTTGGTCTATGATGCAGTTACAGTGGTTGGGGTTGTTGGCCTTCTTCCCATTATCATCACCTGCAGGAATGCAAACACAGGCTCAGAAGTCAAAAATCCTCTGAGGGAACAGAGAGTTTGTCTTGGATTGTGTTTCCAGTAACTCTTTCTAACTCAAACTTAGATTGCAAGTTCACAAGGATAATACAGAACCCTGCAAAAGTTGTGCATGGAAGAAAACAAGGAAACAAGATCAGAACTCTTTGGAAAATATAGAAAATAACCAGAAGGTGACTAAATGTGGAGGTGAAGCTTTAAGCCACAGAAGCTCTTAGCCAAACCCTTGCTCAGGAGATCTCCCTTTACAGAGATTTGCTTTGCACTGCCTGGCATAAAGATCAGCTCCTGTGACAAAGAGTGGCCAAGGTGGTTCATGAAAATCAGTATTTAACTTCAGGGAAAAGAAACTTCAGCAAATGCTACTTTTTACTTCTATCCCAGGCAACTTCTGCCAACAGAGTGAGGGGAGAGGGTTTGTAAAGAGCCATTCCCTCCCAGCCCACTGCCTCCATCCCAGCCTTTCAACATCAATGTGCACCTTCCACGCAGGTTTTTATCAGTGGGAAAACAAAAGATGTCCTTCTCTGAAGTGAGGACATCGTGCTGTGTCCTCCTCCAGCTTCTCCAGAGGCACAGCAATCCCCTGAGCTCCCCAGGGGTGCAGTGAACACATTCCCATCTTTAAGGCATCACACACTGCCACTGCAGGTCCCATGAGCAAAGTTTCATTTTTAGGATTTCAGTGCTGAGATGAGGCCAATTCCATTTCCTCACAACAACCAGAATATTAAATAACCAAACACTTCTTCACATAGTTCTCAGCTTCAAAGCCTTCTCCCTCCACAGGTGACCTAGGAATGATACCCCTCTCCTTGAACTTCCAGACTGTGCACTGTTTATTTTCCTTGGGTAGGACAGAAAAAACTGGACTTGATTTGCAATCAGAGATTCACACACCAACTACTACACAGCACCAGCTAATTATTTCTTAAAATACATCCTAAGATGTTTTCCCATCTCCTTCAACAGCAATTGCTACAACAGAACTAAGTCTGGCCAGATTTCCCAGCATATTTAACTTACTATGAAGTATTTGATTTCTCCAACTGAAATGCTAACATTGAAATACTCCTCAAATCTCAGCTATTCCTCAAAACCAATTAATTTCTACTCAAGAATATCCAAAAAACCACCTGAAAAAACTAAAATGTAGGGCAATAGACCATTTTCATGTGTCTAAAGTGCTCTAGCTGGAGTTTTCTTGTAGTAGGAGCAAATAGAATTATATTAATTTTTTTCCAACGAAGCTTTAGAATTATGTTGAAAATTATGATACAATAATCTGGCAAAGGTTCCACTGGATACTGAGTGTGGAGAGAGAAGCAGTCATAGGTGATACCTACTAAGCTGCAATGGGCCACTTGAGTTAATTAGAGTCTAAATGCCTCATGAAAGTTCTCCCTCAGCTGCTGGATTTAGGCTTTAGAAACTTTTGTTTGACTTGCCAAGAAAAGCACATTGTTTCCTTAAAAAGACTCTTGAAGAAAATGCTTTAAAATTAGATTTCAAGTGTACGAGGTTCAAGTTGGGGGTTATCACACCCGGTCTGAGGTGTTTCTTGATGGGAATTTCAGCTAAATCTTACTGAACTTAAGAGATTTTAAAGGGCTTAATTATGCTAAGCTAATGAAGAGGGCATACAGGACAGAGACTGTGCAAGGTATCCTTCACCTACAGAAAAAGCTTCACTTGTATTCACAAGCATCAAAGAAAAAGAAATTCAAAATAAAATTAATTGGACTTTATTTAAAACTCCACTTTTCCTTTTTAAAGAATCCACATGTAACTACCACATCCTTGTGACCTCCCCATTTCAAAGATTGTCTCTGCTTTGTTTTGAGGGGGCAGAAGGAGAAAAGCAGTGCTGAGAGCTTTTCCCTGGACCACAGGTACCATCCCAGCTGGACACTTTCAGCAGACACTCCTTTCCTCCTGAGCTCTCCCTTTTCAATTACACAAGTCAATTAGGATCAGCAGTGAGAGGGTCTCAGATGAATATCCTGTGAGCTTGTTCCCAGCAAAACAGAAGGGTATTACCCACTCAACGTTATTTCCCATGACATTTGGTTGGAGAGGAGGGAAAAAAGAGTAAGATTACCACCTACACACACTTGTCAATATGGAACAGATGCTGAGGGGAGGTATTTTATGCAGCTGAGAACTAGAAGCTGCTAGATTGTTGTGCTCAAGGTTCCCTTCAACATTTCTGTCTCCCAAATGAGGTTTTAACTTCATCTCATTTTTGGGGTTTAAATCCGGTCATAATTCTTACCAGGGCAATCAGCAGCTTCTCCTAAGAATGGCCAGCACAAGACTAAAAGCAAACTTGAAAACACATCAGAGTACACATTAATGGGATTATGAGAATGGCTGAAAATTGAGTTTAGGAGTTTGGGCTCAAATTTAATGCAACTCTTAAAAAAACCCACAGAAGTGACCGCTGTGTCTGTGCAATAACTAAGCATGCTAATCTGTTAAATCATGTTAATTGAAATCAGGCATTTAATATACAACTAAAGGTAAATAACACAGAGCAACTGCAAAAACAGCTATAGACAACATTTTAAGACTGCTTTTGGTTTTGATATAAAAATACAAGTTTTACATCAATCTTCCATTCTGTATTTTAAACGATAAAGGGGAAGTCAGGAATTGTCAGAATTTAAAAGGGTTGTTTATCAAAACAAGACATTAATGTTAATATTTCTGCCTTGCTTTGGTCCCTGGTGTTCTGAACAAGTGCTTGTTATTTCTGACAAAGCAGTGTACACACAAATCTATATGGATCAGAGCAGATGACAAGTTTCACAAGCATATGCTCTATCAATTCCTAAGAATATCCTACAGAATTCACAGAGCAGGGCAGTGTTTTCCTCCCAAATCTCAGTACACCATTCTTTTTCTGGCTTCAGGTTTGTTTTGAAGCACTCCTTGTTAAAGGTGAATGTAAAATGCTTCATGAAATCCAAATAAATGAGGAATAATCAGCTTTAAAGTATTACTCTTCTTTTTTGGGACTACTGAATAAAGTTTGGGATAAAAACACAGGATTACTTCTATTTTTTTATCTTGCTTTTTGAACCTTTGTGTACCAGTACCCATCTCTGCCACTTGAGTGCTGTTGTTCCTGCAATAAATACAGAAATCTCCACAGCCAGTGCTGTCACTGGAGAGAACATTAATTTTTGACTTCCAGTCTTGATCCACTTAAGGGAACAGTAATTCTGGTCTAAGTTTCTCCAAGCTTGAAGATGTCTGAGACAAAGGTGGGAAACTAAGAAGTGTTTGCATGACTGAAACCTCACTGTTGTGGAAGTTTGCAGAATTAGAACCCTGAATTTATCCCAGAGCACTGATGATAAAGATGCTTCTGTAATGCTGACTAAAAGCTGACTTAATGCTTTACAGCTGGGGCAGAAATACACATTATTTACACTATCTTTTTCTACCAAAATATTACTTTCCAGTTAGATTGATGCCTTAGGAAGCACCAGGATCACCTGCCTCCAGCTGTTGGAAAGAAGTGATGCACAGGCAAGAGAGACTCGACCCCTTTTACTCAGAAATCTTTTCTGTTACTCCAGCAGCAGAGAGGAGCCCTGGTGGGGGTTCAGAATATGCCCAGATGTCAGAGCTCAACCCAACAGTGCCAGCACATCCATCAGCCCTGAGACAGGAATTACATGGAGGTCAGACAGGTATCCTGGGCTTCCAAAACTCCACAGATGCCACTAAAACAAAGTTTAGATTTAACCAGCATTTAAAACACCAACCAAATATCAAAACAAAACTATCTGGGCCAGCCTGCCCAAATAATCATCTTGAGGCAGTTACAGGATTACAAAACATCTTTACATGGACATCAAAATCATGTATTTTTCTTAATTTAGGCAGTGACAGATCAACAACAAATACTCATAGTTTTGTTTTCACTTGCATTAAGACACTTCCTAGAAAGCTGAGCAAATGGAATGGAAAAGGGATAAATGATAATAACAGCCAAACAAATACCACTGGATATTTATACAGAAGGAATATTTTCATTTACTTTGATGCCTGAAGCCTTGGTGATCATGAACAATGTCCAAAATGTAGAGCAAAATTTCCTCCATGACTTTATTTTATTTCACTGTGTGTTAATTGTAAAACTTCACCACTATTGACTGGAAGCTTTAAAAGCTTTTTTCCTTCATTAAAATAAATATTTAATATTGGCAGGGGAGGTATTATTTTCTTATTGTAGCTGTAGGACATATTCTCACTATCAGTAATAATATTTTTATATCTGCACACTTCACATGCAAGTGTGTGTCTGAGTGGATACACAAGTGGGAACACTTTCTTATTACACTGAAAACTAGTTCATTCCAAATGTGGTTTTGCATGACTATACTTGAAATTCTGGTTTAGATTAACTTGTTTGGTTCCCACACAACTGCTCAACCACTTCTTTTAAATTACCTTGATGTGGTATAGATTATTTACTATGATTTAATAAAAGCCTCTCTATTTCTTCAGAAACAGAAATTTGAAAACCCGGGTGCAGAGATGTCAAGGAAGATATGTCAGAGAGATTCTTCACTTAAAGTCAAACCACATTATTTTCTAAACTCTTTTCAGATTCTTTATCAATTTGAGAAGAGCTCAGGGACCTTTACTGCTGCAAGTTTTTCTCTTTACAAATCTGAGACACAAATACTATTTCATTAATTAATGAGGATGTGCAGAAGAAATATGAGCATCATCTTATATCAGAGATGATGAAAAAAGCTTCAATATTTGTTAGATCAACAGTTCAGAAATTTAACAGGAACAAAGAAGTGCTTCTGTTTGCAGCTGAATTTATTCAGTGTTAAGAAGTGAGAAGTCAATATTTGGGTAGATTTTGTTCCTTTACTGGACTACCACACCAGTTTAATTTGGATTATTGAAATCCAGTTAGTGGTTGTCAAATGACAGATATTAATAACTACAAAGGAACTGCTCTGTGTACTCCTGTCCTTAACAGTACTTTTTTTGGAGAAGATTCTTTTGGAGGCACCAATTATGGATGTGAACAAGCCCATGGGCTGCCATGCAGGGCTATCTCAGAGATAAAAGCAAGATTCACAATGGCTCAGAGAAGCAGCAGCAGCTTTCCCTTTGATAGTCCTCTGATAAGCCAAGAAACTAAACCCTAAGTGCTTTTCCTAAGAGCATTTGAGGAAAGTTGAGTGCTTAAAGCTTCTTTTTGATAACCAAGGACTTTTTGTTTGTTCTGTTAGTATCAGCCCTACTACTTTTCCCTTGGAGGAACAGTAAAAATTTCCCTGCTGTAATAAGAGAATCAAACACTGGCAGAATGGGAAATTTTCAGTTCAGCTAACTAACACAAAATACATCATTTCATATGATACTACAAAATCAAAACTTACATACTTCATGTCAAAAAGCATGGCACTGAATATTTTTATTTTATTGTACAATTACATATTGTTCTATACAGACTGATAAAATAAGATACCATAACCACCCATTGCTCTTTCTTACTCACATTTCTGTAAGCAATTTGGTGTCAGAAATACAGCAGAATCATATTTAAGCAGAATAATAGTATTAAGCTATAACCTCTCCCCTATGTTATTTTCATCAGTCCCATGACACACTGAGTAAGAGTTCTAACTACTTCAAGTATAAATAGAATTAAAATGGCAATTTAAAAGAAAAGACAGTGACTCACAACCAATAAGTGAACATCATGATGGTGATTCAAACCAATGTACAGGCTTGTCTGCCTCTTAACTCTTGGTAATTCTTGACAGTGGGAATGGGTTATTTATTTGTAAATATTTTAAATCTACTGAACATTTTTAAAGGAATTTGCTAAGAGTGCTTTACTGGCACTAGACCTGCTTTAAGAAGAGATGGTTCTACCTCCTTTTGATGCAATAATCCTTGTTGACTGGAGCCTCAGGACAAGCCTTACCTTTGCAGTGTCTGTGTAGCACATCTAATGCAGCAATGAGGAACTCGTGTGCATCTTGTTGCTCGTACCCTGCTAAATGCCGTGCGTGAGTCCATACCAGGTGCAATAACCTATATGGAATGTGAGGAGATCGGTGCCCAGAGTAAAACTGCTCAAAGCAAAGAGAAGGACAGGACTGTTAACAACTCACACAGCCTCAGAGCATTTCAGTATTAAAAAGTTAAATGAGAGCAATTAGTCAAATCAATTTAAACCCTTTAATTCTGATGGCCTTAATAATAAAGGAGAGAGACAGATTTTGTCACTGACTACTGGAGAAGTGATCTCAGAACTGAGCAGTTCAGTTTTCTCCCCTGAAATTCCATCAATGTGTGATGGATTAGCCTGAAAAATGTGGGGGTGCAGGGAGTGGGGTAGACAGACACAAACATCACTCACAATTTGCTTACTGATACCAGTGGCTTTTATTAAAATAGCCTGGGGAGGAAAGAAAGGAAAAAAATCCTGCATTTGAAAAGGATCAGCAATTTCATTCACAAATTATGTGAATGAAATGCCCCCCCCCCCCCATATCAGAACAAACACTGAGGATGAGAATATTACATGCTGACTGTCAGCCAACCCTTGACCCACAGCAGCTCTGCATCCAAATGCTGTGCACACTCCAATTTTATGGAAAAATTTCCAAGCAGGGCAGCAGCCTCATGCCAGTACTGGTCTTTCACTGTAAAAGGCTTTAAAAACAACTTTACTGAGCCAGCTGTTTGCAGAGCTGAAGGTCCCCATTCAGCCAGTGATCCCAAAGCCAGCTGCCGCCACCGCTCCAGCAGGGTGTCCCTGCCTGGGAATCTGGTCCTGGACCAGCTCCTGCATCTGCTCCTTCATCTGCTCCAGTCAAAATCTGATGAGCTGGCTCCAGAGTGACTAAAACTGCCCCAGGTGATTTTGCCAGAAGCACATTAGAGAGTGCACAGATGAATTATTCAGTCAGCACAGCCTGATGTGAAACACCGCTGCTGCTGGGGGGTGACACAGCTGGGGAGGGAAATCAGCACAGGGCATGAGGACACTGCCCACAGAAACTTTTTTTAATCAAAAACCAGCCAGGCCTCATTTGAAAAAAACCCAAACAAACAAACAAAACCCCAACCAACCAATCGACCCCAAAAAAACATGCCAAAAAACCACTCATGCTAAAGGTCTGTGTTTCCCTGGGTTGAGGCTCAGCCCTTCCTTTAGCCCTGCACAGTGACACCAGTTCCAAAAGCAAACAGGGATGCTTGTGGTGTCCTGTGGATGCAGGGAGTCAGAAAAGGCCCAGAAGAGTTTATTCATTTAACAGAGTAACAGTTTCTTTTTAATAAGTGAACATTTGTGAGTCATTTTGCCTTCCCTCACCTTCAGCAAAGGTATCTGCCAGTAAATGCTGCCTGCAACACCACAATTATGTTTTCCCAAGATCCTATCAAACCCATGGTGGTTTCTTTTCAGTTACTCTTCCCAAGCAGAAGACAGCAAGTGGCAAATACACAGAACAGAAGTAAGATTTAAATCCCCAGCAGTATAAAATTCTCATCCTTATTGGAAAAGTGAGCTTCCTTCCCCAGCCCTGAGTTTCTCCCTGCACAGTCTCTGAGCATTTTAAGTAAGTCCAAGCACAGGCACTGTGCTACAAACCTGCTGAGAGAATACACTGTATTTTAAAGGACAGGTTGGCAAAAGGCAGCACAATCTTCATCTAGTCCTCACACTGGTAGGGTTTTGTACATGATTTTAGTGCATTTCCTCCCACAGAAACTTCCTCACAAGCTCTGCTTTTCCCAAACAAGAAGCTGCACCTCTGCAGCCAAACACCACCAAATGCTCCTATAAATACAGAGATCAATAGTTAACTCTGATGCCAGCAAGGATGACACTGAGGGACTGGAGCAGGAGTGTGGTAACTGAAATCTGCTGATGCAGCTGCTGCTCAACATAATTCAGGGAACTGCAGCAATAAAACTTCCCTGTTCTGTCACTCCTTACAATTAGTCCCAGAGCTCTCTGGTCATTTTAACCAGCAGCACTCCATGTAATTACTCCACTGCAGACACAAGACCTGCCAGCAGATTTTACATTCTCTGCTGCCTCAGTAGGATCTAACATGATGCTTTATCAAATCATTAACTATTATCACACAAAAACCTAGAAACCTGCCTGGTAAGAATGTGGTGTGGAGGAAAAGCTTCACTGCTTGAATAAATATTAAATGAAACAAAGAATCTGAGCACATTCAATAACAATATTTTAACTGGAATGTATAAAACATCCATCCCATCTCTGTCATTTCCTTGCTGCTGGGAAGAGCAGCCTATCAGAGCTGTTCCAATCCACAAAAAGGAAAAGAGTCCATGTAAAGTCTTATTCCAACCTTTTCACTGAAGTGTGCAAATATAAACAATGATGTATTTGCAAGTCACCTTTAAAACACTTCAATGGCAGGACTGTTCCAAACATAAACTTAAACTTCTTTTTTGTTTAAATTTGTTTTCAATTCAGCAAAATCAGTTGTTTATATTGGAGAAAACCAGTTTGAGCAATTTCAAAGTGCTGGGTAATATTCTGCTTAATTGCTGTTCCAGGAAAAAAAAAAGGGAGGGGAGGGAAAGGAACAAACCAACCAGGATTCAAAACCTCCATCCTTACACACAGCCCAAGTAAAAGCAATTTTGTTTTTCCACTTAAAACACTTGCTGTTGCATTCTGGAAAGAATCTATGGAGGGTTGAGAAGACTATAGGCTTTGTAATTTGCATTATTGCTACCAAAAATATACAGGCAACAGTGAGGTTTTAAAACAAGACCCCACTGTAAACATCTGTACTTCTTTTTCCACCTCCTGCCAAAAACATGCACAGAAGTTTCTCAATTATGTGAATGAACAGATAAATTTGATTTATCCTGCAGATGTATCCACTGAACAGTCTCTGAGCTTTGTAATTAGGAGTTTATAGGCAGAAATCCTGTGCCAGGTTCAAGTCCAATTTGAGAAGTCAAAATCTCCTCTTGGAAACTGGTTCTCAGGCAAGACTAAATTTTCAATTTACAAAGGATGAAAGGAGTGGGCAACACATAGAACACAGAGGCAAGAAAACACCTTCTGGAGGTTTCCCAAAGAACAACAGTTCAAAGAGTCACCAAATCCATTTTGCTTGCATGAACTCTGTATGTTCTCCACTTATTTCAGGGAAAAGATTTTACTAAATCAGCACAAACTCTGTATTTTCCATGACAAAATGCAAGGCTTCTGTCTATGTAAAGAGCCTTAACTACATTTTCCCCCCTCTTGTACCTTTGTTGTAACTTATTTTGCACATAAGTCACTTTGACAGTAGAATCTTCAGACAGCAAAGCCATAAAACATCTTCTCTTCCCTCTTGGTCCTCACTTCTCAGCCCCTCCTGTGGTTGTGCTGTGCACTGTGATAGGCTCATGAGGATGAGTAATGATGGGAAAAAGGAAGGGTTTGTTCCTTCCATCTCTGAGTGGATGCACTGCATTCTGCTCTACCCCAGGTATTCTTGCTATGCCAGTCACAGAGCACACGAGATACAGATCTTCTAATGCCACCTTCCTGAGGGGTCATTCTGGAAAGGATTTCTATAAACCTCAGGGTGTGAACCATCCTGAAATTCATTTTCATTGGTGAAGCAAAACTACTACACAAACACCAGTAGGTAAAAAGGAGTGCACCAACCCTTTCAGCCCAAAGGCTCAATGAATGGATTCTGTGTGTTCTATCTTCCCTCCGTCCAGCTTCACCACTATCTGTACTCCCAAATCCTTTTCATTCCTTTTCTTATGCAGTGTAAGTCATGATTCTATTGAGAAATAGGTTTCATGTAGCACAAATGAGAATGTTAATTGATGCAGTCAGATATTTTTAAAACAAACAGAGCTCAATGCTTGGCGTGTCTGCCAGAAAAGCTACCAGGAAAAAAAAACACCTCAGTCCTGAGAACCACCTGATATTCATTACTCACCACCAACCTACTTCAAGGTGGAAGAACTTTGTAGCTTCCTATTTTATCACAGAGAAATCACTCAATCTATATAACTACAGGATCTTAAACAGAAAAGAAATGAAGTGGGATGGGTAACTTCTGTTTAAGAGGCAAAAGAGCAAAACTTGCTTATTTATATATAGTAAGTTTTATTTAATGTTCAAAACAGTCTCTCTTTTTCTGCTGGAGAGTTCCCACTCAGGCACTCACCAGATTCCCTGGCATTCCATTTGCCTAAGATCACACCTTCAGAACAGAAGGGTGGAGGGGAGATGAAATTAACCCTTGCCCTGATTGTTTGTCCCTGGGTAAGATGCTTTGGGATAACCACACCAGTTAATCCCGGTGGGAAAGCTATGTAGAAACAAGACAGAACCTGAATCAAAGTTTCCCTGGTAATTCAATTACAAAGGAATTCTTAAACCATAGCTCTGAGATCTCCTGGTTTTGCCTTCCTTCACTCAGACCTCAGCTCTGCAAAGGCAGCCTCAGAATCTTCATTACAACCATAGAGCTGGGACATGAAACATAACCAGTCTGCTCCAAAAAACCCAAGATTTTCATTTTAATTCTGAATGCAGAGAAATTAAACCCCACTGGGAACAGAACTGTACAATGGGTGCTGACAGAGCCACAAGCACAACAAGGTATTTACTGCTTGTGAGGTAAAATATACTGAGTTGGTTACAGACCCAACAGCTTTGCTTAGGAGGATTAAGCTCCAGTTTTACTTCAAGGAGGTTGAGTCACTTTCTGTGTCCTCCCACAGCACATGGCTGCAGTATTTAATGTGAAATAAGGACAGAGACTATTGCTGTCTGCACAGTCTGGTGTCACAGATATGGCTGTTCCCTCATCCATACACCCTCATGTTGCAGAACATTTAATTAATGGAACTAATGCAAGTGTAGACATGAATTTTGATTTGAAAATGAAGGCTGAGCTTCCCAAAGTTGTGTGTGAAATTAAACTTGATTATAATTGAAACTAACACAAATGCTGCATTTAAGCCCCATTCTGGATAAGAGCCTGTTCTTTGTTCCATGCTCATAGTAAAGCAAAAGGCATCCTGAGCCATCAACAGGGCTCCACATACAAAAATGGAAACAAAAATCATTACCTAGAGAGTCTTGATCTTTCCTGCAGCCTCTCAATCTGTAATGTAACACTCATTTCCCCTTTCCCACGGGATTTTTTAAAAAATGCATGTGTAAATAGAGTGTGGTGATGTTCATCAGCATGAGACTTTATATCACTATTTGATGAAAGAGTATCAAGAATGTAATAGTTCCTTATTTTTAAACAAGCAAATAGGTTTCTGTATTAGCAGTGTACAGAAACTGGTTTTTCTATACCATGACTGATTTTTTTTATCTAGGCATTGTGCTATTTCCCCACTTAACTGCACATCTGGTTTCAATAAACCTACAGCTGCTACCTATTGGTCTGCCTGCCTTTTGTTTTTACCTCCTTTCCTGACAGACTTGGGAACAATTGAAAAATAGAACAAAAAATAAGAAATATAATGTACACCTAATGATTGATAAGCAGCATGAAATGTTGCAAAATCTCAGGAGTCTTGAGTATGGCCAGAAAACAACTTTGTACTGAAACAACTAAGGGGGCTTTACCTTCTATATATGTTTAACTCACCTGTAGTGACCAAAAAGAATCATCTCTGGCAAAAAAGGCACAGGAGTAAAATCAAATTGAAAATCACAAGATAAAGGTAAAGCTATTTTAGGTTGGTCTCTGTCAGAATGAACTTCCATGACAGCACATCCACAGAAAAACCTGCTCTGTGTACAGACATCTCCAGCAATTTTAAATGCTCCATGACAGCTCTTTTTGGTTGGTTTTATTTTACTTACCAAGAAAGCAGATCTACCACTGAGGGAAAGGCACAGAACTGGATTTGGTTTTAAAGACATCTTAAAACTAGGAGCCCACACCCACCCACAGTCCTTACATTACTGCTGTGGAATTAAGAGAGTTAATAAAGCTCTTGGACTATTTATTAAGGAAAAGCCTGTGCCTCACACAGCATGGACCTGACCTACAATAAAGACACAGTGCAAAGCCAGTTTCCTGAGTGGGAAAGGGAAAGAAGTGCAGCTTTTACAGGGAAGACACAAACTGTAGCAGACATAAACGTTCACTTCTCTTTATCCTCCTTCCTGGCCCTTTCTGGGTTTGCACATAAGAGATGATAGAAAAGATGTTTCTGCCAGTGAGCAAGCACCAAATTGAGACCTTTAAAATATTCATACAGACCTACATAATCCAGTACCTTAAACCACAAGGCTGTATACTTCTGCTTTATTCTCACTCCCATTATCACCCAAAGAGCCCGTGACATATTTTCCAGTTACAACTTGCACCTTTAATTAAAGCACACATTCAGCTTTAAGACTAAGGACTCCCAGATCAGTCTCAGAAGAACAGGCAGCACTGTAATTATTTCCAATACCAGCTTTGCCTAAACAAGGGTGACTTCAGAATAGGACTTAAAAGGCCATTAGTTTCCTTTTCAGCAGCTGGGTATTTTTGACAGTGAAGTCTCAATCTTTACTGCTTTGTTTTACTACATTTTGAGGGGAGACATGACTTGCATCCCCTTTATATTTGCAAACAGAACACAGTTCCTTTCAGGGCAAGAAACAGCACGTGTGGCAAGGTGATGCTTTGTGGCAAACAGCACTCACCTCCTGAAAGAGCGTGGACATTTCACAGACCAGACATGAGCTGGGGCTTTGCATTTCACATTTGTGCCTGTCGGAGAGGAAGAAATCTCGCAGCAGTGGAGTGTGGGTAAGTGCCTGGACAATACAGTTCATAAAACATGTGTTCCCAAGATTGATTAGCCCTCGTAGACCTATAAAGACAGAAAGGGGGAGGGGATGCATAAGCATTATCAAGTTAAAAAACCGTCAGATTTGCATTTTTATACAGTTTTCACAATATTGCCATGGATTTGCTGTATTACATGCACAGCTCCGAGGACAGTTTTATACTGGTTTAGGGAGGCTGTTGGTATTTTTGTAATCAAGTCACAAGAAGCTGCAGAAGCTTTCTGAACTACACTAGGATTTCTTAAATCCTAAGAAATAAGGAAACCTAAAAATTCAGCAACACCAATACCATTATTTTGCAATGGCTGTTGTGCCACATGTCACCAAACCATGTCCCTCCCCAAGCTTGATACCAAAGTGCAATGACAACAACCAGTAAGTCAGTCCAGTAAGAAACCAACACATTTAAATAAATCAGTGAGTAAGTTTTCTAATAGTTTAGAAAGCTTTCCCCCCATGCAGGTCATGAAGTCAGAATAAGGTTTTTGTACTGTTATAATCATCATCTTTCTATGACAGGCAGCAAAGGAAACAGCCCTGACAAACCAAGTCAGGCTGTGACATCCAGAGCAGACTTAGGAGATTTTGTATAAAACCCAAGATCTGAACAGACAACCTTAAAAAAGAAACTCTGAACAACACTTATTCCACACTCATTTTAGGTAAATTAAACATTAATCTACAGCATACATCAAAAAATTCAACTTGGCATAAGAGGATTCATCACACCTTAAGTCAAACGTTCAGTAATGCCCAGAGACGATTGCTTGTGCTTGGAAACCAAGATGCTTAAAGGAAAGCTCTTTTGTTGCACAACAGAAGAGAGGTTAGGAGTGGGGAAAGCTTTTCAGTCATTTGCAAAGTCTAAGTGAGAAGAAAAACATGCTCAAATCCTTGAGTATTCTTCCAAAATGTTAACATAATACTACCATACAGGAGCACTAAACAAGAAGAGCATCAGGTGGCCAAGAATGCTTATTTTTAATCAACAACATACTCTGAAACAAGGTAAAATTCACCGACAGATACAATTCTGGCATTGATTTAAAATGAACATAGTCCTCTTCTGCAATAAAAATCGGATTACTACAGAAACATGGAAAGAAAACACAGCAGGATTACTACACAGAGAACGAAGAATTTCCTTGTCATTCCATGGGATGTAAAAAACCTCTCAGCTGGCAGTGCTGTGGTAATTAGGAGTGGTGCAGTTCCCTTGCAGTACAGCAGATAGTGCTCCAAGGGCTCTTTAGCATCCTGCAGCAGGAGGGGGTGTGGTCCAGTTGCTATGATACCGAGGAGAACCGGCACCGCACCAGCCTGAACTGCACCCGCAGCTGAAGGCACCGACACGGAGCACTCCTAAATCTTTTTTCCTGTATCTAAAGCAACATCGACCTGCTTCCAACAGCTTCCTGTTCCTTCTGTTTACACACAGGACAAAGTTTCTCATTATAGTACAGTGACTTCTACTGGGCAGAAGCTTGCTGCAATTATTTGCTTGATTTTCATGCTGGGAGGCAATAAGTGTGTGCACAACATTAGCAGAGTGTTAAATAGTTAATTTGTTGGAGCAGCTTGAAATGCTGTGTGATGCTTCAGCTTGGTCCACAATCCTATTTCAATTCCCAGTCTGTGTCTCTGCAAACAATGTCACAACAGGAGGGGGCTCGTGCTGTGCAAGTGGAGAAACGTTTTGGTACCTCTTGCCTACCTCTCCCCTCGTTTTCTGCCATTTAAAATTGACTGGGTTTATTTAAATCACAGGCTGTGCTCACAGGAGGCTGGAAGGCTCCCTGACATGCAGGGTATTTTGAGAAGCAGAAGAGTCTCTCCCTATTTCTCTCTCTGGTTAGCACCAGATTTCAAAGCCAGCCTGTTCAGCACAGACAACTAGAGGAAAACCAATAGTAAATCTAGAGATTCCCCCTAGCCCTTTTTGGTGTCTAACAGAGCAGTCACAAAAGCAAACACATAAAGGCAGCTTTTTGGAATCATTTATTAAGCATCATTTATTACATGCCTGTGGCTGGACCGTCTTTCCCTGTGACCACAAGAACCAAATCTTCCTCAAAGTTGCCACCAGGAGACAGTTCCAGGCATCAGACTCAGAAGGCTCTGGGTTTACTCTGCTTGCTTGGTCTTTGGTGTCAGTTTTTCATGGATCTAAATGGAGTGATTCATGTGCTGGGACTTCACTTGAATGAACCAAGACAAAGCAACCTGCAAAACAGACAAGGCTGAAATGTGAATGCTCCAAACCCTAATAAAAATCAGAAAATGGTGATTTGTAGCAAAACATGAGAACTTACTTGGTTGAAAAGGGAAAAAAGGAAAGGAGCACACATAAATCTTATCCTTGTGGGAGAAATGACTGCAGCTGCTGTACAGTCTCTTAAACTGGTGTTTGAAATAAAACAGGTATGAGGAACTACAGCTCAGGTACTGCATAAGTAACTGCAGCACACTGAAAAACATCAGAATTTGATGTAGGTAAACTAAAGAGCTGACAGAACTCAGAACAACACATCCTCTTGTGCTTAACTTTTATGGGGAATAATGAGTTTTGCTGGAAAAACAGACAGCTAAAAATTAAAGCCTGTACAGCACTCTGGTCAATAACACATTGAGAATGTACAAGCTCTGTGCCCGCCACACCTATTCCCTCCCATTTAATAAAGCCTGGCAAGGTTTTGCTGGAACAGTCAGGCATTGCAACATGTGGGTCATAAATTAACAGAAAAATAATGTGCCAAAACCTCACATGCTGCAGTACATTTGTGCTGAAGCACCAACAGTGGTCTCCACCAGGCTCTACTCAGAGCAGTGTCAGAGTCTAAGGATTGCCAAGAGGCTGCAACCTCTACTAATAATAAAGATCTGGTATTTTGCAAACTTCTGCTGTGCTTCATAGCATTGTCTTTACTTCTGTTTCTTATGAATTGTTTCTGAAATGAGCAAGGGCAACCTGTGAGATAACATATTCTGCACCTGGATATATGCTCTTGTGGTAAATGTACTTCACAGGAAAGCAGTTTTCTTTCTGAACCTTGCTGATACAATTGTAAATATTGGAATAAATTAATGTTGCTGTCAAGACAAAATTGTCATGTATGGTGTAATCATAAAAGAAAAGAAATAGTCTTTAATCATCATGCATGGAATACAAACATTACTCTCATTCTGCCAAAAGCCAGGCAGGCAGGGCATAAGCAAAGGCAAGAAATCTACTTTTGCAATGCCTTGAGCACAGGGAAACCCATCTGGGAAACTCCTTGTACATTTGGTCTCAAGACTGGATTCTGGCAGGCTTACCTTTGTCAGCTTCAGTTCTTCCATCTTCTTCCAGGAATGGGTTCTGTTTTTCCAATGCTCAAAGCAATAGATCTGCAGCACTGGGCACCAATGGCTGTTGGGATGCAGGGAGATCCAGAACACTGGTTCTGCCAGTCCACCCACACAGGGGAGATGAAAAATCCAACACAAGAAAAATCCATTTCTCCGTGAAATGCAGCTTTACAGCTATTAGAGGTGGGGAAGCAGGGAAATGAGAGGACCACACATGAATAGAAAATACAGAAAACCCAATCTCGCCCTCATGGAGGAAGTTCTGTTTGCCTCTAAACCCAGGATTTGGGCTGGGACTAGAAAGACAGCAAACAAACCAGTCTGAAGGAATGTTCCCATGCAGAAACCTGGGATTTAGCTGAATGAAGGTTCAGGAAGGAAGAGCAGCAGTCAGTGGACAATGAACCTTGCTGAGAGAACCAGGAGATCATGGAGATGCAGCCAGCCTGAGATCCTTCCTACACGAAGCACAGGTTGGCAAAACCTTAGAGCAATCTTTGTCCCCTACCCCCAGTCCCCCATCTGGTGTTGATGCTTCCCTGCAGCTCCACCAGTATCACAAGTCAGTGCAAGCTGAGGAAGAGCTCACTGAAATATTTAAAGACAGTTCAACATCACCCTTGGAAACAAACAGTGTAGCACAGCACTGAAGATTTCTAGAATAATTTTGGGTCTTCACCCCATGTTCATCCAACAGGAACTGGCAACAACATTCAAGAGTATCTTTCTGAGAGTTTTTCAAGAGAGCTCTGCCCGACTTCCCAGCACCTAAAACTTCACCCAAATTCTCTCTCAGCTCTCAAGTTTCAGGTGCAGAACATACAACACATGACCTGAATGGAGCTGCCACAAACACTGGCACAGGCAGAGCCAGAACTGCTGTTCCACCTGCCTGCCAGGAGCAGCAGTTTTGCTAATGGGGTTAGTGACAGCAATTATTCTCCAAAACTAATCCCTTTTGAAATGTTAATACAAAAACACTCATTTCAGAAAGCAGCAGAATGCAGATATGTGAAATTACAAGTCTACACAGGAAAACTCATCACATGCTGTGACACCAGTGATCACGTGAGTGATCAAAAAAACCCCAGCAAGGCAGTTTTGGTGAATTTACTCCCCAACACTTCAGCTAAGCAACCTTTCTCTGGGGCTCAAACCCACAGTAACTACAGAAGCAGGAATACTGAGTGAAATGAATTAGAATTTTTTCTTCAGACTTTTTCACAGAACATTTTTTACAAACTTACCAATAAGACACTTGGGTATTAAATTGTTTTGACAACTGTTTAAGAAAAAGCTACAGAAACTTCTGCCATAGCCAAATTAAATGAAGAAACTTCAACCATGTGATCTAAAAAACTTAACAATTCAACTACCTCCAGCAAACACAGAACAGAAAAAAATCATCTTGGGGAGGAGAAGAGGAAGAAGAAAATATGTGATTCATTGATTCACATTGGTTCACCAGTATATCTTTTTTCAACAGAGTAGTTCTGACAGAAACAGCAAGCAAGGGATTACATGACAGATAGAGAAGTGAAGAGGAACACTCAGGGTAATAATCTGCTGTTGTTGGGTTTCTGCTGAACCAGGTGAAAACATGCTCATGCTCCCTCTTTTTTATTTTTCTGACTTGACTCCTCTTCTCCAGCTGCTCAGGGCTGCAGGTCAGTCACTGCTCAGTTTGAATCACTGTAAATCCCTTTGGAAACAAAACCTTCCCTGAGCTGCATCACCAGCAGCACCCACCCATCTCCCACCCCCTGAGCTGTTCCATCACCAACAGGCACTCTTCTGTTCTACCCAACTTTTAAGCCAAGCCTTTTAAATCACAAGTCAGAAGGGAGTTCTAGAGCAATTTAATTTATAGGAAGAGATATAGGAAGAGATTTTTGCAAATTTTCTATATATTTAATATTCTATACATTAATATTTCACTATATCGCTCCACTATCTAAAAATACCTACTGAATATCATATAAATGTGTGTGCACATCAAAATTCACAGGCCATGTTTAATCCTGCAATTTTGGGAGGCTGAGAGGATGACAGAGGACACTGTATTTAGACAATACTGTTACACAAATTTGGATTTCTTTTTCTCATTTTAACTGTAAGTATTTTCATTTGTCACTGACAGGAATCAAATAAAACCCAGCTCCTTAATTTAAAAGGCCTGATAATACAGAAGACACAGAGTACAGAAGTAGTCAGCATAAGACTATGAAGAATAACTCCTGTAAACAGAGACAAAATAAATTATAGGACTATTTTAGATACACTGCATTGTGCACTGCACCAAAACCTACAAGTTTAGCCACCCCTACAGAGCAGAAAGGCAAATAAACCAGAAAATGCCTTCTGGAATGGAAAAAAAAAAAAGTCATCATAGGAAAAAGAAATATTTGTATTTTAAATGAAACTCCATCTTTAACTTTCCCATTTCCAGCAAAAGGATTCTGGATCACTGCATTTTTTCCATTCCTGTTGAAGTAACAGACTGCTCAATAGCAAAAAATTTGCTTATGTGTACAAAAGGAAACTGTCCCTGAGTTTGTTTCCAGTTGAGAACCCTGGAGTCCAACTACAGAAGCTGCTACACTGGAGGGAAGAAGAATATGCCATGAGTGGCACATGTATTGCAAAATCATTAACTGTGCATAGAAACAATATAGTCATTATTCCTCCTTGGATGTATCAGCAGCACCAGGAGACAAGGACTATTTTTAAGGCTGAATCATCAAACCCCAGAGTTCTCAGTCTTGGTGTGTCACTGCTGTAGAGAGCTGCTGGAATCCATCCTCATTACTGACCTGTTTCACTGCTAACACAGCTCTGCCCCGAGGCAAAACCAGCTCAGTCAGTCCATTTAAAGGAATGATCCAGACACAATTCACCCTCTACCTGAGCGAGTGACAACCCCAACCCTGAAGGGGACAGTGTCCCACACACTGAATGCACGCTGGCACCTCAACAAGGTGCTCTGACATGTACTTACTTTTTCTAAGGTACTCATTCCTGACCAAGGATGGGTTTGCTTTTCTAAAGGAGAGTTAATTTCTCACCTTCCAGATTTTAAGTGCTTCAAAACAAAACAACACAGCAGTTCATATTTCCCAGTTTAGCTGTCTGTAAGAAAAATCTCACCTTACGTGTTTTGACTTAAATCCAACAGTTAAAAGCATGTCCAAGTACTTTATTCAGGCTCACAGGGCAACTTCAAGTCTTTTTTGGGTAATTTCTGGCATATTTGTGTGCAACTGGGCAATTCTAGAGTGACCTCAGCATTCCTAAGAGACTTTCCAGATTTATTCTATATGTTGTGTTAGAATTGCCACTCAAAAGTCAATGTTTTTATTCTTTTTCTCCATTAAACTATCCATAAGCCCATGAAAAGTTAACAAATGGCAACAATCCATCTACATTGCATTGCCAGGATAGATGCACAGTGATATTTGCAGCAGTTCAGCAGCAGAGATTAACATATTTTCTAGCAAATCTATGAAGAGGATCTAGTTCATCCACACCACATGGAAACACCAGCACTTACTGAGACACCAATAATGGTTTTCCAGCATTTAGTTTGCCCCCACCCCTTTTAGTTACCAGGGAATTGATTGCATTCACTATTTTTATTCAATAGCTTCAGTGACATCACATAATACACACTTAGAGAAGGGACAAACCACATCAGGACAGTGCAAATGTAATTGGAAGACAAAACAATAACTCAAGAGCAACTTGTTAAAGGAGAGAAACTATCTGAAATCAATTAGATTCAATAAAAACAATTGTGAAGTAGGAAACAAGAAAAATGAAGTGGACAAACACAATATAAGGAGCAATGGCTACAGTAACTCAGCCTCAACAACTTAATCTTGAGCTGTAGCTCTTTCACAAACAGCATTTGGAAACTTAACAGGAATATGAGAAGGCCTGGAGGTCATTCTGCTCTGGTGACAGGTAAACCTCAGCTACATCATGTCTGGAATTGAGCACCCATTTAAAAAAGAAATTATGCAAAGTCAAGAACATGAGTAAAAATTTGTATGGAATTAATATTTGAGACTGGAGAAACAACTGAAGAATCCACGGGTTGAGTTAATTAATTAAAACCAGATAGTGTTGGTGGAGGAACAGCCAGGCTGACAATTTTCAAGAATGTTACAGGCCACTACAATGAGGACTGTAATTAACTCTTGTGACCTACCAAAGCTATAATAAAAAAAGACTGAGCTCACAAGAAGTAAAATTTAATTAGATATTAAAAATAATTGTCTCAGTTAGAAAACATTGCAATGAGGGAGTTTGGGGCTCCGAGTTGTTGGAGTGGTTCCAAAGGCAGCTCTGCCAGCCCAGTGCACCTGAGGCAGGAGAGGTGTTTGATGCCCTTTCCTATTTCTCATCCTGAAATATTCAGAATACTCAGCCATTCAGACTGGTATCACAGCCTGGTAAAACCACACAGACCAGCTCTGGGCATTTCCACAGCTCAGCCCACTGATGCCAACTGCAAGAGTGGTGACACAGGAGGGATGAACTCACCCCCTGCACACAGCCAGGAGTCTCTGACCCTCTCTGACCCCGCTCACTGCAGACCAGGACACACGGACAGTGCCAGAACAAGAGAGGGATGCAGGAACTGTCAGAGCCTCCCCAAACCAGCCACCCTCACCCCCTCTGCTGTAACAAACTCCCCGTGCAGGCAGGTGTCTCAAAGCCACAGGCTGGGCAGTGAACTGCCATGGCCCTCACCCCTGGATACCAAAATTACCTGCCCTGCTGCCACTCAGAGAAGGATGGAGAACAGGTAACAGCTGCTGCTGGAATGAGGGCTGCTAAGTCTTCTCAATGTTATTTTTAGACTACATAGGTATTCTGTGCATGGGCTTTTGCATTTGTGGTTCAATGCATCATTCTCTCTATTTAGTAATGCAAAAACGGAGCCACAGGATAATGCAAAGAGATCGCCTGGGTCTGGTATTTCGGTTCATTGCCTTTGTGTCACACATGCTACTGTGTGTCAAGGAAAATTTAAGTTTGCAGCTATCAAGAGAGTTTTAAATCAATTCTGGAAGAGCTCAATGGAGTCCCTGTATCGTGCTGCACCTTCAATTAAAATCAATTGCATAACATTGACACAGCACTGGACTCCGGGTTCAGCACAGGAGAGATGTGTTTGTGGCTTATTTAAACAAAGAATTTCTAGCAATAACATAGAAATTACCAGCAACAAATGGAGATGAGATTTAAGAAAGGTTGCCCTTTGCCAGATTCAGGAGGAAAATGACATCTCTAAGCAATGACTACCAAAGATGGGTTTACTACAGATCCTTCCCCAGAGCAACAGCTTGGCCTTTCCACACATCCTACTCGGACACATATTGTTGGAAGAACTTAAGGGCAAGTGACATCCTTGGAGCAAACACATCAAACAAGTTACCAGGAGTGTGATCCAACACAAAGTGTATCATTTTATATTATTATTGCACAGATGAAACTTCCAAGCCAGAAACGACTCCTGAGTGTGCACAGTGTGCCAGACACACAAAGTACTCTCTCTACTCTACTTCCAACATGAGCATCTTTGAGCCAATTCCCAAACTGATGATGCCAAAACAGGAGCCTTTCCACTGCCCAGACGAGTTCCCATTCCCTGCCTGAGGGCACACTCCCTGGGATTTCATTTCCCTGTGGCTGCTGTGTGTGTTCTGCAATGTTCCTGATTCTCTGGGGGGTACTGATCAGTTAGGATTAATTTTATCCCTGTTTCCCCAGGCTTAGAGCACTTCACACAAGGCAAATGATCTCCTTGGATGGGGTGGCCTCTGAGGTTACAGCCTGTCACTACTCTGCAGTGGCTGCATGCCCAGATTCAGACCAAGCACACAGACAGGGCAGGAGCACTTCATGTCCTTTAAGTTCTCCTCCTTCTGATTTGGTGGCAATTGG
Source organism: Notiomystis cincta (assembly GCA_013398075.1). NCBI lineage: Eukaryota > Metazoa > Chordata > Aves > Passeriformes > Notiomystidae > Notiomystis > Notiomystis cincta. The sequence continues at coordinate 54,176 of VZRX01010010.1, forward strand.
CTCCTGTGTGCACACCCTCAGCCTGGTAAAATGAGTCAGCATTCCTAAAATATCTGGCAATACAAACAAACAAACCCCTTAAGGTTAATTTTTCATATGGCCTGTGTAAATAGAGAAGCTGTTTCAAGCAAGACAAGGGATTGCAAGTATCTCTTCCCTCTGAATTTAAATTAAGAAATGTGTTTCCAAAACAAAATAAAGTGAGGGGTTTTGACCAAGCCACTGAAAAGTGCATTGAATCTTCCACTAAAATCACAGGAAACACTGTACAAGATCTTGAGATGTCACCTGATCTATCCCTCTACCTCAGTGCAGAATTATCAGTACCTTTTTTATTCCTGACAAATGTTTCTCTGAACCGTTCTTAAATCTCTCCAATGATGAGATTCTGCAATATTCCCTGATGCTCTTGTATTCTGAAGTGTTCCAGCTCATCTTTGTAAACAAAGTAAGTCAGAGTTTAAGAACTGCAACAATATTAATATGGAAGATATACATAGAATAAAACCTACAGATAAGCTCCCCTAGTGCTAGAGCTTCTGAATTAGAATAAATATAATGCTGCAAAAAGCATTAGCTTTACAAAAGCTCCTAAAATGAGGGAGGAGACAACTTGTCCAAGATACTAGGTTATCATCAGTTTTTCCATCTATATGAATTTACTGTCTCCCACAGCAAGCTTAAGTTTAAAATAAATGTGGGGGAGAGGAAAAGGGGAGTTAAAGTAAAGGATCTCTGCATTGTGTAAGAATAGTTTGGAACCTTTTGCTAAGTCATCTCACAAGATGAGGACCCAGGAGCACCCTGTAAATAAAGGCCTTTTCTTTCCTTCAAGATCATGGAAAATGTCGGGTTTTATATCTGTAATTTTGTGTTTCAGCATTTTTATTGACCATCTGCATTGCTAAATTGGTTTTCTCTCTCAGGTATCAGGAAGAAACCAATGCAGCATGTTCTCAAACCCAGAAACCTACACAGCATGTAATCATCCACAGCAGCTATTTCTCTGTTTGATTCTCTCAGCTGAAATGAGGAAGGCTGAAAAATACATCAAGTTCTGCAGCAGAACTCATACCAAACTTCTCTGAATTCCTGTCCTGGCATATCAAGACCCACTGAACAAATTTTGCCTGTTGTGCTTCAACCTGATCCAATCTGTCAGAATCTCTGAGCATTGAGTGAACTTTGGCGAATGTACACAGGATCTGGAGCACGCAAGAGGAGAAAACATCTTTCATATATGTCACTGGAAATAACCACGTAATCAAATCTATTATTAAATATCAAAGCATTATCTGATCTCTGTAACATATGAAGATCAATTGGCTGGAGGAGAAAGACAAAATCATAGAATCCTGGAATGATTTGGGTTGGAAGGGAGCTTAAAAATCTCCTATTCCAACTCCCTGCCACGGGCAGGGACACCTTCCACTAGAGATGTGGAAGCATGTCACAACAAGAGCTTCAGAAACAAAAAGGCACTGATTCCTGAAAAGCAGAAAAAACAACATGAAATGTCACATTTAACTATATGCACTGCACAAAATACTTCAGTTTACCACTGCAACCAGAGCCCTCTCAACTGTGCTGCTCATTGTACACTCAGATATATAAAGCTGAACAAATTTAAAGTTGAATAAAGCTATGGAGAAGCTCTCAAAGCAACCAGGAGCTGCCCTGTCTCACAGACCTTATAAAACAAAGTTCAAAACACTGAAGTCCTAAGAACCAGAGCATGAAAATAATGATTATTCTCATAATTGCTGGAAGGTCATGGAGAATAGACAGAAGACACCCAACATGAAAGAAGTTAAGAGTAGCAGGCAAAGAACAGGAATTATGTTTGTGAAAATGCCTGAATGATCGATCTGGAGCTTTATGACTCCAGCCTTTAACACCCAGTGTAGCTGTAGACCCTTCAAGGTGTTTTCCTCTGGCTAAAGAAAGCCTTTACACAAAACAAAACCCTTCAAAAGGTGGCACAGAATAAAATACTCTCTTTGCCCTCCCCCAGAGCAGCCCAAGTTAAAAGCTCAGCGAGCTCTTGCGTGCTCTGCACAGAGCAGCAGCCCTGCAGAGAGAGCCCTGTGCAGATGGCTCCCGTAAAGAACAAGAGGTACTCCCACCAAACTGACAAAATAAAATTCACACCCGCAGCCGTCCTTTCCCCCCAATATCACACCATATGCTGCCTACAAGTTTTTACCCTTCCTCCAAGCAGATTTCACAAATTAATAACTTAAGGAGCAGGCTAAGTGCCAATGGAATTAAACGCATCCAAATATATTAATATGCACAAATTATTGTTGATGAACTGGCACTGAGCTCGTCCAACAATCCACAACACACAAACCATGCCACATGCTGTTTATGCATATTCCTGCTTTCAGTATATACTGTATCTACCTTCTGGCCACACAAAGCCAACTCTGGAAGCAGATACAAAAGAGCAGAATGGAAGGTCAGAGTAAATATAATCCAAAAGCAATCCACAAAAGAACAAAACTGAGATGGGGATGATTGGCCTTGTCGAAAACACCACGCTTGCTGTGGTGACACCGAGTTAATCAGGTGAAAATACAGTGGAAAATCAAGGTTTGTTTCAGATTGTTGGCTAGAGAGATTTGTGGATTCCCATCCCTCGAAGTGTCCAAGGCCAGGCTGGACAGGGCTTGGCACAACCTGGGACAGTGGAAGGTGTCCATGCCCATGGCAGGGGTGGGACTGGATGAGCTTTAAGGTCCTTCCAACCCAAACCATTCTGGGATTCTACGATTTTTTTCAACATAAGAATATGAACCTTCTCATGCTAAGGACACATCTGCGCCAATGACAACACAACCAGCACCTGTCTATAACCACTGGAGCTCCATGGGCTGATTCTCAACTTCCTGATCTGACTTTGATTTAGAGCTTATGAAAGGAACTCTGCATTGGCTGCACCACTGTACAATGAAAACACACCCTCAGTTCAAGAAGGGCTTTGGGTTTTGGAGGACCACTGACAGAAAGAGCACAGCTTGGCATGGTGTGGTCAGGAGAAGAGGGACAGACCTGCCAACCTCAGGTCTGCTGCTGAAGGAGGGCAAGGGCTGCACTTTGCTGTGACAGATGCAGGAACTGAGCACTTTCAGCACACCTGCTTCCCTGGAAGCACCCACTGCTGTGATTGTTTTCTATGAGTCAGTCAAACACCATTTAAACACAACTTTAAAGAACTGCCCTGATATATTTTATTTCGTTTGAAACAGCCAAACAAAAAAATCTCTCATCTAAATAAGGTACTTTGCTCAGAGGGCCAGAATCAGATGCCAGCTAAGTGTTGCTGTTGGGTTTTCCTTGGTAAGAAAATTCAGGTTCCCATAATAACCCATTCAAACAGATGACAAAGTCACTGACACCAACTGCATTTTTCATTGAAAAGCTGCTGTTTTGGCTGCATACTGAAGTTACATAATGACTTAATGAAGAAAATATAGCACAGGAAAAAAATTAACTACCATTAGAGAAAGAGGTAAGACAAATAATTGAGTCAGTAAACATTTTACACTTGAAATCAGCATCCATGAGGGAGAAGAAATAAAAGGCTTTTTTGGGTGCTTTTATCTGGACTTAAGTGATGAAGTTTCATCTGAAGAAGTGCAGAGCACAGTTTAGAAAAATCAAATTGAAACACTGTCGGTAAACTAAAAATAATGTGTCTGGATCAGTAACAACCATGGATCTACTTCTAAAAACTCCAGAGCTGGAAAATCAGGTTTGAGTTAGAAGTTTGGAACATGATCCAAGCCCTGGATCAAGAACCTTTTCTTCTAAGGAATTTCCCATTGTGCAAACACACACAGGGTTACCGTCCTTTGCCTCAATCTCCAAGAACCACCTAGAGTTAGAAAATTAAAGTATTTTCTATGCAAGTAAATGAATGGCAACTTTCCAAGACAGGATAAAAGAAAAATTCAACCCAACTGCAATCTGCTGATTTCAACATACAAGTAGTTTTAACTTTGTGCAGTCTGCAGGGGTTTTAGCTGAGGTAAAGATCCCTGGAGATCAGAATTCTGGCTTCACAAACTTTGATGCTTGTGTCAACATTTCTTCATCTGCAGTATTTTAAACTATTGCAGCTACACACGTGCCTATACATTGGTGTCTCTCTTTGCTCTTGTTTCTTCACTAACAAAACATGCAACACAAGCTTTTACAGGGAAGTGAAAAAAGTCAAACCAGTTAAAAACTTTCATGTATCTTTTTTTAAAGAATTCCTAAGCTGTATAGAAACCCACTACTCCTCAATATCCAATGGTTCTACTCAGCTTGTATTGTTCAAAAACTAAGCTTCTTCCACATAAAGCCATGCAAATTAAACCTTCAGCAGACCCTGAACCCAAGAACCTCCTCCAGAACACATTAAATGTATCACTGCAAAAGCAGTTTCTCAATGCCAGCCTACCCTCAGGTTTCAAGGGAACTTCTTAAAAATTGTTTGTTTTTTTTTAACAGAAGTCAAGGCAAAGGATTTATTCTGTACACAGATATTGAAAAAGAACAACCCCACCACTTCAAAGTATTATATTTTTAAGAGCTGCTAAGAATACTCCTGATCTGCAGAAGTTAGTCTGGTGGTTTCTTCAACAATCCATATGGTACTGCAAGATCAACCCAAAAATACCACGAGGCCTAACGAGGGCCAGAAGTAGCCATGGTTTCCTTGAATACATTATTTTCCAAACTATCCCATTACTATTTCCTGATACTCCCTGGAGAAAAGCTGTTAACTGGTTTATACTTCAAATCATTTGGGCATTTTAATTTGACAGCAAGACCAAACCCTTGGGGGAAAAAGTTCTTTGTCAAAGAAGTCAGAATCCTTCTTTCACTAATCTTTACGAGCTGAAATACACACCCTGCAAGTTTCAACTATTCTTCAATCAAGCAAAAGACATGCAAACATTTTATATTAGTTACTACCAAAGAGTTTTTTCCCCCTCTTGGGAAGGGAGACTGTGTATAAAGGCTGTTATAGGAAGAGCTATAAACTTTGAAGTTACTCGTAAATACTTTGGCAGGGACAGTAAATGGCATAAGCCAAAAAGGTCATCTAGATTTCAGTCTTAGTGATTTTTAAAAAGTAGTAAATTGATAAATACAAAGTATTTAAGAATCGTAGAAAACAAGAAGGCATTAACATAGTTATGTAATATTTATTTTAAAAATATTGAGCTAAATATGCAACAATATAGGTCACATTATCACTGGTGTCAGCCTCTAAGGGCATCTGTCTTCTTCACATGGGATCCTAAAAGTCTGAAAAGTTTGTTTTCTGTTTAAAATCAACATCCTGGTTTACCCTGACTGCAAGCCTTACTGAGGTAACAATCCAAAAGCAGTTAATTTTTGCTGGCTTTGCTGGAGACAAACAGAGCTCCAGCTCAGATGCAGCGAGGTTGGCTGGGAGGGGAAAGGATGCTCCTCTTCACTTCCAGCCCCACATCCCACTCCTGTGCTGTGTCCTCCTCTCACCAGCTTTGTGCTCCTCTCAGAACCTTTGGGATACAGGAGAATGTTGCCTTTGCAGAAAAACCAGCAGCAGCAAAAAGCAAATGTTTCCTGCCAAGTTAATGAACTGAGCAGAAATGCATTTTAGAGTCTGGTTCTCGTGACCGTTCCAGAACACATCCCTGTGAAACCACGAGTGAAATGAAAATGATGGGACAGCTCTTACACTGAGTGACAGCAGCTCCTGTTCATCCTGAAAGAGGGTCTAAAATTCAAACAACAATTAGGCAACAAGATCAGAACTCCCCTCATTCTTCCTTGGAGCTGGCCTGGTGGCAACAAGGCATTCTGAGGAAGTGCTGTTCATCAGTCAGCTCTTCAGATGCTGACTGATTTTCCTCTAACAGAAGTTTCTACAACAAAAGTTTGTTCACTCCAAGCAGGAAAATGCTGCAGGGACTTCACTGATAACTCGGATGTTCCTAATCTTACCCAGGAACAACTAAATCACAGATAATTCAATCAACTGCTGTGCAGATGAACCACACACACTGACATCACTGCAGTGATGTAAATTCCTTTCTGGCACCAGCTTTGGAAAACCAGGTGACAAGTTCTCAGCCAGTCAACGCACAAAAAGGCAACTGAAACATCCAATCTGGAATTTCTCCTCATGAAGCAGAGGAAAGCTTTTATTTTATATTGATAAAGAGCTAAGTTTAGGAAGTCTAACAAGACTTTCTGGAAGTACAGCTCTATAAACCTCAGAGAGTAAACTGCTACTTACGTTTCAGAATTCTTAAAATATTCACGTCCCTCTAATTTTTCTTAGAATTCCCTGGGAGCTTTGAGAGGAAAGGGCTTTTTAAAATTTATTTTTAGGATCAGCTTTATCAATTTTAGACCTCAGAAATGTATTACACAACTGGGTCCAACGGTCAGATATGCTAAGCTTGTGACAAAGTAAAACAGGAACAGAAGGCTCTCCCTACTGATGTAATTTTTTTATTTTACCAATCCAACCTTTAAAGAAACAATTTTTCATCAAGATAACCATTTTCATAATGAAGACACAAAAAAAGCCAAAGAGGAAACATTCACCTGAGTGGTCAAAGGTGGTTTTCCTTTCCTTCATCACAGAGCAATCAAAGAATTTAAGAATCAGAGATTTCTATTCAGGATGCACTTTGTGCAGTCATAACTTCAAATATTAGCTTACAAATCAGTAATTTAAATTAAAAGCCACAGCTAAAAATGTGGTGCTGAACCAAACTGTAATTTTTATTCCACTTTCCCACTCGAGCTACCTGAAGTACCATCCGATGAGAAGAAGTGCATCACAAAAAACATCCAAGTTCTAATGCAGCCTTTAACACTTCCATGTTAAGAGAGGTAAAATTGCTTCTGGTAGCTTGTCTGGAGAACCAGAAATATTTTCCAGGTCACCATTCCTCCTCCCTTGCCAGCTTCACACGGGAGTTCTGCTGCAATATTTATTCCACTCATGCTGCTCTTTGGCCCATCAGGCTGCTCAGCACTGCAGCTGCAAAACCCACCTGCTACTCCCAGGCAGTTTTGGTTTTACCACCTCTCCATCCCATCAGTCCTGGTGAAGAGGATTTGCTCAGTCTCCTGGAAAGGTTTGTCTCCCCTCTGCCTTTTTGCAGCACTGAAATGGGAATCCCGGGTGGCTCCTGCTAATTACCCACGTGCATTGGGAGTCTCATTCTTCCTATTGTTAATACACCCATCTTTAGCCACAAAGTCACTTCCTATGCTAATCAGAGAGCAGCTGATCCCAAGCTAATATTTCATATACTCAGGAGAATGGATCTGCTGGGGGTATTAATGACAGCAAAGCAAGATGAGCTTGGAAAATAGTTCCCAAAAGATGTTGTATCACTTCTAGTTCAGCCTCCTAACAAATAATTTGCTTGTGCATGTCCCCTCCCTCCCTTGCAGAGGGAAGCCACTTGACAGACAAGAGGAGACTGAAAAAAGTAGTTTTTTTTTTTCTTTTATAATTTTAGAATATAATTTAATAGCTGTTAAGTCTTTCCTAATTTTTCCATGTAAAAGGTTTTGTGTTTATGGGATGCTTGAAACATCAGTTTTGACCCAAAATCAAGATGAGCCTTTCTGTGAATAGAAATAATCAATGAATTGCATAGTCCAGGACATTACTCAGTCCTGCTGCTGAGAGCAACGTAAAATAACTTGAGAAATGTCCACATTCCCCACAATGTGCCATCCCCTTCAGCCTGATCTGCTTCACCTGGGAAAAGCTGTGGCAACACAATGAAAAAAATCAGCATTAAAGCGTCTGAGGTAGAACAAGTTCTGAGAAACCTCTTGAGCTGACAGAGCTTCCAGAGAGCACCTTTATGGTCTGAGTGAACGTGACATTCCTCCTGAATCTCCTGAAATACAGAAGCTCCATCAAAATGTCAACTCAGGACACCAGAACATGCAATGTCCCACATAAAATCCACACTGCAAGAATTTCTCACCGTGGCTTTTTGCCTGCAAGACAACTCAACGTTTCCACTTGGTTAACAGTGTGTTCCAAGTCACTTTGAAGGTGCTTATGTGCTACACTGGGAACTACCCTGCACATCCCAAAAGGCAGGAATCAGCACAGTTTCCACAGCCTGCAGCAGTGCCCAGTTTGAGTTCTCATTTCAAGAGCAATTTGCTCAATGGCAAAATAAGAGATTCAAGTCAAGTTACCTGCACAATCTTCTTACTAGCTGGAAAAAGTTGCCTATGAGGTGGAAACACCCAGCAATTTAAAGAGAATCAAGGAAAATGTATGGATGTCTGTTAAGTTTTTTTTCCTCATTTTTTTGAGGATGTGAACAAGAAGTTCCTTCTTCAATGGGTTTCAAATGGTCACTCAAGTAGAAAAATCAAAAGCTGTGGGTTTTGCACATTATTTCCTCTAGTGAACTACCAGTTCAAGTCTCCATTATAAGACATTCATCTCATGTCTGAGTATTCTTCAGTTTTAATTCATGGTGCTGATCAAAGACAAAGGATCCTGCAGCTGTACAAAAGTTCAAACAGCTCAAAAAGCAGCAGACACATCCAGCTGTTTTGAGAAGCACCATGAGATTGCTACAAATCTGGGGAAAAAAAGTTCCCTTCATGTATCCAGAATGTTCAGCCATAGAATAAACATTCACCTAAATGAGTGTCATGCACACAGATGTGACAGGCAACTGCAACAAATATATTGTACCCCCTATATGTGTTTTAGATATGAAGAACATCAAGGTTAATGTATTTTATTGTCAGGGCTCAAAATCATATGCAACTCCTTCACATCCAAGTTATGTACATCCTTTCAAGGCCACACCTGCCCAGGTTCCAGAGTGCTGTCCCACATATTTTAGTTGTAACACTGACACATTTATCTTACACAAATGCTGAAACGAGTGTTGGCACAACCACCATCCCAGGTCATGGCAGAGCAGTGAAATGTTTCACTCCCAAGTCATACCCGTGGATCTCTGGGGGTAGGATAGAAAGCCACAAACCTTCCCTGGCCTTCCCCTTAAAACAGCTTTGAAAAGAGCATTTTCTACACAGAAGGCAGCTGGTTATGTTTTAACAGACTCTTGTGTAAACAGAAGTGCTCAACAGATGTGCAGCGCCTATCAGAGATGGTTATCAGCATCATTTTCATTTCCAGGACCAATAAAACTGGACATCCTGCCTATTCTCTGAGCCATTTACCTACCTCAGAAGATAAACTGGATTTGCTAATATCTGCTGTGGGATTGATAACAACCTGATGTCAAAAGAATTGAGTATTAGAAAAAGAGAGGAACGAGAATGTCCAGCTAATGCAGCATTTCAGTCTGCAAATAGGCTCCTCACCGATCTGAAACTGCAAACAGACAAGTCAAAGTGAGGGGAGAGAAGGCAAAGAGACTCTGAAGCAGATTTATATTTAGCAGCAGGTTAGGTGGAGAGAAAAGGCTCAAGGACAATGGCAGGTCTTTTCTTCCTTGAGCTAAACCCCCAATGCATTTTTGTGAAAGAAAGCAAGTCTTCTGCTTTTAACTGCAGCCCAAAACTGCATTATGTCTCCTGGGTGCTTTGATTTTTTTCCTTTCCTTTCTAAATCTCAGCACACAGGCAGCTCCAGGGCTCAGTAGGAGAAACTCTTAAAAGCAGGCCTGCAGAAGTGAAGAGATCAGTCATTCCCTTGTCCCTGTGTTCCTGGAGCTCCCCCGCCCAGGCAGCCGCGGATGAGATTTCACGCAACCAGACACGGCCTTTTTAACCAGCCTGAAAGATTTAAAATCCTCCAAGAGCAAGCAGAGTGTTCCTTCTGATGGGAAAAAGAAACACACAAATGTGCTTCAATTCTTCACAAAGGTCATGGTAACCTTCAAAATTCTATCAAACTTCTTTCCCCCCCACCCCAGCTCTATTATCTTTAGTAATTTGTAACATTCTTTACAAAATATACTGGAGTTTCTCAGAACACAAATCCCAATGTGAACATGATGCAAGCAATCTTTGCTTAGCTAATTTTTCCTAGGCTGCTTGAAGTTTCCAAAGTCCAGATGTTTTTCCAACTGTCTTCCCTGTCCCACTACTGCAAAAACACAGGTCCTTTCTTTAGAATTACCATTTTATACACATTTTCAACTTACTCAGTGCTTCTCAGTCCATTTTTTCCAAATAAATATACACACACTTTGGATTAAATGACTTACTGTATTAGAAACATGACATTAGAACGCTTTAGAAAGTATGTTCAGTGTATTTTGACAAATGCAAACATGCTGAAATCATGACATGTTCCATGAAACAGTACAGAGCTTTAAAATGGTGGAAAAAAATCCAGCTTCCTACTTGCAATGTCTATAGCTACCATTATTTCCAACCTTCATCAGTAAAATGTTACTGTGCATTTAACAGTGTAGGAAAATGCCCAATAATCTTAATTAGAGCTTGTCAGGGAGCTCATTTTAATCCCCAACTAGCCCAACCTAAAAACAGCGGGAAAAAAATTGGAAGAACTGTTAATTTTTATCACTTTTACCGAAATACTGTCCAGCCAAAAGCAGATACACACATTTCAAAGAATTCTTTGTCCAGATCACTGAACTCCTAAGCATTAAACCTTTGAGATGCATTTCAAACCTATTTGACACCACTGGAGAAATAAAATAAGTTTTCAGAGCTCGTGTGAAATTGAAGAGATCCCATTTAGAGTGTAAAACATGAAGCAGGAAGACATCACTGTGCTGCTAAAGCAGATTTACCAACCATGCTTTGGTTAAGGATGTACCCACTACAGAATTTCCCTTCACATCCCTGCACAGGATCTCTGATGAAGGCTGAGTTAATGTCAGTGATTTCTCACTACAAGCATACTGTCAAAAAAAGGATTGTGTTTTGTAGCTGTTACACAGCTCAATCATCACCAGTACCTGAAGTGACAGAGCAGATATCCTTCCACAGCAAGAAAAAGGTACTGTTAAATAAACTGATTTTGTTATCCCACACCTTAGAGAAATCCACTACAATTACCAATGGAAAAGCAACACAGAATTTTGAACACAGAAATCAGTGACAACGTGGCTCCAGAGAGGATTCCTGGAACTCACCTATGGTGCAGTTTGTGGTTATTTTTCTCCGCTTGGGGTTGTGTCGTAGCAATTCTAACTCTCTCTTGGTCGGCTCCCATGTTGAATACTTCTCTCCAATGCCTAAGCAGATGAAAAACAAAGTTTCAGGAAGTTCTTTAGTAAAAGGATTAAAAATTCTGTTCAGGTCAAAACTTTCAATGTGCTGTCCATTAGGTTAGATTCAATTTATGCACAGCTACAGGACACTGCTTTTTACCCCTCCTCAAAAAATATGGTTTAGAAAGGTATCACCAAATTTTCCAACAAAGAAGAACTAACTAAGAAAGGCTCTTCTTTACTTAAAAAGAACAGCTAGGCCAATAAACCTTCCATTACTGGATTGTAATCCTCCTTTCAGTTAAAAAAAGAAATTCCAGCACAAGAATAAACTTGCTATTACTCAAAAGTACATTTCTTTGTGCTCAGAGGTTAAATGACAGAATCAGCATTGATGAACTCTGACAAGTTATTAAATAAATCTAAACTGACCCAACTTAATGGACAGATAATCTTTAGAGAACAGCAGAGTTTAGTAATTCAATACACTAAACAGTTACTACATGTCTTAGGACATGCCAGGACATAGAACAACCTCTCCTTATACCATTAATGCAGGATTAGACAAATTTTAATTATTGACATTCACTTTGCTGACATATCTGAAGTCATCTAAAAATGAAAATAGTAGTAGATTTAAACACCACCCTCCCTCCACCAACCAGCCAAAGCTCTCCAAATATTAAACCACCCTTTCTCATGAGCTAAAATCTGTCATTACTCTCTTTAAACACTAACGCTGCCTTTCCAGTAGATTTCTTTTGCTCAAAGGAAAGTGCAGTAGAAATGAGTCAGGTCAGGAGACCAGATTTGAAATCAGCACAGAGTTGTGTTCTGTGTAAACCTGATAGAAGAAAAACACAACAGTGAAGACTCACGTGCTGACCAGCTCAATACTGCTGCAGCTTTCTATGTAGCACAGAAATTGCTGTGCAAGGTCAATTACTGTGAGTCACAAAGGCATCTCGGCATTAAAAATAAAGAATTATAAGATGGCAAGCAATCTATTCTAAAACTGAGGATTAAAGTCAATTAAGAGTTATTTTTCACAGAATGCATGGAGCAGAAGCAGTGCTTTGCTACAGAAAATAAATTATAAATCATACATATGAAAAGGATAGTAGAAAAATATAGCTGGAGGCTTACACATTCTGCATAATATACATTAAATTTTAATAGCTCTTTGATCTTCATTTTCAGAAATAGCTATGCTTGTCAGAAGCTACCCTCCCAAAAATGTTCAATTCATAGTTACTACTGACCCACCAGGTTCTAGTAATAGAGCATCAAAATCTTTTGAATTTTCGAGGACTAGAGAATTCTTATTTACACAAATACACCCATCCCTCACTGTATTTGATTCAACAATAGATTATGCAAGGAGCTTAAGGAACAATACCAGAATCCCTTTCCTTTATCCAAGGTTCAGCATCAAGCTACACACCCAGGAAAACAGAAAAGGCAGGGAATGACTGAGACTGATGAGATAACACAGCTGCAGTGCTTTGGACACACTGCACGTCTGCAGAGACCCTTTGGAGACACACAGATGGACACTTCACAGAGGATGGAACATTGGCTTCCAACAGGTTTGGCACTGGATGTCTCCAGCAGCCCTGGTCATATTTGAAATGCTCCCTTAGGGATTTATACAAATTCATTGGTAACACTGTGTTAGTACCAGCAATTGCACTGTGCAGCTGTAAATTCCTGTGCTTGGGGTCACTGCAGTTTAAACATGGCCAAACACATCAGTCAGTGTGATGAATCCTGATAATTATTTAAAAATACCCCCTTGAATATGTTTAAATCCTGGTTCAAGTCAAATACAACAAAATTCATACCTGGAAACACATGTGCACTTAACTTTAGGCATGCAATAGTTCCACATATATCAGCAGGGCTATTCATATATATTTATATATATCTATATATAATTATATAGTTTAAATGCTGTAGAGGATGGGGACCAAAGCATGTCACAAGAGCAACTCCAAGTAATGTTAAACATGACAGACTCAATTACTTTGAAAGATTCTGGGTGAATCAAGTATTTTTCAATTAAAAAGAAATGAAAGGAAACAAAATACCATGTGCAATTAATGCCACAAACAGAGCAAACCAGACAGAAAATGTTCTTGCAGAAGCCTTTCATTAGAAGGAGCACAAGTTAAGTGAGACACAGAAATTAAAACATGTTCTGTTCCAGCTATAGGACTTAGCAGGAATGCTGAGGTTTTTATTACTCTTGAAAATTTGGAAAAGGCAGAACCATTTATCAGGAATGGTTTGATGTTTAAAAATTAAAAACAACAACAAAAAAACAACCAAAACACAAAGAAGGAAAGAGGTTTAATGAAAGGTTTAATAACACTCACAAGCATGCCAAAAACTCCAACATTAACTACCTTAAAGATTTGCAAACCATGCACAGGTCACCATTTACAATTAAAGGACAGTAGTGTTAGAGAAGTGAAAATTAGTCATTTTTTAAATGCTGCTATAAAATAGCCAGAGATTCAAGCCAGCATATGAAATCTCCATCTAAGAAATTATTTTATTGGATGAAATACTCAAATTGGCATTTCTCAGAGAATTCATTAGGGGCATAGGGATGAATGAAGGAAAAGGCAATGAAGTCTCTAGTTTATAGAAGTAACAATTTTTTCATCACTGTTTACTTTGCTAAACTTCAGCAAATTCCAATTTTCCCCCTCCCAAAAATTCAAACATTAATCAGAACGAAGGGCTCTGTGTATTCTCACCTCCCTTGTTATTAATATTCAATACCAAAGGAAAAAATACTGGCCAAGTTGCAACTTGTTCAGAGTTACATCAGATAACCCTGAACTACAGCTGGACTGGGGAGCTCAGCACACTGGGAGTTAATACTACAAGAGTATGAAATGAATCTCATGATATTTGGGGGTTTTCTTAAAGTTTTTTTTCCTTTCCAGGCATCATGTTGTTATGTGAGCATCCATTAAAGTATAAACTAATACCCTTCAAGCACTGTGGAGAGAAATTTGAAAATGTACTGAATTTATACTTCAGTTTTTAAGCCAATCACAGTTTCTGCAGACTGGATTCACTTCTGCAGTTCTTTAAGTTGGCAACAAGATCTGAGGTAAATTAACTCTGTGGCAGCAATATAAACCCAAGACACTGAGTTTGAGGTTTGTGCTCATCTTGACACTCAGTCTGGAGCAAGAAGGGATCTTTAGATGACAAGAGGGAGGGAGCACATGGATTGGAACAATGGAGAAAGAAGGAAAAAACCAGACATAATTCTCCATTATTGCTCCCATGTACCTCCCTTTCTCATTCCTTAGATAAATTTGTGAGGAAACACATGGTTTCATAATAAAAATAACCCATGCCATGTCAAAGAAAAACAAAATGTCTACATTGCATCCTCCAGTAATTCCAAGTGTTGCTGTCTATTCATTTTCTATCTTCACTGGTCACTGCAGATTACTTCTCCAGGGACAGATGATGCAATGTGTATATTCATACAAATATATATATTTAATATGCCATTCATTCATCAGTCAATCAGTACAGAGGCTTCCTGCCTGGCAGTTCCTCCAGGTGATTCTTTGACTTCCTCTGCCCAACTCTGTGGTCCAAGATGACCAGATGGACAATCCTGTGGCTGTAACTCCCTGGAATATAAACTATAGCAGGCTGATGTCCACAGCAGGATAAAGTGGCTGCATCTCAGTCCATGAGGCACAAAGGTATCAATCGGTAATGACAACACAACTAAGAAATTAGTCTTTAAATCTCCATATTTAAAAGTAAGGAACTGGGGGGGGGGGGGG
>VZRX01010010.1:69215-112414 GCA_013398075.1 Notiomystis cincta
GGTTTCCTCTTCTATAGCATAATGAAGATCTTCTGTGATGTTGCAGCTGATTAATTTAGTGCCCCAAACAACACAGACTGGAGGGGTTTCCAGAGAAGATGCACAGCTTGAATGAAAGGTTTTAAAACATATTTCCATTTTGTCTTGCTTTGAAAACCACTGCTTTGTGCTAAAGCATTTTAAGGTGTATTTCCTTGCTCCAGGACTCACTATCCTCCTTTCCCCTGACTTCCTTCCCTCAAACAGGGAATAAGCAGGAAGCAGCCTGGGATCTGTAGTAGGAACCAAGTGAAGGCAGGTCTCTTTTGAGCCAGCAGAAAAGCTCTCGTTAATACGATGTTAGCTGCTATTTTTAAAATTGGAAATGAGGTTAAGAATGGTTTGAAGTCATATCAGCCCTGACTAAGGCTGTCACATTGGAACAGGATGCCATGGATTCCGGAAGAGATATTACTAGACAGAAGTCATCTGTCTTCAAAAACAGACTTTCCCACTTTAAGAAAACACACCCTCCAGAGGCCACTGGAAAGAGGTCTGGAAATGGAAGATGACAAGCTTTTAAAACTGATGCTCACAAACTACTCAGTTTAGAATAAATGATATTTTCTTTCCAAACAAACAAACAAAAAAACAAACAAAAAAAAAGAGAGAAGGTTTGTTTTGGAGGAGTTCTGTCAAGGAAAGGGCATATGAAATCAAGTCTGCTGCAATTATTCAATCATTGGAACATATCCAAACAAGAGGAAAACGATTTGCACGATAAAACTGGCATTCTTAGCTGTGATTCATGTCTAAAATGGCAGGATAATCAGCAAAGGGACGCTTGTTAGTGAGGTGCGTCGCCAGCCCACGCCTCTTACCTGTCATTGTACACTGGTAGTGAGAAACCACTGTTGGGGTGAAGGCTAAAAAAGAAAAAATTAGGGAAAGCAAACTGAATAAAACAAATGTGTGTACATATATTTGTGTGTAAATATTTCTACATAGATACTGTGCGTGTACCACGAAAGCACAGGTGTGTAAGTAAGCTGGCATGATCTATCTAAAAAAAAAGTTAAAAAAAAAAAAATCACACACAAGGGTGGCATTTCATGTGAGGGGAACAGATTTATTGCCTGTACCACGTAAATAAGCCTAAAGGAGCAGACTGTTATATTCTCTACCTAATACAGATCTGACTTTTGATATTATGCAAGTTTTTCAGGATTAATGTTAGATATTGCTATAATTTCTTTGCAATTAAGAATAAAATATTTTTGCTACAGTTAGGTGTGGCGCACGTGTTAAACCCACAGTCTGACTCCTGGAAAGCAAGAACTAACATCTCTCTCCCATGGCCTGCACTACTCTCTCTAAAGAGCTTTCTTCCCCTTACTGGTTTTTTGCCACTGAACAAATGGGAGGGACAGGTATGATTAAAAACAGAAACAAGAAATTCAGGCAGGAAAACCAAACCTTGTAATTTCCAAGCTTTTCGTTGTTCTTCTTTGGCAATTTGTTCCATGTCTTTGTCGTATATGTAATCTTGACACATAAAGCAGTATATACCCCCATACAAAAGGTCTATGGCTGCAAAACAGAAGGGAAGTTGGGGAGGAGGAAAAAAGATGTGAGTTCATAAACCAGAAGGCATTTTAAAGCAGGCTTCCAAGTCAGGCACTCTTTCTTCCAAGCAGTCCACAAAAGAAGAAAAATCTGTACCTTAGAATCTGGAAGGAGGAAAAAAAAAAAAAAGAAAAACCCAGACATTTTTCCAGTTTCAGTGTGAGTTATTCAGTTGCTTCTGGCACAGCAAGGAAACTGTGCAGGACAACAAAGCATCAGCTGCCTTCAAGCTGTTTGTAATTCACAATTTACCCTTCAAACACCTGAGTTACCAAGAGGCATTGGGACAGTGACTGACTACAACACACACAGAACCAGCCCTGTAAGAGCTGATATAAGAGTTCGAGCTGTCTTTTCCTGAGACTTCAGTAATTTCTCTTCAAGGCCATTAAAATAATCAGAAAGCACCTAGTTAAAATCCAAATGAAGGCTCAAATAGAAGACAGCACTGCAAATTCAAAGCTATTTCTCCAGGGGAAGGGTTTTCCAGGGTAGTTTATTCCACAGGTCACTTCTGTCTTAATTTTTCATTTCACACACTCTCCTTTCAGAACAAACAAATGAACACTGACCAAAGTTCGAAATATTTTTTCTTGCACAACCTTAAACAAAAGAAAGCCAAGAAACAAAATAAATACCTAACTGAGAAATGTCATTTTACTCCAACATATGCCATGGAAAACGTGCAAAGTAATCATAGTAAACTGCTGATCTTCAGTACATAGATATGAAAAACAGCTACAATCACAGGAAAGCTAAAAACCAATGGGGATTAACAAATCCTACTAAAACACAATCTGCACCAGCAGACAGCTAAGAAACACATCACCATTCTCCCTCAAGTGTAGAGCTTTCATTTATTTTGTTTTTTTAATTCCTTTTAGTTCCAGATAAAGAGCATTATTAGTATAGCCTTACTGCAGTGGAAACTTGTTTTAAATACAGGAAACCATTACCACATTAGGTGGCCTGCAAGAAACAGCACTGAATTACTCTGAAGTGCTAAATAAGCCAAACCACATGCCATGCAGCAGGAATTCTGCCATGGATCCCAGCAGGCAAACACAGGTGAAGCCTCTGTGCTGCCCTGTTAGTGGGGCAGTGCTTGTGGTGAGGTTTTTTGGTAAAGTTCCTTTCCAACCCCATTCCCTCCAGCCTCTACCCCCTCACAACCTTCTGCCCCTCTCCTTTAGTCCTTTGCAAGCTGGTTTTTTTCCTCCTTCTCCTCTGTTAAAATCACTTTTTTCAATGATTATGTTGACTGTTTGTTACTTCTCCTATTATGCAATAAACCCCAATTACTTTAAACAGCTTTTTATCTTGCTGATGTGCTTCATTCTTCTGTTTTGCCTGCTTGGACCACACTCAGTTTGTGGAAGAGGATAAGAATTGTGTTACCTCACATAAAGTCACAAACCCAGGATTTTCATTACCCTGTGTAACGTCCCAACACCAGAATATTTCACCCTGATGGCCAGAGGACTGAATAAACTCCTTTAGCAGAATATCCCAAAAGGAGACAAGACTGAGCTGTGGTGGAGATCAGTAATAAAACACTATGCAGCTGGGAGGGAGGATATATCACAACTTGCAGAGTATTAGAGTTCTAAAATATTTACTCCATTACTTATTCCATCACCAGTTCTGCACAGTTTTCTACAATAAAAAATTTGAAAATCCAAAATATTGGTCTTAAAACACAAACCCAAATATTGTTCTCCACATACTTTTAAAACATCCCACAAACAGAACCCCAAATAATAGAACAAGGCTGGCAGAATACTGACTAAACAGGACTCTGTGAGCACTAATAGTTACAATTTACCATCAGAATGTGTAGGCATGGCTGTGCTCAGAGGATTCCTTACTTTTCCTTTCTTCCTGGATTTACATGCCTGAGGAATGAAGTAGAGATGTCAAGATCTAAACCAACAAGAGACCACCTTCCACAAACCACTTGTTCAGAGCAGAAGGAACTTCTGGTGTAAAGGATCAGAAAGTTTCACAGAAACACTGTGGAGTTAAAGCTGTAATTGTCCAGTGCCTGATTAAGGACTCTTGAGGAAATATCCTCTCTCCAGCACACTTATGGGAACAATGCAGTTGTATATATGCCAACACTTTCAATGTCTTTTTAATGACTGCAAGGGCTTTTGGACAAATTACCTCAAGCACCAGTGACAAGGCAGCCACACAGGCCTGGCCACAGCCTGGAGGAAAGGCAGGAGCTTCTCATGGAGCCAGAACACAGCTGCTCAGGAAAAGAGTCCACTAGGAAAGTTTGGAAGTTAATTGTTTCAGGTTAGTACAATTTGATTTTTTCCCTTGAAATACACTTAATGCTGGTTATCTTGAGGTGAAGAAGAACAGGGGAACCATTGAAGGGACTGTTTTACTGACAGAAACTCTTCCCAAGCAAGCAATTCCTTAGCACTGATGAAGTTACACCACACCCAAAGGACAAAGTTCCACACAAAACCTCTCCCTCAGAGGACTGGGGGAATGAAACAAATTTCACCTCATTGCTAGGCTAAACTCTTTTTAAGCTAAATTTCCATTAAGCTCTATCCCAAACTGAAACACCTGGCCAGAAAATTCTATAAAAAACACAACAGTAAAGCATGAGAATGCATGCACAGCAAATTTCACCACTGCTATTTGCATTGGTATTTGGGATCACAAAACTAACAAAAAGGTCTCAAATTTGTAAAAAGTTTGGGAGCTACCAAATAGCTGGAATAATGCCCAGGTGTTTTGGATTAACCCACTGCCAAGTCTGCCATGATGGGCCACATTCCTCACAATGAACATCTCTTTTAGGAACTCCTCCAGAACAGCTGCCTCTCCCAACTTCCAGGATCTGCTTCTCCTAACTCCAACCCTTCTCTCAGGAAGGTACAGGGGGATGGAATCAATGAACTTTAGTTTTAGCTTCATACACACACACAGAATTTAATACCCTGGAAAAATAAAATATACATTAAGTAGAAATCTACCTTTTTCTTTCACAAGGAAGAAACAAAGCAATTTCAAAGAATCACAGTATCAGTTTATTAAATCTGATTGATCTAGATTCCTGGTTTAGGAATTCAAAATACCTACTTGCTGATCACAATTTAAGCAATTTAAGAGCAATTTAAGAATGAAAAGACCTCTTGGAATGTAACATTTTTCTTTGCTTTTATACCTTCTGTGCTGCCAACAAGCTGCCCCTTCCTTTAAAGTCTGATCTCCTCGTACCCCTTCACATACAAAATTATAAGCAGCTGCAACAAGAGAGAGGAATGAAAATACATTTTTCATTTAAAAATAAAACTATCAGCCTGGAGAAGCAAGGAGGCAGCACAGAAGATCCTGCAGGAATGACAACAACAACTTTATCTACTGGTGCAAGGAACACTCAGTTTTAAAAAACAACAGTTCCGGGGTGAAAGTTTAAATCTTGCAGCAAAAGGTCTTCAAACTCCATCAGGGAGCCAAGAAAAGTGTTTTATTTGAGCCCAAGGGCTTTACTTTGCCAATTATATCCATTGATGTCCTTGTGAAAATGTTAAAGAGACCAGAGATGATGGGGACACAACGAAAGCAGGGAAGTGTGCCACATCCAGAGTGTGCACATGCACATCTCATCCAGGTAAAATAACTTGGATGTTCAGTTTTTGAAAGACCCAAGTGAAAAGAACTGACTTTGCTCAGCTGGGAATGGGACACTTCACCATAATATTCAATATCATTCATCAGAGAGGAGATATTTGTGAATCATGTTTTGGTATCATCTCCCTTGTTTCACTGGGTACACTCAAGTAGGAAAAAACCATCCACCAGCAACCCAGCACACAGGTCAGTTTTTACCTGTACTGAAATTAATTCCATTGTGAATTTTTGTGACTCAGTCTTAGCATATTATCTACCTCAAATCAACACACTCTGTGTTCTATGCAAGTCACCTGCATTTTCTTCAACTCCTGTAACAAAGGAGGCTAAATTGCCAATTGTTTCAGACCATTTTAAGCCAACATCTGAAGCTAATTCTTGCTCCCTGATTTCTCACCTCGAGTGTTAATCATTAAACCCATTCCAGACAATTGGCTCAGGTGCCCAAGAAATGATTTGTTAAACTTCAGCCAGTTCTCCACTGGATCTTATCTCTCCAGCACAAAACAAGCATCTGACTGCCTTCCTCCCAATTTCCTGGCACCACAGGTCAGAATTCCTGAACTGATAAGAAGTGAGGAAGAGAAGTGGAAAAGGGACTAGTCTGGCTAAATGATGATCCAGCCACTGAGAATTGCAGGTACTGTGAGGAAAAAAAAAAAAAAAACCAACAACAAAGAGAAACAACCCCCAAACTTCCTTCTGTTGCCAAAAATGCAGCCTCACATACCAAATCTTTTCATCTACATGAAAAATTATGGTCATAGTCAGGCATTATCCTTCCCTTTCATATTCAGTATCTTCTCCTAATACTTGAGATAGAACTATTCCCTTAAGTGCTACTTTTTCTTCTTTTTTTAAACCAGGAGCCAAAAGGTGAGAAGTGTTTTTGTGGCTCTGAAGTCTCCAAGATGCCTACTGGCCCCATATGGATGTAGAATTTTAATGTTTAAATTCAATTTGCCTGCAATCCAAACATGGCAAGCACCCAATACTATCCTGCAAACCACTTAACACCAGGAGCCAAATGGGCAGTCCCTGTGCTGTACACTTGCCTCTGTGATGGTTTAGAATATCATCCTACAACTCCATATGAATCCAAGCCAGGAAAGATAAGATTTAAAAAAAAAACCTGTCCTGGTATCCCTATGGAATCTAGATAGCAAATATGCCTTTAACTGTTCATTTAGAAGAACTACAGTGTGTCAAACCATTTTATGTTGTCATGAATGGAATATTAATTCCAGCTCCTTGACCTCATTCAGAAACACAGGGATTGCACACACCCAGTACCTACATATGTGTGCATGCACCAATATGCTGCAGAGGAGGCTGTAGCATTCCTATATAACTTAAGTTACCCTGTTATAAAATATATTTTGCCTTTTATCAGTCTCCTCCCTGTGCTACCCAGCTCTCCTCAGTACAAGTAACACGTCTGAACTTTGTGACCATCAGGAATTTCATACACAGACAAAACTCCTTCTCCTCACTTACTAGGAAATAGCAGTAAACCAGGACTGGTTAAGTCTGTGTCCTACACACTCTGCTTTCAGTTCATTCACCATCAATTTCCTTTTTTCCTGCCTCTTATGCACCATGATTCTCATATTGATCCTTGCCACTTCTACCTCAAGTAATAATTTCCAAGGAGCAAAATGTCAAATCCTTTACTTGATCCAGACAAGGAAGGTTCCGTGTATTTCCTTTTTTCTGTGAAAATCAGTTGTGTTATCAAAAAAGGGATATTCATGTGACACAATCCATCTCTGCAGAACACAACACTGTTTGTGTGCTGCTTTCTATTCACCTTCATCTCCTCAACAGACTTCTCCACACCAAG
This sequence comes from Notiomystis cincta, assembly GCA_013398075.1. Classification (NCBI taxonomy): domain Eukaryota; kingdom Metazoa; phylum Chordata; class Aves; order Passeriformes; family Notiomystidae; genus Notiomystis; species Notiomystis cincta. The sequence goes on from VZRX01010010.1 coordinate 76,318, forward strand.
TGAAGCATTAGAACTCAAAATCAAGAGGCTGGTAAAATGTCCAGATGACCTTTTCTACCTCTTTCTGAGCCTGGATGTGAACAGAAAAACCAAACTACTACTCCAGCACTGCAGTAAACTGTGCTGGAAATAGCTTCAATTGCCCTTTTCACATAGGGTGTGATGAAAATCTTTGCTGTTTAAAAAAGAACTGGCAGAATCAACACTACAGTCAGTACCTTCCAACTCAAATGAAAATTGAACAGCTTTTACTGTCAAAGGAATGACAATTCCTTTACAGAAGTGTCCTGTTTCTATATATTAAATTTCAGATAGGTATGCAGTAACAGCAGTAACCAGATTTTTCCCCTTTACCAACTTCAGTACAGAAACCAGCTTTCTGTCATGTTTCCTCTGAATCAGACGAAAAAAATTAGTTATTTGTTTCTAGAGGAAGTAGAAGCTTTTTGAATTGTACCAAAAATCCTCAACTTAATCTATGAGCACTATTATTAGGCTCACCCACCCAGTTCCTCTCACCACAAATGTATTTATTGGACTGAATTTTACAACAGCATATACTTAAAGAAAACAGTTCCTCAAGAAACAGTTTGTGATCTAATAAATAATGAATGTACTCTAACAGGACTAACTCCATAATGAACTGTTTGCCAGTGTCCCTAGAAATGGAATAATAGTTCAGTCTTCCAACTATTTCTTGTTTAGCCTTGAAACCACAGAACCTCACTCCTGCTAATTCACCTCCCTCTATTCCTGAACTACAGAATGAGGCCCCCAGGCACATCAAGACTTCACCCAAAACCTGCATCAGAGCTGCTGTTTCAGAGCCACTGTTCAGGTGTCAAAAGTGCATCTCTAATAGAGAGAGGCACAGCATGGACATGCACAAGTTGGCTCCTGAGCAGGGAGTTTAAATAAATAGCTTTGATACCAAAACTGAACTAATCTAACTCAGAATGTCCATCTGTAACAGGCTGTCCTAAGCTTTACACCAGTGGGTTTTTCTGCAGCTAAGAGTGTGTGTATATTAGAAAAACCAACATGATGTAACAGAAAATATTCACTCAGAAAGAATACTAAAACTTCATTTGGTGTCTGCCCAGGATTTTTCAGTCCCAATCAGGAAACTGATAAATTAATCACCACTATGGTTTTGAGATGAACTTTATAGCACCGACCTCTCTTCTGTTTAGAGCTACTGTTCACAAAGATCTTCCTGCTCCTGCTACTCTGGGACTAAGTTACTGTGTATTGTCCTTCACTGAGCAGCTGTAGAAAAGGTAAGGAAGAGACCATCAATTTTTACAAGGACAGAATCCACCAGCAGATTCCCCAGGTGCTGAAGCTGATTTGGAAGGATTATTTAGGAAGATGATGGCACACATTCATTTAGGATGATCAAAATAGCTCCAGAAGGATTTCAAGTTACTTAGCAAATAGGCAACAGCACCTAGAGTGAAACTACAACCACTAAAGAGGCAAACAAGTAACATCAATCAGAAAAGAAGTTTTGGAGTCCTGAGTTTAACTCTCAATTAACAATATCAGCTCTGTGTTGAACAGCAGGTTAAGAAGCACAAAATAGAAGTCATGGAAGTATTAACTAAGAATACAAGTCATTAGCACAGCAAACTGTCTTAATCCAAAGGGTTGGCACCAGAGATGGACACACTGGAACTGGAAAGTGAAGTACAATGATGATATTGAGAACCATACAAGAGTTTCAATAAGAAAAGTTAAAAATAGTTCAGGTTCCCCCAGGTGAAAAGGAAACATCTGACAGGATCAAAATACAAAGAATCCCAGATGAGATCAGTAAAGGCTTTGCTCTCACCATTTCACAGCTCTTCACAAAGGACACACAGAGCCCAGTGGGAATATCAGCCTGTCCTGGAGATTGACTGAGAGAGACTGTGCAATGCAGAGATTAAAAAAAGCAGCTCCTATAGCTGGATCTTACCTCACCTACCCGTCACCCACACCCTCAACTCAAGGAATACATTGAATTAAGTACAGTGTTATTAATATACATTGAACAGGGAGGCAGATGCAAGAGCACAGGTACCACTGTGAGGTCAGATTGTGAGTGCCTCATTTAGATTGTTCAGGGAAGCAGAGACAGCAAGGGATGTATTTAAAACCACTCCAGAATATGATGCTGGAGCCTCCTGAAACACACAGCAGTGAGCTGCAAACACATCCCTGCCCTGCTCAGACAGCTGTTACAGCTGAAATCCATGGTATTTCTTACAACTGTGATTAAGTGTGCAGCTCCTGCCTGTCTCCATGGAGACTGATGTTGGCTCAGCAAAAAGTCACCAAGTGCTTTAAAATAATTCCTCTTCGTTTTGAAATTTCAAAGCACTTAACTTGTTTCTGCCTATCAGATGTTATTTTCCCAACTAAAACTGAAGCAGGAAAAGCAACCAAAAGCACTAGTAAAACTACAAAAATATTTTTAAAGCTCATTTCACATGCAGCTGGAAATTAAACACCAAAACATACATTAAAAAAAAAGGGAGAGAGAAAGGAATCTCCAAAACTAGAAACTGAGCAGTCACTTGCACAATCTTCATATTTATGTGTATTTGTGCACCAAGTAATTTATATTTAGCTGCAGAAGAATCCTTTTTGGGATGATTCAGTAAAGTATTTTGTGCTTTGGCTTAATTAACTCTTGCCCTTTTTATCTAAAGGCTATTCCTTTTGGGAAGCACCTTATCTGACACAGTCTTAATTGTCTAGTGCCATGACAATAATCACACAGTCCTTAAGCAAGAGCATCTTTAAGAATCTCCTTCCTCCATCCAGTTTTTGTTTTCCTTTAAGGAAATAGAAACTAATTCACTACAGCAGATCTTGCACAAAAAATAACCTGAATTTAAGTTTCCCAAATACATAAACAGCAGCTGAGAATGTGTGCAATTATAAAGCTCTTTTAAAAGGTTTTCCATAAATATGGTAAGTTTAGTGGGAAAAATGTTACAGTGTTTACAAAGTGTCCACAGATAAACAGGTAAATACTGTTGACAGTCTCAATTTAGACCAGTGTTTTTTTAAACCTTAAACGTGGCCATAAACTTGTATTAGCACAAAAAGTTGTTTTATATATATATATATACACACATACACACCCCTTTTACCAGAAATTCTTTGAGTTTACCTCAAATAATTTGCACTTCAGCATTGGTAAAGATTCCAAAATAATTTCAGCTAATGAATTGACTTTTAAAAGCTCTTTGAGACCATACTCTGAAAAAAGCAATTAAAAGATGTTGCACAGATGTTGGAATTTTCATTTTTCAAAGAACAGCTGAGGTTGGCAGGGATCTCTGAGGTCACCTTGGCAGGGCCATCCAGAATATCCGGGCTGCCCAGGCCCATGTCCAGAGAGATTCTGAATATATTCAGGGATAAACTCTCCACAACCTCTCAGGACAACTTGTTCCAGCCCTGGGTCACCCTTACAGCTGTGTGATGATCAGACAGAACCTCCTGTATTTCACTTTGTCCTCCCTGACTCTTGGACACCACTGGAAAGAGCCCAACATAATTTTTAAATCCCCCTTTCATGCATTGGTCCCCATTCACGAGGTTCCCCTGAGCCTCTCCTGTGAGCTGAACAGTCCCAGTGCTCTCAGCCACACCATGATGGAATTTTCAGTACTCTTTTCCAGTATTCTATTTTTCAAGACATTTACAAACTTAAACTATACCACTACTGAGCCTCTTCTTTTTATTTCCTGACACATATGGAGGAAGAAACTATAACGATCTGCTGGTTTAAATCATCTTTTCCATAAATAGTAAACTTACACACTCATTTCTTGAGCACAGGAGTACACAGCACTGTTGGCCTTCTGGAGCTTCTCTGTCTTCATGGAAAATAAAGAGTTTGTTCCATATGCACGTAGGATAAATTAAATTAGGAATGGTGGCCATGCTGGTCAGGAGGAAATTTATGCCAGGAAATAATGCCTTTTTTTCCTGTTTCTTACATCATTCCACCAAGAATATATTTTAATTTGGAGAAAAATTATATCCATCCATTTTAAAACAGAATTTTAATATAGAATATAGATCAAGATTTTGCATTATAACTCAAAAATGTTCTGAGTTATAAGCAATAGGTAATTTAAAACAAAACCAAAGGCTTTTGATTTTGAACATGATGTAGCACCAAAGCTGACACAACAGAACAACCAGCGTTTTTTGAGACTGTTGAGGGAAAGGTACTCGATATCAATTAAACTGTTTTCTTATTACTCAGGTTATTGACCCCACTGGAAAGAAGAAACCAACACAGAAAAAGGAAGAAACCACCCCCCTCAAACTTCAGTAGTTTAAGTTATTCTTGTTGCTACTTGATTAGCCTTCCTTGTGATAGAAATGATGGGTTTTTTCCTTAGCAAGAGAAGAAGGGAACATGACCTCCTGAAAAAAAACTTTACTGAAATAAATGTTCTAGTTCCAGGCACTAAACCCACCATTTTTAACACTTAGGAAAAAAACCCCAAAACTCTGCCTCCTCACATTTTTATATATGACATTAATTCATAAATACCAAGATACTAAACAAATTACAAGTTGTGAACATAAACTTAACAGTGACGCAACAGAAGTTTAAGCACCAAGTTTAGAATTAATGCCACTAAACTAACCCAAACCACAAATAAATTTATCTCTCTGCTTAATGAGGTAACTACAAGAAAATATCACTTCACCGGCCTGGAATGTACAGGGAGAACACAGAGGGTTACAATACCACGGGGATGAGAACTCACCTAAATTGTGTCGCTTTGTCTTCGCGTGCTCGTGAATATGTTTCTTTGTAAAACAGCCAAAGAAGACACAGTAGAGGCAAGAGTGGAGTCTGTTCAGGTGGGCACCACACATATGACAAATGCACGACTTGGCCTGGAACAGCAAAGCAGACACAGACTGTGAGTGACAGCCCCAGGTCCCGGTACCCGAGCGCAGCTCCCACGGCCGCCTTGGTGCCCCTGGAGTGCTGCAGGCCAGCAGGGAAACAGCTCTGTCCCCATCTGGCAAAACCACCAGCTGGACTTCACAGAGGAAACTCTTCCACTTGTCCAGTAGATTTCCAAGTCCCATCAGGGAGCAGGTCTCAAGGTTTGGATGAACCCCAGAACCCAGGGAAAGCAGCTGCCCAGCAGGGAGGTTTAGTGGTGAAGAGGCAGGAGTTTGGTGGTGGGACCACGGCAAGAACTCTGCTTTTTCACAGCACTGACCTCCTTGATCCACTCAAAAGCTGTAATATAATTTGGACATTAAAATGTGTGTGGGTATATGATATTTCATTTTTCTGCAGGGAGATTCTGCCAGATTCACTCATTAGATTTCTCTACATGAGTCCACAAAACAATGGCACGATATCAAATCCATACCAGCCAGAATTATAGAAGCTGTCTTTGCCATTCTGAGCCTGGCTTTGAACCAGAAGCTGAAAGCAATGGGCTGAACTGCTCCCCAAAACAACCCAGAATGGGGAGGTCTGAGGAGAGTTGCCATGACTGATTGGAAATTAATAAGCACACACACCTGATATGACAGTGTGTGGTAACAATACATTTTAACAAGAGGACCTAAAAAAGTCACTGGAAGGTGAAATAGACTTTTTGACTCTTAAATCATATTTGAAGCACTCTAAGCCAACAGTATCCAAAGCCATCTCTTAGCATTAAACTAAAGTACTTCAATAATTTTTTTAAATTACTCTGTCTACTAAGAGACTTAAGAGAGTTTTGAGAGTAAGTCTATTGCTCAACCACATTGAAAGTAATTTAGGTTCAATACCACCTGTAGTTTATAGACAGGAGAAACTCCTTGCAGTAAATTCACTTTTCATCTCAGACAGAACTGCATTCAGACCTATGTCTGAGGGCAACTGAACTTCTGTAACAGCTTAGAGCTACAAAGAACACTTAGAGGTATGACTTATTTTACAGACTAATCTGAAAATACTATTTCTTTGCTTGTCAATATAGAAGGACCCTCATATCAAAGAAAAAAAAAAAAAGATTTGGAATTGCTAAAATCCCAAGATATCATCTCACCCAGGCAATGCATTTTATCAAAAACAACCCACAAAGTTCTTCAGAAATATTTGCCCAGTCTGCCACGACTTAAAACTACTGCTGAATAAATGATGCACAATCTTGTTCTCACTAGTCTGGCATTTTTCTCTCAGAATACTTCAGGCTTTTTAAAAAAAAAAAATCATCAAAGCAGCTTGCAATATGTTGCACCATGTAATTTATTTTCAAGCTCCTACAAATTAAGACTTAAATTCTGAATCTCACATGTTGTGTATTCGAAGTTATCATAAGTTGTTAGGGGAAAATGTTGAATTGAACTCCACACACCTACAGAAAGAAATATTTTAAAGTTGGGCCAAAAAAAAATTCACCACCACCAGCACAATTTCCATCTTTAGAAAAACGCTGCAGAACTGTCAAACTGTTGCCTAACGGCCGCTCGTTGGCTGCAAAAGCTAAATAGGATCAGCCTATCTGTTAAGATTGCTGCTATGACAACAACTCCAGCAAGCAGCTATTTTACTGAGGCAGCTAAAAATAAATCTTTTAGCATTAAATGTATTGTAAACACATGACATAACGAGCGTGTAAAAGCTGGTCATTTTAGGCTAAAAGGCAGAAAATTCCTATCTTCAAGAGTTTTTATTGCAATGGAAATTAAGAGAAATTGAAGAATGTAAAAGAAATTTAGTGGTAGGTTGAAAGAGAAGTTCAATCACTTCTTGAAAGGAAACTATTTTATCCATATCCTCTATTTGTTCACTATAGCTCAAGATGGGTTTTCAAAAGTTGTAAGAAAACAAGGTTAAAAGACAGACTGTGGAAAGAAATCAATATCAAAAAACCATAGTGGCTATTCTTAACCAGATTAGCTGTCTCCTTTTCATCTGTCTGTGCTTTTAAACAATTTGCTAAGTTAAAACAAAGCTGCCACCCTCCCACCCCACCCCAAATAATCAAATTACTTTGTTTCATAATACTCCCACCCCTGCTCACATCTCTTGAGGCTACAGTCTAAGATGAAACAGAATACTGCAAATGAGTAATGAGAATCAGTTGGATCCATACAGTCACCAGATTGCTTTAAAAAGGATTCAACTTCTTTAAAAAGAAACTTAGGTCTTTCTTATGGTCTGGATACTTTAGGGAAGTCAACCAGGATTTCAGCTACAGAATCAACCTGTCACTTCTCCTCCAAGATACAGGAACATCCCTTCCTTATCCAAGACATAAATATGGAGTTTTCCCCTTCTTTCACACCCTTTCCCACTATTATTCAGCTCTCCCCTCATTTTATTCTTTTCCCTTCCTGCTTCTCTCCTGTATTATCCTCATCCTCAAGTGCCCCACTCTCCATCTTTCACCCCACTACACTCAATCCTTCATCTTTATGGCCCCAGCCAGTCTTCCTTCAGTCCATACTGAACCTCTGTCTTTCCCCTTTATTTTTTGCTCTGCTATTCCAACAAACCACACTCAGAAACCAGAAGGGGCCTTGAATGTTTTCCTTCTGGAAGAGGACAATAAGTTTTTTAAATGATAGGAAAGGATGGTCCTGCACAATGTGAATGGTGTATGCACAAAGACAGTTGCTGATAGCTCTGACAGCATCAGCCACCCCAATTCCCTCCGCAGTGTTTCACCCTCTACTGATCTCCTGTATTGCTGCCAGGGCTGGGTAACTCATGGGCACAGACCCCCAGCAATGGTTTTGTAGCCTCTGCAGAGGAGGTTTAGCCCAGCAAGAGAGGGTGCAATGTTTTAGATGATATGAAATGTTTTCATGATATGAAATGAGTTAAAAAAGAAAGCAGCAGGAATCACTAGGTCAAAAACTCAAGTGCTGACACTCCAAATCTTCCCAAATTGTCAGAACAGCTTACTACTAGTTTACCACCCAACCATCAGAACAGCAGTGGAGAAAATGAACACATCCATTGATGTTCTGACAGCTCCTGCCCTGCTGTCCTGGGCCACCTCAGACTCCACCTACAGCAAGGTCACACAGGGCAGGAGCATCAGTTGTTCTAAAAAACCACAAACCTGTTTCAACTTCATGTAATACTGGCTCCTGTAATCAACCAATGGCAATGGAAATAAACTGTCCTTACAAAGCCAATAGTGGAGGGAAAGCAAGAGGCATCCAGTGATCTGAGCTATTACAAACTCTCCTTTCATATTGGCAGCTATTTCAGAAATAGCTTTAGAAGTACAATTTTTATTTAACTGTATATGATAAGAGGAAAACATCGTTTTAGAAATTTTCCACTGTGGTACTTAGGAGTCTTGCCTCTTATGCTCACACTAAATATATCAAAGCACTTTCAGAACAGAGAGGTTTTTAGCTACAAGCTTATAAGCCAAAGACCTCCTACCTTTCACAGTCTGCAAAACATATCCACCACAAAGGTACAGGAAGATGATCGAGGTAACACTAACAAGACAGTGGGAGGCTTGGGCAGTTAAAAGATCATAAGGAAGGTGCTGCCACCCTGTATGTGTTCACAAGTAACTCAAAGAAGCAGATTCTTAAGGCAGTCTTAAAGCAAACACCAGTTATGGATCCCTTCAATGTTGGATCAGGTACAAATTTGTAGCATTAGGAAAGCAAAAGCTTCCCAAACCAAATCTACTTCTATTTCCCCATCTTTTAAAGTAAGTCTTCTGTGTAAAACACATATAATGTTTACACACATCAGAAAAAAGAGGAAGTATTTAATTTTCTAACATGTTATAATCATGACTGGAAGTTTTGATGGGTATACTTTATTTTCCAGACCAAACTTTCTTCAGAAACAACTTTATTCTAAGTCTGCACAGACTAAGGTGTTTGCTGGGCAGCTCTAAATATACCTACCTAGAATATACAGGTGTATGTGGGAAATTCTCCATGCCTGAGTTTGCCACCATAACCTGCTTTGCTCCCCAGGAACAGTGTTTGTGCTCCAGAGGTGTTACCTCAGCTCTGCCAAACGATTCCTTACAAGGCTGCGCTTCAGAGGACTTGAAAGGAGGTGAAAACAACACTTGTGCAGAGCCTTAGGAATCTGTGATAGTTTCTGCAATAAAACTCTGCTTTCTTGAATTCTTAATCCCTTACAGACACATGAATAAAAGTGAAGAGACTTATTTAAGGTTTGCAGCGTTCATTAGCTTAACAGCAGAACAGGGGAAAGAAGAAAAAACAAACCCAAACCAGAAAAGTCAGAGACCTTAGACTGAAAATTTTCAGATATGAAGTGCAAAAGCCTTCACTGGGCCACAGATCAAGACATTGAAGCAAAATTTAAACATTTCCTTACATATTCAGTGTTCCAGGCCTTAATATTCACATTTTAGGAACAGTCAATGCTCTCTGGGAATTTTTGCCTATCCTATTCCCCTCACTATGTTTAGATCACAGCCTGGACACAGAGTTTTATTTTTATTCTTATTCATTCATCTTGCAACCAATTCTCTTCCAGATCTAAAGCAGCCACAGCAGCTCATGTTGAGTGATGAACAGTGTGCTTCCCTTGGCCTATTTTCTGAAAGGGAAAAAAGGACAGATAATCACAAAAGGCCATGGAACCAACCACTACTTCTGTCCCTGCTGAAGATGGAGACCCTATGGCTATTCCAATAGTGGTGTTTCTTCTGCCCTGTGGGAGGACAGAGCCAGTATTAAAGCACAGCCAAGAAGATTTATTACTCTTGAGTACTCTGCACCTCAAGAGTAACAAAAATGGGTCAAATCTGCCTTATGACAATTCTATCACTCCTTAGTCTGTATTTACACCCAGACTCCCTGTGCTGTGTTCCTGACACCAGTCTGTCACAAATCCATCAGCCACCAGTACAGGGGCTGGGACATTTCAGAAATTTCAATAATTAAAACTTCAAAGCCATGTTCTTAGGGTTGAAGAGACAAAAAGAGGGAATTGAGTCTACAGTTCTCCATGATATGGCATATAAATCACTCCTCCACATGCTGATAGGATGATTCAGTTATTCTGAGTCAGTGCACTGCTCTGACACATCAGCTTTAAATTATTAAAAAATCAACTTATGTATTGTTCACTCACTTCCTGCAACCAAGTCTTAATTATGATACTGTCCAATTAGAAATGTCAATTATATCTTTAAAAGAACATTCTATCAATATTGTAAATTTTATTTTCAGACCCACTGAGGTCAAGGGTACCAGTAAAGGTTTTATTTGTACAAGCAAAACTGTACACAAGTCACAGAATTTTTGAGTTTGATAAGCAGAAAATCACAGGTAACTTCTTAAAATTGGGTTATTCTAAATGTTTGTTTAGCAAGCAGCAGAACCAAAAAAAAAAAGGCAGAGAGGAGATGTCTACACAGCTCTCCCAGTCTGAACAGGACACTTGGCTCTGACCATCTGCTTGAAGTTGGAAGACAACAATATCACAATTTATAATTAAAGATGAAATGGCCTAAGCTGTTAAATAACATCACAGTTCTCAAACGGAGTGTAAATAAAAATATACCATTATGACCATGTGAGCAGCTTGCTCTTGATTCCAGTGAGTCCTACTTCTGTCTGTAACTGAAAAAACTGTGGAAGAGAAAAAGGAAAGCACTGAACATGCTAGAAAGCAACTTGAGGAACCTTTTCCCCCTTTCATCTGATAGGGATTATATGCATGGACAATACTCAAAAGAAAGGTAACACACATTTCTGAATTCACTCTGAAACAAAGGCATGTTTTTAAATGACAACCATGCTGTAGCCAAAGTCTATCCAAAGTTACAAAACATGACTTTGGTTCAAGGGCCCTCATCAAGAGAACACTGCAAGTCAATCTATAACTACCTAACTCAGAAGAAATTAATAATTATATCTGGGGGTGAAACAGAGAACTGAGTAGGTACCATTAGTTCTACATACAGATGTTTCTCCTGCTCTCCTTACTCTGGATGATGTGTCATTTTAAGAGATGGATATTGAATCACTGCTGGTTTTTTTAACTTTTTCCATTTTTTGTTTTACACAAAATCATGCAACAGGTACAAGGCTGAAATGAAACCTGCAAGGAAAAAAAAGAGTTGTTCAATTTAAGACAGCATGAGCTAGAGGAAAAAATAGGAGGACACTCCAAAAATGTAATTCTGCTTTTCCTGTACATAGTCACAGTAGTAAAAGGTTGTATTTCAACAAGAACAAAGCAATTCCCTGGAATTCAAATGACTATGCTGAAATTGCCTCTTTGCCTCTCCTTTGGTAGGTACTCATCCCCTCCACCAGCATTTACAAACCTAAATGATTTCTCAAGTACTCTATAAAAGATGCATTTAAGAGCCTATTGTGTTTTTAAACCATTTATATAATGGACCTTATTCAAATTAAATCACATGTCCTTCTATAGTAAGATTCTTTTAACAGTGGGAAGTCTATTTGCCTTGTGAAAACACATAAGCCTCTTAAGGTTCAAATGCAAGGCTCTTTCCCTGGATATATACATTGCATGGATACATTCTGTGTGTTGATTTTTATCTATTTCCTGCAATGCACCACTGCAGCAGCAAATTTCACATGAGAACAAGGGGCTTGCCAAGACCGCAGCAGTGGATGCTCAGATCGAGTGCAAAATCTATTCCTTTACCTCACCATTCCCCCACGTCAGCAAATCGTGGAAATGTTTTTAAATGTCCTATTAGGTAACATATTGATTTCTTCTCTGGGCACGTGACTGGGGAAGCAATTCAAGGAGTAAGCTAAACAGCCAAACCTGCCTGATGCTATGCAGAGTCTTATTAAACCCTGCCCAGGCTGCAGAGATTACATTTTGCCCTGCGTGAAACTAAGAAATGGGATTCTTCCTCTGAAAACAGGAATGCCCTTGGGAAGTTTGCCACAGAACTTAGATGGAAATACTCTAGATAGCATCCTTTCAGAAAGGAAAGAAAAAAAGAAACTTCAGGATCAAAGCCCTAACAAGTCCTACAGGCTCATTTGGAAAAGCACACATATTCCAGCTATCTTTTCTTTACCTACTCCAAGATAGCCATAAAAATACAGGCCCTTAATTAGTCCAGATCAAAGCCATTCTGCTGGTAGGAGAGATGGATGGGATGATGCTACTACACAGATTCTCCATGGTGTGACTTATTTGTGGGGCAAATGCAGCAAAAAAGACAATCAGTAGAAAATGAGCAGCAGTAGAATGACAGAGGGCATCTATAAGTGACTCACTGATCCTTAAGGTCCCTTCCAACCCAAGTCATTCTGTGATTTACAAAATCCCAATGCCACACTGAATAGGGCAAATCCATTGTCCATTTGTCAAGACTTGTCTGAGTTCTTATATATGACATATATATGAAACTAGAAATTCTGCTTGTCTAGTTCCACTTAGGATTTTAAGAAGTCAGCATCTGAGGATGTATTTATGTTCAGGAATACTCCAAGCCAACCTGTCACTGCTGAGGAACAACCAAGGAATGAAAGCAAATTCTCAACGTGCTTGCACAGAACATGTTTGATATCCAGTAAGCTGAAGTTTCCTCACACCTCAAAACAAAACAAATTAATAATTCATGTTACTAGAGCTAAATAAGAGGTCTTTCATTCACTACAAAACTTTCATGCAAATTTGCAAGCCTGAAGTTATGGAGATGAGACAGAGGTGGTCAGAATTGCAATTCACCCTTTAGAGGACAAGATTTAGACAGATGGATATTCTGAACTCTACAGACAGGCAGGTCAGCACAGAAAAAACATTATTAAAGCAATATAAACATAAAATACATTCTGGAAGAGAAAAGGAGCTTAGGTTTCTCACATTACACCTTGTAAGAGGAATGAAAGCATCTCCAGAAAAACAGCTGGGAAATAAGCATTCTCATGACAGAGATTTACTTCTTTATCCATTTAAAGACTTTGCAAATTGCTGCAGTCCCACAATAATAAACATTAATCACAAAGTACGTAGGAAGGTGAGCGATGGATTCTTAGCAAAGAGCTTCTGTCTTTTTCTATAGAGCACAGCCAACTATATTCTAATACTTTGTGATGTATTTAGAACATTAACTTGTTCTGCAAAATATGTGCATTTTACCCTCCTCCCAAAGGAATGAACTGGGAGAAGGTGCTGATAAACTGTGACTGCCTCTCACAATCAGGGCACAGGGAATTCTACCTCCTGTGGTTCAGGAGGGCTCAGGGAAGGAGTGCTTCCCACAGAGAAATTTGGAATCACATTTATGGAACCAAGAAGCAACAAAAATGTCATCCAGTGTGTCCCACAGATATCAGGACTGTTAAAGACACCACTTAGTTATGTATTTGAACAAGGTTTCAGTTAGAGGAAGAGTGTAAGATGACAACTTCACAGAAGCAGTTCTGGATTCTTCCCTCACTGCAATTTGTTGACTACATCTGAAGAGATCTCTGATTTTTTTCCCAGCAACATCCAAACACACAATAACATTTTGTTTGTTTTCTTAATGTACCAATCAATCACAAGTATGAAGTAAAAATCTATCTATTTCCTTCTCACAGTTGCCTGTAGGCCATTAATAGATTAGTTATGTATTAGTGTCACTGCTTAGCTCAGGTGGCCTAAACAGACGAATTTCTGAGTTGAGATTTTTTTAATGGAGCACAGAGAAATTCATCCTGGTATATTGCATAGTTTCTTCTTTCAAATGAGTGTTACTAAGAAAAAAGTGCTTGGGGTTTTTTTTAAGTCACATGAAAAAGCTTACCCTTTTTTAATGGTGTAATGCAATTATTTGTGTCTTTTTGAGGTGCCATCATCAGTAATTTTGACTCCAAAAACTTACCATGATTCTGATCAGTTTAATAAACATGAGGCAAACCTGTAAGTGAATGGAGTTGACATTCAGGCCCTAAATCTGTCCACTGACATTTGTGTAAAGGAAAAAAAAAAAGGTCTGGAGCTTCACTGCCATGCAAGTCTTCAAAAAGCAGCAAAAAGCAGCAGCAAAGAGATTCAAAACTTCACCCTGACCCAGCTCACACAGCTGCCTACAAGGACCAGGAGAACATTTGTGTGCAGGTCAGATGCCACTTCACCCTCACCCTCCTGCTCATAGCAGCTTTGAGCTATGTGAATTCGCTAGAAGAAAAAAATCTGCCCTTATTTCTGTGAATAAATATCCAAACAGAGTTACAGAGATATTCTGTTGGTGGTGGTTTTATTATTGTTGTTATGGGTTTGTTTGTTGGGGTTTTTTTAAATTTAATTTCCAAGCAGCTGCTGCATCATATTAAAAAAGCTCCACTGAAACTAACAGCCAAGCAGGAATTGGCCAGAGCTTTGTATATTTGACTAGTACTATATGAAAAATGTTCCTATTCAGCACAAGGTCAGAACAAAACCATTATTTTCCCCAAATTCATGGAGAACAAACTTGCACAACAATTCCAGTGGCGCTGTTGTAGACTTGTAAACAATGATTCATGAGTATTTTGAAACAGACTTTCTACCTCGTGTTTTACCTTCTAACATTTATTCTGTTCATTCATAATTTGGATCAAATTGGAAAGATTTGGCTGAATTTCAAGAGAATTTGAGCACTTTTTATCAACTCAAGGTAGCTGCAAGACTGCAGCAACCCTGAAAGTTAACCCATCAGGAGACTCCAGCAAAGTGCTACATGTTGATGACATTCATCATCACCTACAGCAAAAGATACCAAGATTTGACAAGAACATTTTGTGCTGACCAGCCAGGCCCTGCTCTCTTCACTCATCTTCTGTACTTAAGAGAGGAAGTGCTAAACCCTTAACATAGATGTTCCCTCCAACAAAGGCTGATCCTTTCAGCTTAGCCCCAGTCGCATCCCACCAGCATTATTCCCACATCTTCCTTTTTAGTAGGCTGCTTGGTTACATAATGCTGCCCATTGAAAGCAAAAATTAGTAGATTATAGTGTTGGGTTTCATTTATGGACATTGTGCTTGGTTTGTCACTTAATGTAAAAAGTGTTAGTTTCATTTAAAGCATGGGTATAAAAATTAGTTAAGACAAAACAAATGCAGACTGCAGCAGCCAGCTGGGCTCAGTGGCTAGGAAAGCTTATTAGGCAAAGCACATGCTTTTAGCTAGAACACACCTCTGCATTCCAAAAAGAAATCCCAGCAGGACAGCAAGCTTTCGCAACACCAGGGTAAGAAAAGCAAGCAGAAAAACTCCCAGGCTGTTAATTACAGTGAAAGTCTATTTCATAATATCAACAACAGATCTTTCTCCCTATTTTCCTCTCTCTTTAAAGGATGGAATAAACCAAACCCTGCACCAAGCACCTCTGCTTTTGCCATTTGACTTGCCATGTTTTACAGGGGAGCCTGTCTCACCTACCCTCTGCTGTTCCAAAGGAAGGTGTTGGAAGGGCTGCAGAAGAAAGGGTCAAAATACAATTAGAGTGCAGGAACTGAACCAAGCCTTCCTTCCTTGATGTAAAGTATGAAAACATAATGTGAGCATTAGACAATCTGTCTGTGTAAACACCAGTTTCTTTCTGAATTCATGAGGTTTCATGAAATTCTAAAGCTTCTATTAAAATATGAGAGATGGAAATGGAAGATGATATTTCAGTTGAAGTGCTACCCAGTCCTGGTGAGATAAAAATCCATCTGCCTTTATGCTACCAAATACATCAAATTCTATGTCTTCAGGAGTGTGTGAAAAAAAAAAACCCAAACAAACCAGAAATTGGAACAACTTCTCAGTGCTGTACCCCATAAAAGACTGAGCTTACAGAGCAACTGCGGAGTTCCAAGAACCATTTCTGGTAGCCAGCTCCAAGCAGTTGTTAGGGATCGTTCAAAAAGGGCACAGATTTTAACCTAAATAACTGAAAGTCAGAACTCAACTTTAAAAAAATCTTAAAACTATTCCAGCTCCTGAAACTATTCAGAGTTCTGCAGAACAGGAGCCGTCAAGACTGAACATTTTTGACATCGTGCCACCTCTTCACTCCACAGTGCATCTTTCTGACAGTACTTCAGAACTCATAACATGCACATTGCCTCACATTCTCACAAAATGCCCTTTAAAACAGAATATCAGAACTCAAGTTACAAGACAGCAAAGCAAAATGTTTAAAGACGTCAAAGAATATTTTGAAATTACATCCAAACCAAAAATGCTTATAAGGCTTAGCAACAAAGACCTGATTTTAAAAAGCAACATGAATGGGTTCACCTTCAGCAGGTTTAACTCACACTGACCCCACATGAGCCAGGTCAGTGAAGTACCCAAACACATTCCAGGTGCTCTACAAGCCCTTATGTCTGTGCCCTGTAAGCAAGAAAAAGTAACATATGCTACATAATACATAACGTTTTCTGCCTCTTTTTTTGTTAAAAGACATTAAGGTTTCTGTAAGAGATTTAATTTTGTCCACTGCCAGAGAACTAGAACAGTACTTGGATGTAAAAGACAATCTGCCTGTCAAAGTTAATAAATTACTTCAGTTATTCTTTCATTAATCACACAGAAATTAAGGATGCAGAGAAAAGACTCTCTAAGAGAGGGGAGATTTTTCAGAAACTTTACAGGCAAGTTCAAGTGGTTTTCATCAGTCCTGTGAATCCATTCCCTGGCACTTCTTCCCCAGTAATGAAATAATTGAAATTAACATGCCAAAAGACTTAATCAGAGCAGGATTTCCTGACATCCCATTTCTGATAATCAAGTGATGGCAGTGGTAACTGATAAAGGAAACAGGGACAGTGATAACTACACGTGCTTAACTCAAAATCTGCATTGGGACTTTCCAGTTCACCACTCCCAGGTAAAACTCATGGAGAAGAGATTTATCAGATCAATTGATATTCCACATGACCCTGTGAACAAGTGTTTGCACAGCAAATTCATCACCACAGCTCTGCCAGAGACAAGTCAACTGACAACACTGAAAAGCAACAAGAAGAAACAAATCCACATAGTGGACATGTCAGGAGCACTATGAAGAAAGAGGGAAAACAGAACTCCACTGGATGTGACAACTTCTTAGATCAAACTGTTTCAGCCCACGCAGTTCCCTTTTCTTTCAAGCTCTGCATTTTGGAAAGAAGTATCTTCCTTCTCAAATGAAAACACAACTTACGTACATAAACACACACATGTATAATGTGTTAAAAAGTGTAACCATTCTACTTAGAAGAAAGAAAACAGAATTTGAATCTTAATTTCCTGCAAAGACTGTTTCAGAATACAATTTAGATACTCTTTAACATTATACCAAGGACTAGGAACTACTATTCAGCAGTTCACATCACATCCTTGGACAGAAGCAGACTCTGGAAGAGCAGAGGGACCTTTAGGAGGAGATAAATGCACAAGGAGAAACCACAAGCCGTCACTGGAACACATGCACCTGACAAACTCGGAGCACGTGGCATTTCAGGAATAACAATGCCTGCAAAAGATGCTTGAAAGAAGAGAAGAAGTCAGTCTGCTTATGCATCCCAGGTGACTGCCAGCAACTCCTCATGCACATGGCACTGATTCATTCACACACGACAGTCAGAACTACATTTCTGTCACATTTGTCAAGCAGAAAAAGAAATCACTTAGATTCTACCTGACAATAGCAAATACTGAGCCCACAGCATGTCCATTAACACTAATAATTAAGATAAGTAGTGTTTCATTTAGCAAAAGGGCATCTGCACAGCAAAGCTGCAGTCAGTTTCAGAAAAAGAATTACTCAGATATAATTTAGAGTTTATTTTATCAGAAGAGTGTGAGGGTACTTGGCACACACACACTTTTGTGCAGAGCAGAACACAGAAAACTTCCATTGTATAAATATAATAATCATGTGATTTGAATACACTCATTAGGAAACAAAAATCGTGTATCTGAAGACTCCCAACTAGAAAGAAGACACTAATGAAAATTGGAACATGCATTGGTGAAACAAATTGCTTTTTAACTCCTATCACAAACTAAATTCATCTTTTAATAAGAGAGTAAGACAACAAACACATCCAAAGAAATTACAAAAAAGGATAAAGGGAAAAAGCATCATGCATATGGTCTAGCTCTGCTGCTCTGACAAAACACAGCAGACCCTGAAGCCTCTTTAATTGATCGTTAAATTCGTGAACCTGAGCCTTAAAAAGGCAGAGAAAGAACAGATTCTGTACTATACTGGATACCACACACCTTGAAGCATCTCCTATTACCATTCTCCGCTTTTCCTGCCCAAGGTTAAGCAAATTACCAGGGACTATATGTGTGTGGGTTTTTAACATATATACACACACCAAAAAACCCTAATTAAACTTCAAAAAAAAAAAAAATCCACTAAAATGATTCCATGCAATGAAACGAAGGATTAAAACCTCTAAATTCAAACTGAGACTTGCAAAAGTTAACATCTGGAAATGCATTTATATAGGAAAAAAAACCCCAACCAAACTCTGAGCTCCACCCAACAACGACATCACAAAAAAGAAATAAGTAAGTGCTCTTACAGGATTCTAAATACCAAAACACATTTTCTCATAATACATTCTAGTCTCTCATGATAGGAGATGAAGTTTAATAGGAGTCTGTCATGAGACACTGGGATTGAAAGAAATAAATTTTATAACCACTTACAGTAATTATTTGCATTTTTAGTAGAACAATAGATGAAGTCACAGTATTATTAACTCTGACATAACAGAGCAGTGACTGTTCAGTGGACCAGAACTCAGGCACTGAATGCTGACTGATTGGAACAACCTGAGGAACATTTTTCTTCTTTTATGATTAAGACAATACCATGGAGAAGGAGAAAACTTTACCACAAGCAACTACTAAACCAGCTTTTGCATACATTTTTTGACTTTATAAAATTAATTACCTACACAATATCTACATCTAAAACACCAAATCAATGTGAGACTGCCTAATAGATGAGGCAAAACAGAAAGAAAGTTTAATGAAGCACAGGCTTAAGAAAGAACCAACCACAGACTTTAAACACACAGGCTGCTGGAAAAGCTAATAAAATTAATGCTTTGTTTGTTGAACGTACATGAAGTACAATTACAGTTTTATTACTCTATATTTTGTTCAAATATACCCCAGTGTTCCTTTACACAAATCTACGTTTCAGAAAAATCAATGGAGAAATTAGAAACGCTGTAGAGAATTAGTGCATTGAGTAACATTTCCATAATTTCTCCTAAGAAATAATTAACAGACATTAGATACCATGAGCAGTGCTTTTGAGGGACTTAAGGATATACTCATTTGGTTTTCCAATTGAAGAAAAGAGTTCTCATTTCCAACTGGCTTCCCATCAGCCAATATGTTACTTCAAGGCTCTCCAAGAATAAAGAGTATTGATACAATCAAGAAATCTTACATGTTACTACAGCACCAAAGTGAAAGGGTTTGGGGCTTCAGATTGATAGAAAAAGTTTCCTTTGCTAAGTGATTTTAAATTTGAATTTCAACATATGCATTAAAAAAAAAAGGACAAAAAAGCAAGGAGGTCCATCCACAGAAAGAGCTGTTCCTTCTCTCTGAGCCCAGTCCACACTGTGATTTCTGCTGCCTCTACAATGCCCTTCAGGGAAACCAAACTTGGCCAACAGTGTCTGTGCCAAGGCCCCTGTTAACAATCGTGTACAGAACACACTGCTGGGATGGGCAGAATCAGCTGTGCCCCCAAACACCAGCCTGGCAGAATCAGCCTGAAATCCCATTTCCTCCTAAAGGTCTGGAGGGATGATTACACCTGAACAGAACTCTGGGTTGTTCTACCACACTCGAGTACGTAATTATTAGTGAATTCCCTGCCATATCCTCGCTGCTCACACCAGGGGTTTCCTGAACCACCAACATATTAAAAGTACTCTTCCCTCATCATCTCCCCAGCCAAACCAAAGAGGCTGTGCCTCCAACTCTTCCACCTTCCCTCACTTTGTATGAGATGTTGTACAGGCTTCCATCTCTCATTATTTTCCATTTACTTACTTTCCAACACTTTTTCTGTTGTCTTAGAAGGTAATTATTTATATCAAGCAGAAGACTGAATTACAGAGAAGCCAAATAAGCCAATGTTCAGACAGCACTAAGGGCTCTGTGGGTCCTGCCTCCCCTTCTCAATTTCAGTTCTCTCCCCAGGTGAACGTGGATGGAATCCACAGCTTCCCCATTAGCAGGGAATTCATCTGATGCAATCTCACGAGTTACCACATTGCATTCCAACAGGGAAACATCTTCAAAAGCTAGGACTCCACAAGCTCTGCCCCAAAGCTGTAAATGACTGAGGTCTGAAATCAATCAGTTCAAGCAAAACAATCAGCTTAACTCTTCTAGTCTCCCAACAACTGAATTTGGGAGGAGGGAACAGCTTGACTTGAAGATCTCACTGGGAAAGAGGGAAGTAATGTATTTATCATTTGTTCTCCTTCTTTCCCATATCACACAAACCTTAACAGTTTTCAGAAACTTTTAATTATTTATTGCCCTGAACATACTAACAAATATTCTTTGGCAGATGAGACACATTTTTGCACATTCTTTCATGGATTTAGCCTGTCCCAGCTTCCAAAACTCAGACAGACTTACCAACAGTTAGGGAAAACATTAGCTGATATACAGCAGCTCATTAAAGCTCAAAATCCCTCATCAAAGTTAACATACCAGCAGACATTTGTGTGTGCTTGGCATTGCTAAAAAAAAAAAAAAAAAAAAAAGAAAAAAAAAGACATTGTATTTGCTATTAAAAATAACCACAGTGCAATCTGAATGTTGGTAAGAGCAGAGAACTCATCTGTCAATTTGTTCTAAACAAATTCCTGTTCCTGCACTCACGGAAACTGTACCAGGAATAAATTCAACATCCATAATGCACAGATTGAGCCTCAATCCATCATTTGGATGT
This sequence comes from Notiomystis cincta, assembly GCA_013398075.1. Taxonomy (NCBI): domain Eukaryota; kingdom Metazoa; phylum Chordata; class Aves; order Passeriformes; family Notiomystidae; genus Notiomystis; species Notiomystis cincta. The sequence continues at coordinate 97,248 of VZRX01010010.1, forward strand.
GGCAGTGGAGGCCAGAAGCAGAACAGGGAACTCAACCTCTCTCCCCTCAGCTCCAAAGAGCTCTGCAGGCTACCTCAGGAACAGGAACTGTCTGGGCTCTGAAAGCCCCTGAACGTGGGGAAATGAAAGGCTCATACACACACAAACCACAACATCGGGATAGGGCAGGATAGGGGAAACATGGGAATGAGGGAGAAAGTGAATTATAAAGTCTTTTATCTGAACAAAAGCCAGAAGTTCCTTGGCATATTGCACTTGAAAAACCAGTTATGAGCTCAAAGCAAAACCAAGGGATTCTTCAGGAGAGCATTACAATTGTAAATCACCAGTAATCTCACATAGATTAGAGCAAAAATATTCCATGAGATCCAGCACAGATTTCTAGTCCTGATCTCTTGCTTTGTCTCCATGGTTATAAACATGGGTGGTGTTCTGGGGACAAATACATGGTCTTTGTGCTTTACAGCAGGATTAAAAAAGCATTTGAGAGCACTGAGGCCTCGGGCCTTCCTAGAGCACCTTAAATTGCTGAAAAGCTCTCCCTGCCAAGCAGAGAGGTCATTTGCTCAGGTCTAAAAGAAGCCCTTCCTAGTTCTGATTTTCAGGGCAGTGTTTCCTGTGATCTGGAAGTGCAAAGAACTAAGGCACAAGGAATGAAAAGCAGGAGAGCACTGCATGACACACAATGTGTGGGTAATAATAAACTCTCCAACACTGCATTTTTACCTGGATTCTGCCCTATAGGAAGGCATTCATAATAATAATAATGTAACTTCTATGGCACCTTCTCTTCAAATACAAGAGAGGATAAAATTATTGGTGACACAATACCCAGCCACTGGATATGATGAGATTTATGCTGGAAATCCACTGGGAAGTGTATTTCTGTCTGACTAAAGAGTCAGTAAATCTCACCCCCCTGGTAATCAGATACCACCATGCCCAAAATGTAATGGATATGTTGTGAAAAAAACAACATAACTTGCATTTTTCTACAGCACATATGTAAGAGCAAATGTTAAGTTGTTATGGGGGACTCTGATCCTGGGACCAAAACTCCACTTATTTTCCTCTTCAGGGCTCTATATCTTAGATATAATTAAACCAAACACCATCTTTAGATGAGTGTCTAGATACAATGATATCCAGAGTTCACAACGGTTCTTCTGCTTTTCAAAGATCCTAAGGATACAGATGCCAGAGGCCACAGTTCTTCAGAACTGAACCAACCTTAATGAAAATACAGACCTTTCACAGCACCCAACTATGGCAGAGAACACAACTGAAAAAGCAAGGGAGACACTGTTAATTTCCTTTTTAAATTCCCCTCACCCTACCTTTAAAAGCTTTCCTTCCTTTTTATCCTGAACACAAACCAGAACTTCCCTACAAGAAAAACCAGAAAAATTAGCCACAATCAGAAATTCAACCACCTCTTTACTAGTGTTACACAGGAATGTGTTTCAGTGTATAATAGTTTTTCCTCCCTGAAGTCAGAGCAGCCATAAAAAGGGGGGAGGGGAGGTTGATTGCACGAGTTCTGCAGCATCTGGCTATGCAATAAGACTCTTGAAATAATTTTCTCTAGTGTAGCATATAGCCAACAAATCTGGCAAGAAGCAACTTTCAGCATGTGTTGCTGTGACAGCAATGAATTATCACCCCAGTCTGCAGCAAGATTAACACTTACAACCTTGGCATGAGGAACAGTCTGCTCAGACTCTGTGTCAGGAGTGGTGCTCCATGCTTAGGCTCGAAAGGGTGGGCTCACGTTAAGAAATTAAGAGCACAGAAATGTAGATATTTGTCTAAACTGTAAACAAACAGATAATTCCTAGGGAAAAAGGCAGTGCACAGTCAGAGAAGTAGGAACATGAAGGAAAAGTCACAGTATGGAAGAAAAAGAATAAAGAAAAAAGCAGCCACTGAAAACAAGGTAGTGTCTGTGGTAGAGGATGCGCTCCAAAGAACAGATACAGAACCAAACCTGGGAAACAACACACCAGATTCCTCCTCCTTAACACAAAACCACTGAAGTACCCAGTCAAAGCAAGGTGATAGGAAATGAGTGACTCTGCAAGCTTGGTGTGATCACTGTGCCCAACTCAGGACATGACTCTGGCGAGTGACAGACCTGTCAGATCTGTGTGCTCTGCAGCACAACACACCCTTACTTCTGAGTTAAGGGCAGGTTTAAAACCAGCTTTGGCCTCACTGGAGGGTCAGAGAGGAAATGACATCAAAAACCAGCTCTGCTAAGTAGACTCCTGGTCATCCATTCCACTTTTCCAGCTAACTCACCATAGAGAGAAGAAACCTGGAACCAAAGCTCCTTACTACAAGTTCTTAAACCAAAAACTGCAAAAGGAAGTGAAGGACAAAGCTGAAGAAAAACAGTGGAATCTCCTTCCTGCTTTAACACTCACCATACTTAGACCTTCTTTTGGCCTGTAGAATTGACAGGACAATAAAGCATGACTTCTACTCTTTGATCTGGTTTGCTAAATTTTTTTCAATAAACTGTTTGGAGATGCCACCAATCATCAACTTCAATTCTAATGCAACTTTACTTTGCTTCATGAACCAGAAGGAAAACTACATTAATGCTGTTAAGAGTTGATTTCACGAATTACGTGTTCTACTTTCAAGACCTTAACTTGAAGCAAATACTTTAAGAAGTTAAGCAGTGTGAGTTGAAACATGTGAATTGGTGAGGTTAAGGGATTCAGCACTGAGGAAGAGCAGGACAAAAGGATTTCATGTCTTGAAAGAAAACTAATTCACTAACTATTAGCAGGAGCTGAATATAAGAGTATTTAAAGTGACAGGAACAGTCTTGCAGGCATCACACTCAGCAAGGGTTTACATAGAAGAGAGCTTTCTGCATGACAAAAGGAAAATTTCACAATTTCCTTGAAAAGCTTTATTTCAGATACCTGTAAGTAGGTATAACACACCTGCAAAAGAGAGAATTAAGAGAACAGTATGTGTTGAGAATTTTGTAAGGAAGCTATTACAAGTCATTTACTACCTTGCTAGGAAATTACCTCCAATTCCCTGAGATCTGAAGCTTCTCCAAGTAAAAAGGTAGCAAAAATATTGTGTAGCAAAGAGGAGCACACACTGAGCAGAAACAGTTCCTGTAACTGAAGGTCACTTTGAAAAAAATCTACTTTGTAAAAAAATCAGGAAATGCATCTAAAGCCTTTAAATTATTTCTCACCCATACATTTCTTCCCACTGCTTCATTACTTCAAGCTGGTGTATCTTTCATGATAGACTCAGCCTTAAATCACTTGCCTTGCTAATACAAGACTAAAAGATGACTCCAAAACACTGTCATGTCCTAAGAGATCACAAAAACACCATCATTCTCTCTTTGAGAGCAGAGATAAATACTATTTAGGCTGGAATATGGTAACTACCACTGTGGTCTGTTCTCCTTGTAGTTCACTCCTCCAGCACAATTATCAGGGCAAGGGAGCTACAAGGCACATCCTTCCTTACCTATTGCCACTCACACCCAACAGTTCTGCAGATTGACAGGGAGAGTTGTCTTCAAATATGTTGTTCTTCCAGTAAGTCCTTTGTACAGACTATCAAGTTGAGTTTATTACCTTATTTAAATCAGACACTTGACATATTTGCCCAAATGTGCCTCATGTGCCTCAGCTTGAGGGGGTTTTCAGCTGCAATTCTGCATGGTGGGTTATACCAACTACCTGTGCAGCAAATGCCACCACAGTAAAATCTAGGCTTGGCAGCTATTCTGGGCTGCTGGATTAGAAGTGTGAGCTGCATTAATGGGTCAATAAGAACAAAGCCTTCTGGGTCAAGAGAGTGAAGAAACACTGGGTAGGTTGGTGTATCTCAGCTCCTCTACAAAACAAATGTCTGTGCTTCAGCAGCCACCAGGGAATTTGATTCTTCAAAGATTTTCAACCATTTACTGTCCTCATCCCCACAAGATGGGAATATTCAAACACATGGGTTTTGTGGGGTACATCTCGTGCAGATGAGGTTCTTCTACTCTGACTAAGCTCATTCTGGAATACAAAACAAGCCACAGGGTAGAACACAATGCAGTAACACCAACAACCGATTTCAATGGTATTCTAAGAAACAGATTTTTTTCAGTACAAACTATAAAGTCAACTAGGTAAATGAAGGGATTAAAACTTCTGCTTTTATTTTTGAGCATATCTGAAATTGTCACTTCAGACAGCAGAATGAAAGGTTTGGGGTTTTGTTTCATTTAAATGAAAAAAGTAAAAATATCAGCATTAGCAAGCTTTTTCTAGTCTGAGTATCTTGCAGATAACAGCATTTTTCGGTAGTCAGGAAAAAAAACAGGACAACATATCAGGAATCACCACACTTAATCAAATTGAAAAAATCTGTCTCAATACTGAGCATCTGTACATGCTATGGAATTGAACATTTCACAGATACAGTAGAGAAGCATAAACCAGGAAAAAGGAGATGCTAACACATTGAAAATGTTTAATAGCCCAATCCTGTATTATGACTCTGCTCCAGAAAAAAGCCCAACAGATGCCCTGGCCCAGTCCTTTCCAGGGCTGCACCAGTACAGGAGTAACTGAGTCCCAGGACAGCTCTTGCCCAGGGATCCCTGTCGGGGCTGCAGAGGCTGCACCTCTCCACGACCCCGGGAAGCTTTCACTGGAGCGCTGCTGTCTCCATCTGGCACAGCAGCCCCGCAGGGCTCCAGCCAGCTGGCACCGCTCCCAACAGCCTTGGGGCTGCTCTACACTGCACAAGGGAGGAGGCCAGAGGAAAACCAGCACCATAAAGAGATAATTTACAGTCCCATTATCCCATCATCCTCAACTAGATGCAGCAGGAGCATGATCTAGGCACATGCCCCATGACCACATGCTTTAACCCAACAAAAAAAGTTACATCAGCTTACTAGAGTTTGATTAGAAAAGACAGAAATCTTAACTTAGAGACAGCCCCACTTAAAGAGGGACACGAGTGGCTCATAACGTGATTACTTGGAAAAACACTATTAATTTCATTAAATTAAACATAATATGAAAAGTGGATTTGCTGTAATAGCTGATCACAGATTACAGGCATTCTACACTCTCTGATTCATTTATTTTTCACAAGGAAACTGGGGTAACTTATTTGCATACAAGAGTAAGTTCCAACAACTGCAGACATAAGACAAGTTTCACGTACCAGGCTCAGCACACACCAGTGCATTACCTTGGAGAACAGCAGGCACAAGCACACAACTGCACACTAACAGAGGTTCCTTCACACAACCTTTTGGATGAAGTCAGTACTAGAAACACTTCACAGAAGAAGCCACCAGTGGTCTGGCACTGGCACAGTCCAGAGCAGGGCAGCAGTTGTTACTCAAGCTGCCACATGCAGCCTCTCAGTGTCACTACTCAGGTCGGTGAAATACCAGCAACAGGAGGAAAAAAAATCATTTTCATCTTTATCTGCTCTTTCTGGTTCATGGCACAACCACACAAACATGACACAGCAATGGTACAACAGCAAAAATGTGCAGCCCAGAGCTGGTAATTCCATACACTGCTAAGGAAAGACACTTGTACACCCACAGCTGAAGAGTTGGATTTCATGTTCCTCACTCACCCATCTCCATGTTAATTCACAGAAAGGTCCAAATTTCACGTCTGTTGCTTTCCTGTGGTAATTAAAATAGTGCCTGTCCTTTACCTCAGTGGCATTCTTCTCACCCAAACCATTTACCAATTCCATCATGTACTTATGTCTCACCAGAACCTGTATCTATAAGTAGTTTGCAAATTTCAATTCAAGCTTTTAAAATTTGTCAGATTTTCTAACTCACCTTCTCCTTAACATCCTTTTCACCACTGCATAGAACTTGTCTGCCAGTTTCAATGTACAAGTACAATGTGCTTACAGACTTAAACTGCAGCTTTATAAAGAATTGCTGTAATAAAGTAATTCTTCAGGTTACTACAAAATTGGAATTCTGGTTTTCCACAGTCAAAGTTTTGAATTACATGGCCTAAGATGGACAAAGAAAACATCTACTCCCTGAAACCTTTCAATAAGGACATAATTATTACAAAGAGATGCAGAAAAGTTTAATTTCTTGGGGTAACTCTGGAACTTTCATATCAAGAAAAGTTTTAAGTAGCAGAACTACTATGTGACAAGGAAATACATCATGAAGGGCAGCAAGATAAAATTATGCTGAACACAGTATAAGATAAATTTCCTTAGGGAACAGCCTCATCATGACAGAGGAGAGTCTTGTTCCTCTTTATGCACAGAACTGCAGGAACCCTTGAAACTATTTCCATGGCATTTCTCATCCTGTTCTCCACAGCAAGATCATCCCACAACCAAAAACACAAAATGTAGGCATGAATGACCAAAGAACTGAGTGTTCATCGTGCAGATAAACACAGCCAGTGAGAAGCTCTCGGGAGGGGATGCTTGCTCAGAGAGCACTCAGAGAAGCCAACGTGAATGAGTTTCACCCTGGTCATCAGCTGCCAACAGGACAGAGATCCAGTTTAGAGCAAAACTGGGCAGCAATATGAAAATAATGAAGCACAGCAAAGAAAAACATAAAACCTTAAGACAAATTTTGCGTTTGTCCCTGGGGGGCAGAGGGTCACAAAAGCTCACCTAACACAAACGAGGTACTGAAATCAGCCAGCTTTCTCAGCTGTCTGCACTTACTGGGCCGTCACACATCTGCTGTGCAATAAATCTCACCTTTATTTACCAAGTATATTGTAGACAAGGTCCCTTAAAATCTGACTTGCAATGCAGTAACAAGGCTGATTGCAGAGGACAGAAGCACAAACTGTAATTAGACAAACTTTGTGAAATAACATCAGGTTGTACAAAGACACAAGGAGGGAAAGATACTTTTTAAATAGAAGCTGGCAAGGGGGAGGTAGGCAAAAATAAAGCTTATAAACTGCTGCTTTCTCTCCTTGTGCTGATAAACACTGAAGTAATTCAAGTCTGCACTTGATGCAAAAACAAAAGCCCTTTAAAAACAGAAGCAAAACATACATATAAAAGCCCTGGCAGTCAATTCAGTAAGATGAATCCAAAGCCAAACCCTATTTAAAAGAGACTACTTGGATGCATGAACTTCTGAGTGACAAGCAGAGCAAATGGAACTCAGTGCCACATGGGTGTTGGATACTTTATCATCCCCAACACTAAACTGCATTCAAGTAGTGCAGGCTCTTTTATGTGTTTAAGAAAAATAAAGGGACTAATAACTAGGTGATTTTTGAATATACCATTTTTTAACTATGGATTAATACATGGATGAAAACTTGTTTTAATATACTAGGGAAGAGCTGCAACACAGAACTCCAGATGAAAACACTTCATGACAAAGAAGAAATATTCCAATGACCCCTTGAATGAAATGTAGATTAATAATCTCTACATTTTAATTCTACATAAACACAACTCACTGAATGTATGAATAGTTATATTTTCACATCTTACATGTATGTGCAGAAGAGCTCAGCTGTGTGTTGAAATTAACCATGGCAAAACCAGCATGGTACAAGGACAAGACCATTTAAGCTCAGCCAAATCACAGTTCTGTCTTCAGACTTACAACTAAGCAGTGTCACAGTTACTGAGCTGCCTCTTACCACTACTTTGAATATGAGGATATTTAATATATTTGTCATGTTTAATGTCAGAATTTGTGTCAGGATATGAAAACTTGCACTAGCCTCAATATTTATATTAAAAAGACACTACATTTTAAGTAGTGTTGAAAACAATTGCTACCAATATCCACTTTTTTTCTTTTTTTTGGGTTTCACCTTGTCTAATACCAAATTTTTTTATTCAATGACAAATTTAGTGCACTGTAGATCTTCACAGAAATATTTTCCACTAGAGATATGCTGACATCACCAGTGATACAATGCAAGAGGTAGACAAGAAGAGCCACGTTAATTTCAAGCTCCATTAAACACGGGATAGAAAAAATGAGAGGAGGGGAAAAAGTTCTCTCTACCAACTTGGAAAAGTAGCAGAGATACCAAACCAAAACACCGAGTTTTACATTAGTGTTACATATAACTGCAAGGTTTTAAGAAAAATAAAACCCAAACTTTAAGTAACATTCTACTTAAGTAGAGAAATGGAAAATCTAAAGCAGAGTATTTGCTGTATTCCACACACAAAAGAGTGTGACAGGACAGACTGTTGCTGCTAGTCACTTATCAACTGATAAAGTGAATCTCAGGTTACTTTGAGTCAACTGGTGTCTGGTAACAGTTCACTTTACAGATCCTCAAACCGGTTTTGAGGTAGATAAAATGATTCTTTCTCTTAAATGAGAGAGCAGCACCATGGCAGCTGCTCCAGCACTAAAGAAAACCACAGATCATTCTGTAGCTGCTGTGCCAGTTTCATTATGTGGTCCCACTCCTTGGAAGAAAACGTGCTCGGAAGCTCACAGAATGCAGGTTAATTTCACAAGGAGTAACTCTTTACAACATTGATTCTATTACCAGCTAATGCAGCAAAGTTCTTAGCTTGAATTGAGCCGAGTGTACATAAAGGACTGCCAGATCAATATGTAAGAGAATACAACCACCAAGACAGAGCTTCCATCCAGTCAGAGCAGATCTATCAGCTTCTAGAACTGCTTCTGCTGAGGAAAGGTTCCCAATTCAGGCCTCTCAGATAACATATGGCTCTCCCTGCGCTCCAACACTGCTTGCTGACAACACAGTCCAGGATAACAGAATAAACTGTAATGTCATTATAGCATTTCACTCACTTGCTCCATTGTCCATAGGTTAACAAGAGACTGGAGACAGAGCCTCTAGGCAGCTCTTTCTGTCCAAGTCCAGAAAGGCTCCAACAATGGCTCTTTGCATGGTGGGGGAAGAAAAAAAATTAAAATAATGTTTTAAACAGGCCAGTGAAATGCATATGGGGTCACCTTCAGACTGCCTTTCTCCTGGTGCCACTATACCTGATGGATAATAGGAGGCCATGGGTATCTCTTCACCTTGGCTGCTGCTGGGGGCTATACATTACAAATACTTAGACAACCATGGGAATATAAGTATTAGAAAACCCAAACACATCATTTTCAAGTAGCTGTCAGTCAAGTGAAACGGAAAGGTGTGGCTGATAAAAAGAAAAAAAAAAATCCCTACATATACCAGGAGAAAGACAAGAAGAAACCATAGTTTCTTTGTAAGAATGTAATAGTTCATAAGAATTCATAGATCTGCACATGAACAGGAAAAACTGTGGGTGCTTGGTTTAATGTGGGAAACACAAGGTTTTAAATAGAGTTAATCCTTCTCTGATTTAAAACAAATCAGCCAACCACTGGGAATCAAACTAACTAATGCAAGAGCATTTGTTAGGAAACAGGATCCCCAGAGTCCATCCCAAAGGAAAACGTCTTTTTTTTTGCTCAACTCAAGAAGCAGTAAAGTCAGGAGAAGGGGAGTCAGCAATTCACAAGCAGAAAACTTCCATTACCAGTCAGTAACATTTGCCTGTAGATTTGTTACACCAGTTACTGAAACAGAAAATCCTCGAATGAAAGGAGGAGAGTAGAAGGTTTGCAAGCAATTTGCAGCTCTGGTTTCACCTTAACGCTACAGATTAAGGCTTGAAACAAAAATGAGGCTATCACCTAACCCTTGTTTGGGGTTTAAAGCTTTGATGGCTTAAAATAAAGCTCAACAGATAGTCCAGCAAATCAAACAAAGCCATTCCACCCTGCTCACCTTCACACTACTCGCTGTCATTTCAGTTTAAAAGCTTTCAGCATTAAGCAAATAAAATCGTTGACTGCAGACAAAATTAAAGAGATGCTACAACTGCTCTGACAAACAGCTTGGCTATGGGCAAACCTTGACTGCTGATAAGACTACAGAAAAAAACCAAGCCTTCTTGTCCAACATATCCTTATTTTTTCCTTCATTAACTTGTGCAGATCCATCTTGTTGCTCTACAACAGGGGGAAAAAAAAAAACACAAGTAGGGAGAAAACTGCATTTATTGTCTCTCCTATCCATGTTAAAAATAGAGAAGTCCTCATGTTTCAGATCCCACAACTCAAGCATTGCTATTCACCACCTTCAAGTTCACGGTGCAAGACTAATTCCTAACCTTTGGCCCAGAAACCAAGATTTTTAAAAAACACAGGATACAAAACAGGGCTTAGCACCACTAGGAAGAGGAAGGTCTCCTATCATGGTCTTCAGCACCAGAGACAAAGCTCAGTGGAGAATTCTCCATCAGGAGTGTCCCACATACACAAGGCTCTGCTGCGTATGGAGCTAAACTCTCACACGAGAGGTCGTGTCTGCACACGAAGAGGAAAGAGAACATTACCTTCTGCAGGTCTAAGGACCTTTTTAATCCTTAGTGGTTAAGAACTAAGGAAGATTGCTCAGGTATGAAACTGGAGACCTCCTGAACAATGAAGCTCGCAGTTGACTTTGACACTTCTCATGGGCTCTCAGGGAGAAGGCAGTTCCCACAGCACATGGCAAAGCAGAACATCCTTCCTGAGTCAATCAGACAGTTCACTTAGGCAGCCAAAGCAGAGTATGCAGCTGAAAAAGAGACATGCTTCTTGAATCCTGGACTCCTCTTTCAAATGCTCCACAGGATTTGTAATCCAGAAGTTTGGTGCACATGCTAAAAACGTTAAAGAAAAACAAGCTAAGATTTCCTTATTAATTTAAGCAACCCAAAGACCGAGCCTGCAAAGGTGGCACAGCCTGGTGCGGTTCCTGGCCCATCTGTTACAGTAAATCACCTAAGCAACACCTCCCTGTTCCTGGACAGGTACACGGGGCAAGGCCCTTGGGGAGCAAACGTGCCTCAACAGGCATGAGATGAGAAGTTTCACCAGTAGCTTACCCTGAAGTCTGCAAGGTCACTTTAGCAAGAACATGACACACTGATTTAGACTGTGAACCACAATACCTGCTACTGAAAACATGACATGGCAGTTATTTTAAGCTTTTTGTACTTTGCAAGTTAGGAAATTAACCAAAGTCATTTCAGGTTTAAGTCTAAGAATTGATTATCTGTCAAAATATTACAAGGAACCACACACTGAAGTCTCAGGTTCATGGGGAGAATGATACCTGACAAAAAGTCATCACCTATAAAAGCAAATGTTTCTTCCTATCTGAAAGGATCAATTGGTCTGTAGGACCCATGTAAAGAGAGAATAATGGGAAAAACAAGAGACGCTCTCAGAGAGGCAGAAATACACCAGAACGCAGCCGCTGTCAGTGAGACTGCACAGCCCCTGACAGGCAATTATTCTTTGATCTATTGGCTGAAGCACTGAACAAACAACCTGAAATTCCACACAGAACCTTGTGTGTATCACGACTGGTCACAATGACCAGTTTACTTTTATCATCAAGAGCCTTTTCAGGGCAGTGATAGTAAGAACCATTCAGAACGAGACAGTTTTCCTCCAAGGCGTACAGTCCAGGAAGAGGGAATTTAATCATAAATTCAGTTGCCCTTCCAGCACTGAAACCATTACTTACCAACTCCTGGACTCAAAGATGCATCTACATGTGTAATTGCTCACTGATGGGGACAAAAGCTACATTCAGCACTGCAAAACAGATTTTGCTCATCTGTAATTCTAAAGGAATAAGCCAAGTGTTTCAAGTGTGACCCTACAGAAAAAATGGAAAAAGCTGACACGAAGGTCTGGCACAACCTCTGTCTGCTCCATAATTCCTGAATGGGGAGTAGTGGTGACAAATTTAAGGACCTCTTCTAGAGTATTACTTAATTAAGTGTGAGGTAATTTTCACATCAAAATATCCAAGGTAAAAGTCCATGACCTACAGAAACACAAGCTTTGCCCTCAGGTTATCAAATGGATTCTAACTACGGCAAATTAAAAATCAAGAGTTGCAAGTCCAAGTCCCAACAATGAGACAGTCCACCCTAATTTTGCTCCACTTTACACACAACTTGAGCCCTAAAACCTAGCTCCAACTTTTAATCACAATAACTACAATTTCACGAGTCAGGCTTCGGATATCTCCCTCTCCCCCTGTTCCAATCTCCAGTGTGACAGTTTTGTCTCTGCTTAGGCTTCACCACCAGCAACACAATTCCACCACAGCAAACCCTGTGCCTGGAACAGCTTGTACGAGAGCTGCACTCGAGTTTGGCCAAGATGCAGTGAGATGAGGCAAGTCACAGCCTCGCTCCTCCGTGTGGATACAACAATGCACCGTGATGACAGCTCAAATCCTGGCATAGCCAACGCTTCAGGAGCAAACACACTCCTCAACTCTTCACCAGAATCCCGGTGCCTACAAAGATACATACATAATTACCTCGTGGTTCTGCCTGAGGATTGACATGCACGTTCAGGAGACAGCTTTCCCACTATAAACCAGGCTTTAGAGCCATTCTGCTCGAAGCACTGGCTGTAAAGCAAACTGAACCACGAGCTGGAGCTCGTCAAAGCTTATTCACAGAAAAGGTGCGTATTAAACCCGAACAGCACAGCACTAAAATGGTCTGCCAAGGCAGAACGCCGTGTAGGTACAGCAGGAGAACGGACCCTTTCTGCCCCCTGCAGTTCCCACTGCTCCCTGGATTTTTAAGACAGGCTTAGGAGGGATAGTAGTTACCATTCCAGAACCAGAACCATTTACATCTTGGCTCTCACCAACAGCCAAGGCATTTTTACACCTACCTTCATCTGACCAACAGTTAAATTGCCCAGTGCCTTCCATAAAGATCAATTATACATATGGAATGTTTCCTGTGATAAACATATAATGTGACTGTCCTTGATCATGTAATAAAAAGAATATCACCTGCTAACAAACCCTTAATTTGGCCTCATCATTTTAATGATTAAGAAGAAGCTTCACCAATAAATAGGAGCTCTTAAGCAGTCACAGCTTGCTCCTAGAATATACATACACATACACATAATATATGTGTGTGTAAACTATTAAAGGACAAAGGATTGTTTTCCAGTTATCTAGGTAATTTTATTCCTAGTTATTAGACTGTAAATATACCACCAAACATAAAATACCATTTTTCTAATTTTACATAAGGCATACATATGGACAGGGAATTTCAATGAATTAAAATTCCATGGAAGAAGGTCTCATGTCCATATACATGAGGGGTAAAGTACCATAACTGTCATTTAGAGACTTTCTTCAATCCTTATGAACATAGACAGGGAATTGAATCCCAATTTAGCTACCCAAAATGTCCCCCTATATTCATCATGTACACCCACATATTTCAGGTGGGCCAGATTCAGAAACTCAACTGTTTCCATACTGGCAACCTGCTTAAAAAAAAAAAAAAAAAAAAAAAAAAAAAAAAAAAAAAAAAAAAAAAAAAAAGGGTGGGGGGGAGAAGCATGTTTAGCATGTATTAGGAAAACTGGTGTTTTCTCTGAGCTGACAGATAATTTTGAAACAATCCTGTTCTGCTTTAGGAGCCTGGCTGTGCAAAGAGGAAGTGAGAACAGATTGATTACAAAGGAATATTATGCATTTCCAGCTGTTTTTTCAGGTAATGATGAACACATCCCTATATTAGATTTCGGAAGGAAAAAGCTGTTGCAGCACACAAGAGGTATGCAGGTTACAAAGGATACTCCATATTTAGAAAAAGGTAATTTTGCTAATGAAATTTTATTTTCATTCTTCCACACAGCATTTGCTTTACATTTGCCTAAAACATCTTCATACCTCACTTGTCATTTTTTTCTTCCACAGCACGTAAATTTTTTCTCCATTTAAGCTGAAAGCACCATCTACTACATCCCAGTTTGAATTTTAACATGCTATAGGCTAAATAAACAGAGACTTTGACTAATATACTGCATAATATTGACCTGTAGGGAATTGTGAGATACTGAAAACCAGTCTAGCTATACTTTGCAGGGCTATCAAGTAATTAAATTAATTTAAAACTTATTTCTTCTCAGATTCCATTTTTTCCTCTTTAGGTAAAAAAACTGGGAAATTGGATTGTCCTGAGAACATGAACTGAACACAGAAAAATGGTTCGGCACCTCACCTTTAAAGTCCATCTTTCATGCTCTAGTTCTATTATGAATAATAAGCTGAGCAGGTTAACGCAAAGCACTGGGATCAGAAAGTTTGCAGTGGGTTGTTCCGACAAAAACACAATCCGTGCTGTCCCAAACCCCAAGTTCTGCTCCGTGTAGCTGCTGCCTTGCCCTCCTCAGTCACCAATGCGACGACTGACAGAAATCTGCCAAGTCACTTTCAAGTAAAAACTAGTTGATTCTAGGGAGAAATAGTAATTAGTTGCACAGTGCAGAGAGAAGCCCTCCAGAAACATGCATGTGTGTAAGGATGTTATTATAGGAGATAGGTGGGGAAAAGCACTCTTCCTGCTTTTTGCCTGCTTTACACGGATTTTTCCCAGGCGCCAACAGCTCCCAGAGCAAACCCCTCCTGCCCTTCCCTGTACTCCAGGCTGAGCCAGTTCCTTCCCCCCGCCCCACCAGAGCAGGAATCCCCTTTTTCCAAGTGGATTATCAGCACGAGCAGCTTTTTTTTTTTTTTCTTTTTTTAAAAAAAAACCCCCCATGTACCGGAGCGAGCCGCAGCCCCTGGCGCCGGGACCCGCTCCCAGCCATTGTGCTCCGCGCAGCCCCCCGGGCTCGGGCGCGGCCCCGCGGGGCTCCACAAAGCTCCGCCACAGGCCGGACGTGCCCGGTGCCCCGGGCCTCCCCTCCCCCCGGTATTCCGGGAAACCTCCGGGAGGAGGAGGAGGAGAAGGAGGAGGAGGAGGAGGAGGAGGAAGCGGCGGCGCTGCGGAACAGCCCCGCTGCGGAAAAGCCGCCGGGGCAGGTGGCAGGGAGAGAGGCCCCGCCGGGGCTGGTTCCCTCCTCCATCCCGGTGCCCCCCCTCGCCATCCCGGAGGCACCGAGCGCTTCCTCCTCCCTCCCCCCAGGACCGCGTGCGGGAGCTCGGGCCCCTTCCCTGGGAAGCTCGGGCCCACCTGCCCCGTGGGGAGGGAAGGAGGGAGGGTTGGAGGGGGACCGGACCCGTCCCCTCCCCGAGGCGGCGGCGGGTGGGTCGGGGAGGGAGGAAGGGAAAGAGGGAGGGAAGGGAAGG
>VZRX01010010.1:112718-123187 GCA_013398075.1 Notiomystis cincta
CCGCCCGCCGCGAGCAATGGTCCGAGCCGCTCACTCAACCCAGCCCGCCCGGCCCGGAGTGGGACAGACCAACGGGGAAGGTGCGGGAGGGGCGCCCCCTCTGCCCCGCCGCCCGCGAGGGAGGGAGCGGCGGAGGGAAGGAGCGCGACGATTGGTCCATCTGTCTGTCAATCTACTCTTCTCTAGCACCTCATTGGTTCCTTTCCCTTTCTTCTCTCCCCCTCCACCCTTCCTACCTAGCATTTCCCCCGCCGGAAAGGGGCGGGACGTGCCGGACGATTGACAAGTTATCCGACCAACTGAGATGAGAGGCGGGGCCTACTTGGTGGGAGCGGCGCTACGATTGGTTGCCATGCGCGTCAATCACGTTGCACGCTGAGAGCGGATTGGCGGCGGGCGCGGGGGGCGGTGCCTGGCGGGGCTGCCTGCGCTGCTGTCACATCCGCTGGTGCCGCTCTCGCCGTTCCCTCAGCGGTTTCCTGAGGGCAGAGCGCGCTCGGGCGGAGCGGGAGCGCCCCGGTCGCGGGGGAAGCTCCGCGCCGCGCTCCCGCCGGCTCCCAGGGCCACAAATGGTCCCTCCGTACCGCCAGCCTGCATCCGGGGCTTTCCGTAGGGGAGAAACAAAAGCGGTGTTTAACCAGAAGTGGGGTTATTTCAGCTTTTTCCTGTACAGGGAAATGGGAGGACAGTGAAAAATGTTGGAATCTGTACAGAGCTTTCCGCCTCTGTGCCACACACACTGTAGGGTTACATAATGGCGTGAGGCGAGAGGGAAAGGATGGGAGTTTTGCCGTGGTTTCTGAAGAGAGGCGTTGCAGGGGCTTCTTAGACAAACACTGCACCGAGGAAATCGGTGGTGGAATGCAGCCGCATTATTTCTCCAGTCCCGTTTTTCAGTGCGTGCTGATCACTTTTCTCGGGAGCTGTAACCTTGAAATCTTCACCTTGCAGATTTTCATGCCGCGTCCAGTTCTCCTGACCTGCTGCTGCAGCTTGCAAGAAATAAAAGACAAAAATTGGCGGCAATCACCTGAGGACTTTGCGTTTCCTCCAGAGGTGCTGCTGTTTTAAAAAGAAAGCAAGGTAGGTAGTAGGAGCCTCAGTTTATGATGTGAATATAACCAGAAGGTTTGGTGGCAAAATAGGGCTAAAAAAAGAGCTGTTTGTGCCTCCAGGCTGAGGCAGCAGCAGGACACGCCGTCCTTCTGCCTGGGACACCTGTAATTGTTGCATCTCCTGGCTCACATTGCTTATTAACCTCTCCCAGAAATCCCTCATCCCTGCAGTCTGGGGATTACACTCCAGTGATAAACCTGGAATTGCCCCACAGGTGGAAAAAATATGCCAAGAGCCAGGAAAGGGCCTGATTATCCCTCTGTGTACACAAATCGCACTGAATGTTTCAGAAGATTAGGAGTGGAATCTGGAGGGAGGCTGTACCCTCTCTTTGACCTCGGGTAATCATTAGACCTATTAAGCCATCACAGTGCAGCCTACACCTCTTGGAAAGGCCACAGGAATTGGTGCTGCACATCCTTCCCCTGTTAACCCAAAACTTCCAGGAGAATTAACTTTCAGTTTTCAAAAGCTGTAGTCACGGAGAGCCAGCCCCTCCCCTGTGAAAGCCACCTAAACATCCCTCAGAAAAAGAGGGAAATTAAGGATTGCCAGCTCAAGGTGGATAGAAGGGAATGGGATGGGTGATTAATGCCCTAACAGCATCTAATAATTATTTTCTGAGTATTTCCAATTAAACAAAAGCCTCAATATTGCTACAGTCTAAATACAAGCAGAAAGTTATTCTTATTCTGCACCAACCTACTGTTACTAATCTGGGGCTTTTCTCCATGGCTACCACATCAAAACAGGAGATAAAGATAAAAGGGAGAATTTCTGCCAATGAAATTTAAGTCCATCTTGCTGAAGAAACAGGATACCAAAGAGACAATACATATGTTCAGTGTCCTGCAGACTGAAATTTTCACGGAGATTTCTGTGCCACTCTGTCTTGCAGAGTCCCTGTGTTTACTCCCTGTCGTGTGTGGTGTCTTACGCAGAAATAACAACAACTGTGAACACAATTGTTGTAAGAAACACCTACATTTTTTAGTTGTTCCTTCTCAGAGACCAGTTTGCTTTGGAAAAATACTGATTTTTCTCCCTGGCCATTTCCAGAACAATTAGCACAGTTAAGTACTCCTGTCCTGGAGGTTTCTGCCCATCCCTTGAAGCCCTGTTGAGGATGTGAGGAGCATCTGAGCTACAAAGAACCCACATGCAGGACACCCATCCTGGACCACACCTGGTGAGACTCACTCACTTCCCAAAGGCAGCAATGTAGAAGTTTAAAGATCAATTCTTAGGGAACATTTCCAAAGTTTGGATGTTACTGTTCAAATTTAAAGGTCCCCCAAGGCTTTCTTGGCACCTTACTCTCCATAAAAAGGGATCTATTTAAGACAGAAGTTCAGCTTGAGGTTCTTGTGGTAAATTGGAACCAGTGTAAAAATCCCCTTTGGAAAAGTGTAGAAAACAGTGGCTTTTGAGATTTTTTTGAGGCCAGCTCCTGACTTGGGGAGCTGGAGGCAAAACTCTACTAAACCCTTTGTCACTAAACCCTTTGCTTTCTGTCTTGTGAAGACACCAGAACCTTTCCTATGAAATATAAAAATTTCCAACGCTACAAACACTTCTGGATTGTTGCAGCCCACACACTAAAGGTGACACAACAGCACAGAGCAGCAGCCAAAACAAAACAGGAGTGGAAAAGAGTGGCAACATTTTGTCAGGTAGTAATTGTCAGATCAGGGCCTGTTTGCTGCACACAAACACACACACAGGAGTTTACAAGTTTGCTGTGGTTTAATTTACTCTTGGGCATAGCTTGGGAGTGCTTCTAGAATAAAACCTTTTGGTGCAGCAGATAGCTTGGGAAAGGATTTGCCTCTGGGGGAAGGAAACAGTTTCAATCCCTCCTGTGTCTCTTGGAAGAATTTTTAATTTTAAAGCATTGATGATTATGCTAATTAGTGCTTACCCTCAAATGCCAGTGGAATATAAATGTTGATAGTAGCTAAAACACACTGCAAATGTGCAGCAAAGTCTTCCTCCAGAGAGTCATCTGCATTCCATGATAGCTCAGCTGGGGAGAAGCAGCATTCTTCACATGGAAAGGCAAAGTGACTGCCTCTTCCATCCATGTCATCCCACTGTGGCGCTTCTAGACTCCTCTGGATAGCCAGGAATCAGCTGTTACCTGGGCATGCTTTGCCATGATATGTGTGAAAATGTCCAGTTTCGTTCTCAGGTCAACAGGACCCTTTCCCTTCCATCAGGTGTGTGAGCAACATCAAGGGTTTGGGTAGGATTCCTCCTGTAACCCTGGATTACAAGTGAAGCTGGCCTAAGTTTGGACCTGCAAGAGGCTGGAGCCCCAGGCTCCACAAGTGCATTTGAAGGGAGATGTTCAGGAGCTTCACTCCTGCAAGCACAAGGGCTCTCCATGCTAAAAACCAATACAGGAAATGTGAAGATTCCTCACTATCCCTCCTGCATTTTTTCAGGAACTCTAAAAAATACAAGTTCTTCCACATTCTAAAAGGAAAGAACTTACAGAACAACTCTCCTTACCAAAACACATACAGAAAAATATTTTAAAGCCTAAAAAGAAATTTATAACTCTTAAAAATTACCCTATTTTTAATCTTTAGTGATTTTTTTCCTTGAGCTCAAGCCTTTTGTCATCCAAGCATTATAAACTTCCATCCAAGTAGTACTGCCATTGCTTAATCCAAAGGCTTTAAAGCAGATGAGGTTGTGTGTCTGGTTGCAGGGCTTAAAGCTGTGGAGATATCACAGGCAGAATCCATTGTGTGCCTCTGCCTGAAGCTGATTGCTCCTGATTCCCTGCACAGTTCAGCTGAGTTACCTCACACACCTGAAGGTCTGCAGGGAAACACTGGGAGCTGTCATTTATCTTGGGGGTGGAGTACTGACCTTGCTACAAAACCAAATGGGTTGTGAAATCCCAGCTTCTCTAAAAAGCCTTGTTTCCATCCCACCCCATTGCTAAAGGCTCCTGGTAGGTGCCAGAGCAGAGATTTCCACGTGGCTCAGTCTTAGCACAGGAGACAGAGCAGCTTCTCAGATCACAACATTCCACGACAAAGGATTGGTTCAGCTGTGCAGATCCTGCCAGAATGATGCCTGTCAGTCCAAGGACTGCACAGACAGGTGGATTTCAATGGATCAAGCTGACTCTGAACTTGGTAATCAGCTCCTGATTCTCCCTTGGAGTCAGGGCCCCCTGTGTAGCACATTTAAAGGCACTGACCCTACAATTCCTTGTCTTTGAGATCTTTTGCAGAGCTCTTCAGAGCAGTGCACAGGACTGCAAGGATTCATGGCCCACACATTGAAAATAGTCCTAGAAAAACACAATGCCTGTGCTTATTTTTCTGGGGATCACTCATTAGATTTCCCATCAGCGCTGTCAGAGGATGAAATCTTGGCCCCAGTTGAACTCAACAGGAATTTTGCCACTGACTTGAATGGAGCTAAAATGTCACTCCTGCTATTTGTCAAGCCAATTACATCCAGACAATACTTTAACATCTGGCTTCAACTGAACACACAGAGCAGTTCACTCCCTCAGTCTCTGAAGACAGCACAGGACATTGGGTATCTCCATAAAAAATGAAATATTTGTTCTTGGCAAGCTGCTTCTGATGAAGAGGGGATCCATCCAGTGACAGTATCAGAACCAAGTCCCTGTTCCTTAGCCTGTAGTTATTGGCAATACCATCAATAGATTTTCTGTCACTTTCTGGGAAGAATGTCAAAAGCACCCATCTACTGTTGCAACTCATTCTGTTGTAAAAACTTTGTTTAGAACAGCAGATCTGGCCTCATCTGTGGTTTTTCACAGACGAGGGGGGTTTTCACCCAGTTCATCTTCTGTTTCCCAGGGCACTTGAAGGTCCCTGGTTAGGTCAGGGAGCAGCATTTCTATCTAAACCCTTCTCTGACTATGGTGGTCAAAGGTAAGGCTGAAGGACAACTGATTATGGGAGAACAAATGGTGGAGCTCATTTCCCTTTCTAAAAACCCACCTGAGACAAGGCAACGCTGATTTATTGCAAAATATGAAGTTTAGGTCACCCTCAGTGGGGCACATCTTTTCCTGGTAGGAAAAAACACAACTCTCTATATAGTTCTTTGATCAGCAGTGATTAAAAAAATCTATTTGATTGGGAAGAATCACAGGATCACAGAATGGTTTTGGTTGGAAGAGACATTAAGGATTATCCAGTTCCAGTCCCATGCTGTGAGCAGGGACACTCTCCACTAGACCAGGTTGCTTCAAGCCCCATCCAGCCTGGCCTTGAACACTTCCATAACATCTCTGGGCATCACTGGGCATCCACAACAGAAAAAAGTCACTGGATGATGTCTGGAAGAACAGAGATGTACAGAAAGAGGGGCTTTTATGCATCAGGTAGACAGGGGTCCATTCCCAGCTCCAGCACTGGTGAGTTGCTGTACTGCTCACCCGTGCAAAACCAGCTTCCCTTGGTCTCCTTTCATCCCCTGGGATGCAAAACCAAACTCAGTCACCAGCATCTGATGAGCCTTAATTCCCAGCACTTAAATAATTAGCTTCTCAAATGTACAAAAACAGCTCTCATTTTCTGGATTAATGAAGGGAGCTGGGTTCCACTGAGCACAGCTATTACAGGGCTGCTAATGCAGTGTTTGATTCCACTGCCACTGAGCACGGAGTGATCCAGGCCCCTGGGAGAGCAGGAGCACGGGGAGAGCAGGAGCACAGGGAGAGCAACGCTGCAGGGGTAAAGTGGAAGCCAGCAGGGGAATCCCTGGCAGTGCTTTGTGGGTTTATAGAGGGAGGGATGGTCTGATTTCTGTGTCTGCTGAGTCTCATCTGGGTTTGTGATGATGCCACACAACCCAGAAAAAAGCTGAAGCTCAGGGAGATCCTGAGGGTGGGTAGTTTGCTTTAATCACAGGCCAGGTAAAGGCAGTTTCTGAAGCAGGGTAACAAAAATGTGACACAAACAGAAACCTAAAGCTTAGGTAGTCACACAGCAGCTTCTGCCCAGTTTCTGTAGCTAGAGCAGTAGAGAATGGCAAGGAGCTGGAAACCTACAGTGGAACTGGAATATTCTTGTCCTCTGTGTTCATTTGGCTGAGGAGTTGGTAGGAAACTGGTTGCAAGAAGTCAATCTTGCCTCATTTTGGCAGGTACAGGCATCTAAACTCTTCAAAACAAACTTCTGTTCTTCCTTTTGGATCTTGGCACAGGGCTGGCAAGTTTGTTTTTCCCAATTGGAAGGAGAGGGGACTGAGGAAATGTCAGCCTGCAAGGGCTGCTTAGCTCTGCCCCGGGAGGTTTAAACTGAGGCCACATTACATGGACAACTCAACACTGTTAGGACTGTTCCCTTCCCCACTCTGCATTGCTGCTTCCCTGCCTTGTACATGGAATAGGGAGAAGAGAATAATTAGGAAATCAGGGAATCTGAGATGTAACTGCAGGCACTTTA
Source organism: Notiomystis cincta (assembly GCA_013398075.1). Classification (NCBI taxonomy): domain Eukaryota; kingdom Metazoa; phylum Chordata; class Aves; order Passeriformes; family Notiomystidae; genus Notiomystis; species Notiomystis cincta. The sequence continues at coordinate 119,282 of VZRX01010010.1, forward strand.
CAAAGTCATGCAGCTTCTCAGAGAACTGGACATGTCAAGGCCTGGAGTGTTGATTTCCTCAGATTCTTCAGCCACCAAAGAGCCCTTCAGTAGATGTCATTCTCCCCCAGTCATTACTATGTCCAAATTAGTGGTCCTGCAGCCCTGGATGTGGATTTGGGGCTAAAGATCTTCTCACACTGAAGTTCTCCTCCAACAATATTCCCTCGAGCATAACATCTGTCACATCTGCAAACCAAACCAGACCAAACCTTCTGACCTCTGTAAGAAAAGTCTGAACTTGCAATGGAAGCCTTGGGTTAATCAAGAACCTTGGTGAAGACAAAGCAAGAGCTGAGAGGTTCACATGGAATTCCATGGAACTGTGATGGTTTAAGCAGCAAAGTTTGTGCTTCATTCAGTGCCAGGCACCAGTGACCTGCAGGTGCTCAAGAATCTCAGCACCTTCCCAAATCAGCAGCACTTCCCTAGAGGGGGCCATTCAAAACTGAGCACCTTTGAAAATGCAGGGATGCTGCTTCTCATGTCAGGATTTGTTGGGCCACTGACTTCAGAGGAGTAATTTAGCTGAGACAATCAGGAAATAATTATTACAGTGGAGAGTTAAAAGACAGTAATTAAACTGTATAAATAAATAACTGAAGAGACTAAAAAAGTCCACCCAAAGCCTACTTTTGGAGCACTATTTAATGTAAATGAATCACTTAGTGGACAATACAACAATCATCTGTTCAGCTTCTATTCATTATCAAAGACAATACAGAAGGATTGGCAGGGAATAACCATGTGCCAGAGGGAGCCCTTTAGGAAATACCACAGAATCTGGACTGGCTTTTGTCTGTTTTTCTATTGTGTTCTGACAATGCTTTGCTAATGAATGTCCAACGTCATTTCAGTTGTCTTTTTCTTTTTTTTCCCCCCCATAACCAGAGCAATGGCAATCTTGGCCTTCCAGGGTTGCTTGTTCCTGTTGGGAAGACTTCCACACATTATCTATCAGTTTATCCAAGGATGTGTTGTCCCAGGCCCTCTGGGAAATCCCAGTGTAGGTGATGAGACAAAATCCTTTGATTTGGGCAAAAATCCATTAAGTTTTAAAGAAACCATCATGTATCTTTGAAACACACAGTACTTCACTGAGTTGTATACTCAGTAAATTTGTCTTTTGTTACTCTATTTGAGAGGACAATAACCTCATTCTGAGAAATAAGCTGCTTTTCCATAGGGAGTATTTACACTGATCATTCCCAGCATTATCATGGGAGTTATCTGCAGGAAGCTGCAGGCTAAAGGGAATCCCCATCAGGAATCTGGGGAGCTAAACCTACCAGGCAGACACCTATGCTAGAACAAACAGAGGTAAGAGAGTATCAAGCACTAAAATTATACCTCAGAATTGATGATCCACTGACATCCTCATCTCTTAGGTTTGGAGTAGCTCCAAGTTCTCACCTGAAGGTGTAGCAGGTACCCAGAGGGGTTCCTTTTTCCTGCCTGGCTCCTTGGCTCACTCCCACATTGCTGCTGCAACTTTCAGCTCCTGCAGCGTTGCTGGTTGGACTCTGTGAAGCCCTGCAGTGCAAAATCACTGTGACAGTGTGAGTTAAGAAAAACAGGCCACAGTGATACACTTAAGAGAATAAACAGGCTTTTCTGCTGAGAAAATCCACGTGGAATAGCACCAGGATTTGACTTTTCAAGGCTGTCTCTGAGGTTGTTTTATTTTGTATTAAAGAAAATCTGAGGCTCTGCAGCAAATTTCTGCAGCCAGGGATGATTTCTGTCAAATCCAGTGACAATGGAGGATGTGGGTTTCTAGTTAACACTGTCTAGAATTTGAGATAGAAATGCACACTTCATAAAATCTTGCCCCGAGCTCAGTCTTCCAAATAAAACAGACAGAGATGGCATCAAACCCTCCAGGGTTTATGCTTGCAAAATCCCCACCAAGTTTGCTGCAAGTTTGGGTAGCAATTTGGGAGTTTTACCCACAGCATGAACTCAGAATGCCACTGAAGGTGGGACTCGAGGGCTGACAGCCCCTCTGGGGGCTATTTCTGATATTCCTATTTCCAGCTTCTCCCTGTCCTTCAGCTGGAGAGGATTCCTGCAGAAGCAGGGGCTGCAGGATGGGTGGCACATCTCCTCCTCTCCGTGTCACTGCAGTGCTTGGAATAGCAAAGGATCCTGAAATAATTGGTGGGTTACATGAATTCCTGGGCTGTGTGTGGGGATGCACAGCCCAGCTGCCACCTCGGGGGCAGCAACAGCCAAAATCCATCCTCCTGGAACTGCTGCAGCTCTTTGGGAGACACCATTTGTGTCACAGCTCCTCCAGACACACCTCCTTGGTACCTAAAAGGCCAAGGTGCCAGGTAGAGTGCTGAAAATGGGTGGTTGTAGCTCCCTAAAACTGCAGTCCTGAATGCTGCCTTTCACTAAAAATATCTATCACTGGGCTCGGGCAGGGAGGGAAAACTCCTGAGCTTATAATAAGCAGGAGTTCATTTTGCAAGATCATTGCCACCATTTGCACTAATTGACACTTTTTAGTAGCAGTCTCTGTTAAAAGACAGAATTTCTCAAGTATCCTTTTGGTAGGAAAAGAAAACTTGATTATGTTAACACTCAGTATATTACAGGCATCATCCTAATTTTGGGAGAAAGAAAAACCAGAATAATTACCCGCCTTTGTTTAATAAACTTCCCCTAAAATAGCAAAAAAAAAAAAGAAAAAAAATTATTCAGTAAAGTTCTGTTCCTCCCTGCTCTGGTAAAGAATTTTTTGTTAGTCCCTCGAGTGGATGCTTAAGTCAGGTCTCGCTGTAATTACACACCTCGCAGCAGTGCGGGAGACTTAATTAAGAGACTCACTGTAGGTGAGTTGTCAGACGGATACAACCCGGTGCTGCTGGAGGAGGCACCAGCAGCCAGCTGCAGTCGGCGTGCTGGGGAAGAAAATTCAAGTTTGCAGAGGATTTTGAGATCCTCCTGCAAAAAAAAAAAAAAAAAAAAAAAAAAAAAAAAAAAAAAACGGGGGGGGGNAAGCGGCGTGGACACACCCAGCAGCCTCTGTTCAAAGCCCCTCCGCTCCATCATCAGGGAGCCTGTGGTTTTAGAAATCTCTCTGTACTCACCAGGAGACGCTCTGCCACACGGCAAGATTTCAGATTCTCTCCTCCCCTCCTCCCAAAAGTGTGACTCACCAGTTTCAAATGGTGACATTTCATTCCCAAACTATTCCGGGAGCAGCTGGCTCCACAGCACATGGGGATGTGGGGAGAAGGGAGGAGGGAAGGACGAGCCAGCTTGCACAGTGAAAACCACTCACTCTCTCCCCCCACACAGGGGTGTTGCTTTTCAATTTCAGAACCACATCATTTGGGACACGCTGGCAAATTCCATCGCAGGAAATCAACAAAACAAGCACATTTGAGGGGGAAAACAACAAAATCTGCACGCGGCAATGATGCAATTCCCTGTGAGCCGGGAGGAACTGGGAGAGGGGTTCGCTCTGCAGATGGAATAGAAGGGAGGAAATGCCCTGTCCCACTCCTCGCTCTCCGAACGAGCCCCGCCGCTGTGGGCGAGTTTCTGTGTGCTGCAGAGTCAGGGTTTAGCTACTAACGATGAACAAATGCAGTGCAGCGGGACTCTGACAAAGGGGAACGACAGAGAAATCCCTGTCGGCTGCCGCTCCCCAGAGGACTTCGGGGGGACACTGCGGTCCGGCAGCGCCGTGGCCCTGCTGTGGGGACACCGCCGTGGCCCTGCTGTGGGGACACCGCCGTGGCCCTGCTGTGGGGACAGTGCCGTGGCCCTGCTGTGGGGACACCGGCGTGGCCCTGCTGTGGGGACACCGCCGTGGCCCTGCTGTGGGGACAGTGCCGTGGCCCTGCTGTGGGG